>OX578135.1:175625692-176233192 GCA_951213105.1 Amaurobius ferox | reverse complement strand
CAATTTCTCACGAGACAAGGGAACGTACAAATTAGAACAGTTTTGAATTCATACATAATTAAAACAACTCGGCTCGTTGGAGACAACAAAGCCGAAAATTGATTAACAGGTTGATTGAAAACGACTTGCGTTACATTGTTGGGGAGTTTGGGGATAGGTTGTTAACACGGCGTAGGTTTACTATGTCTGCATTAGATGGCATGTCAAACTCTGCAATAACGTATTAAATAAAATTTTTGTCATTTTATGGTAATTATAACTTTTATCTTTCATAAAATAAAATATGTTGACTCATTACCCGTGTAAAGATCAATTTCTGTTGTGGATAACAACATCTATAGCAGAGTTAGAAATAATTAGTGGCATTAGCAGCCTCAACAAAAATCTCTATTTAACAACTGAAATCCAAGCTTCTGTTTGTTCATGGAGTTAGAGAGAAGATAAAACTCCTATGGATGAAACGCTTGAAAATGCCATAACGCTTTGAAAGGTCGCTAGGTGTCGCTCGTGTTAGTAAAGTAGCTGCTATTGTTAGTTGACACGACAGAAAAACGTAGTATTTAGTATATGTATTTTTCTTTATTTTTAAATCAAGGGTTCGCTGATTATGAGTATAATTAATCAGTATTTTTTCATAGTTGTACGATAGAGTACAAAATATAGGGAGATTATAATAAATTGAAAGGTAACATAATTTTGAATACGTAGGAATATTTCCCTATTGATTCAGTTCTACTCTGTGTTGAGCTAATAATTTATTTTTATAAAATGGACAGTTTAAATAAATATTTTAGGCCTTTCGATATAGGAATGCATACAATGCAGAACTACTTATCTCATTCCAGCGCCACCTGAATCATTGTCTCAAACAATATTGGCGTTTTCTTAATATGAAGAGCGCTTTACTTTTACTTCTATGAACTATAGGCTGGTTTCGCATTCATTAAGTGCTCGTGAGCATAATACTAACTTTGAGATCCTAACGCGCCTATTGTACATACAGCAGGCGAATTCAAGCATTGGAAAAACTTACAAGGCACGTTGCATCAGCATAAAATTTATTGTTGCAGCATCGTGCAAACTAAACTCAATCTTTTTAAAGAAATGTGAAGTGAGTTGCTTTGTAGGGCTGAATATATCAACCTCCATAGATGTTCTCAAAAGTTGTGTTACATAATGTTTCCTTAATACCGTGGCAAATATCTGTTCTTTTATGCTGGAGAGTGCACAATAAATACGAAATGAGTTTATGGGCGCTATTATTTGCAAAAGGAGTAGATTATAAATTTGGGGACGCACCTATAGAAAAGTTATGCACATGTACGTTTATAAAAATTAAACAATTTTAATTTTTTATTTTTTATTATTAGCTTCATATTCCGTCAAATGGTGGGAGAAAATACAGTTAACGATCAAGCATAACGATAATGATGAGGATAATAAACGATAATTTAATAAATAACGATAATAATTACCGTTATATTAATAAATAACGACAACGATAATAAACATAACATAAATATCTTAACTTTAAGCCTTCGAAAACTTTCCCCAGTTCATATATTTTCTTCCAACACTCAAAACTCATTAAATTTGTAATATTAAATTTTATTCATATAGTATCGAAGGACGTTTTAGGGTTAAATGGAATTTTATAAGAAAATTGACATTAAATTCTTAAATAATGGCATCAATTTTAGTATTGATAAAAATATTTTCAATATTAATTTTCGATATTCTGAAAGATAGATTCTCTAGTATTTCTTACTCTCATTTAAACTTTAATTGTTGCTGTAGAATGCTCTTTGTTTCACAACTAAATAAACCTGACAAGAGTAGGGTCAGAATATGGAAGGTTTCCTTCAAAAAGGGAAATTTTTGTCAATGTATTTTTGCCAATTGCGTGATATAAAGGGTAAAATAAAATTTAGATAAATTAAAAAGAGGTAGATAAATGTGTTTGTAATACAAGAAATGTTTCATTTATACATGATTAATTTTTATGAAGAGATGTATGACGAACAACAAGGATCCAGTAATGATTATTTATGTTAAAGTGATATATTGCTTAGATAAGTATGGATATCATTTATAACCATCACTAAAATTTCTTTTATAATATCTGTTAACATGAAATATTGTTCTGCACATATTAATATATAAATCTATAATATTAAAAATTCCCCAGTATTCCTCGTTTTTCCAACTACATTAGTTCGATGAATAATACGCTGTTTTAAAATAATTTACATATAAACGTATATAATTTTACATATATTTTGATATGTTTTTTTCAACCTGCATTTTTTATAGAAAATTTCTTTCGAAGTACTCAACTAACTTATATTTCACACAACTCTAAATTAACAATTATCAATACTGATAGCATCCTCTATAAGCAATATAGTCAATATATTAAAATAGTTTATAAATTAGTTCATCGATTTGGTGTAATTTTCGTTAACATTGTGTTATTTTTGCAATTTTGTTATGTTTATTGTTATGTTTATTTTGTTATTTGTTGAATATTCGCCAAGTTCGCCAAATATTTCACCAAGCATTAAATAAAAACGGAGAGAAAAGTATTTATAACATTCTAGAAGATATTCCCTTTATATGACGGAATTCAAAATTTGCAAAGCATTACCTCCCTTTTGGTGTAATTTTCATGACGTGCGACTATTTCGTGAATTTGGCAACATTTAAAACAGTTATCAAGTTGGCAACATACCATAAAATTCGCCGCCAAATATATCGCCAAATCTTACGAGCGGACGAACAAAGAAATGGTTATTCTAATAATCGATTCTTATGTTCGTTCAAATATATTGAATTTATACCAATTTGGCGGCATTAAAAAAGTCGCTAAGTTGGCAATATTCCGCCAAAATCTCGTAAATGGAACTATCTAGATTCACGAGAATTATGTTAATGCATTTATCGCATAATATTACATATGAAAATTAACACATTTCATAAAATTCAATATTTTTTTATTTTATGGAAGTTTTGATAAATTTATTTGAAAAATGAGCAGTATCTCAAAAACGGTTCATAGTAGCGTTCTAAAGTTTGTCAAACGTCTTTTAATGATCGTTTTTTAATTTTGCTCAATTCATTCGTGAGATAACGTTTCCACATTCACACACACATACACGAGAAAACCATTTGATTCCTATTCAAAGATGCTTAAAACGTGCTCTCTCGTCACAAACTCGAATTCGAATGTTCGACCCTATCACAATACTTTATGCATTATACTATGTATTTCAACCGGTGATTATTTTTCTTAAAAACAATTGTTCTGGACATATTAAGATTAACATCAATAATCTTAAAAAATCCTCAGTATTACTCATTTTTCCAACGACAATACTTGCTTTTGAATAACCAGCTTTCTTAAAATAAGTAATTTTGCATTTCCCAATCAGTTAATGTTTAGATAAACGTTTATGTTTTCAACCCATAAGTGTTTAAGAAAAAAATATCGTAGAAAACATCCGGAAAGAATGCTTTTAAATTATACTTATAATTATAATATTAAATGACAATTAATTAAACTGCTCTAAACCCTTTAGTAAGTCGTACGTTTGGGGTCTTCAATGTTATTTGTATTTTTAAGTATACTGTGCTTATTTAGGACATTAGCAACGGCGGGTAATTCGTTAGTCTCAAGTACAAACAAAGATCATCATTTCAGTAACTCCGTGATTAAAACCAACGCCCGTCCACACTGAGATCAATAGTTTCATTCTCCATTGAAACATGAGTGCCAGTGCATATAAATAAATTCCACAGAATTTTCCTGCTGACCATGAATAAGGATGCAACAAAAATGATGTGTGTTTCTTTGCATTTTTACTTTCTCTACAATAGATGATAATGTATTGGGAAAGTATTGAATTCATGTCGAAAATCGAAACTCGGGTTTTCAACAGTTTTGCATATTTTGGGACCTCCAAAATACAAATAAACTATTTGACAGTGCCGTCTCTGTGTGTGTGTGTTCCTTGTAATGTATGTATCCACTATAACTCAAAATCTAATTGACCACTTTTCATAAATTTTTATTGCTAAGTCACTTGTGGGTTTTCCAAGTGGTGGGTTGGTTCGGTTGATTTTGGTTCGGTTTTGAAAAAAAAACTTTCCTTTTTTACAAAAATTGTCAAAATTTAAAATTAAAGATCTGTGTATGCTCAAATATATCAATTAAATACATGTTTCAAACGTAATTTTTGACGCTAAAGAGAAAAAGACCAATTCTATTACTTTAAGACTAACCGCTCTCGAGACATTATTGTTTTTTCGCATTTTTGCTACATCGCCTTTGAAAATGCTTTCCGTTACCAAATGGAAAAGAAAATTGCATTAAAAGTGTAAATTTAGTGTCATTTCAAATAGTTATGAGGGTTATGTTTTGCAATTAAACTGAATTTAATGAATTATTAAAGAAATAAAATGAAAATAAATTTGAGTCTGTAGGAAAGGTCATGTACTGCCCACATCAGATTTTTAGTTTTATATAATCATACTGTTTTTTTTCCCTTTGAATATATTTGAACTCGTAAGAGATGACTTCTACTACGACAGGTAAACCCATCCAAATAGAAAATCAGAACTACTTATTTCAGGCCAGTTGACTTTCGCTCAAAATCCTTTGAATCGACTTCAGATTCTGAAGAACTGAAAACGCGAAGTGGGATACGGCGGAAGTCACCAGCTGTTGTTGACGGAACAGAGAGCTTAAAATATGCCTCAGAACTATATAAATAATTTAATTTTGGCATTAACTAAAATCAGTCAAAACCTTGTCTACGTTTGTACACGATTTTCGATGTGAGATCTTAGACCATCTCTATGAGTTAAAAGTTTTAAAAGTTTCGTTCCAAAAGTTTTTTTTTTACTTGAGCGCTTCGATTCAAGACTCTTGTCTATTCAGAATACTGAAATCGTCCAAACTTTGATTGGGATATTTCTCTCCCATCCCCCTTTCTCTCTCTAGTGGCGTTTACAAAAAATAAGTAGTAGGTTACAAGTTTTGTCTCTTGACGGGTACATGACGAAGGCGACTTTCGACATATATTTTAACACTTATTTTGGAGTTACCGGGCTTGTGGTTAATGAGAGCTTAGAAAAAAAGTTCTATATTTCTGCTAATGCTAAATTTTAATATTGCAAAGTAGCTTTCTCTTTAGAGTTACTTGAAACGTCCTTGCGCGCAGGTTGTACGCTTTTGCATTCGATAATTTCGGATACGTATACCATACTATTATTTTAGATGTGAATGTTTTAACGCAACTAGAAATGTTGAAATCGGGAAAACTTAGCCAAATTAATAACACTTCGTTTCATCACGCCTACCTATTAGGAAATTCAAAAACTAACATTCTGCACCTCCGTGTCTAAAATACGTCGATTGGGTGAAAAAGCCACTTGATGACTCATGTAATTTGGGTCCACCAGAGCCTTCAAGATTACACAGTAAATTTTTAACAGGAATTCGCTGGTATTCTGCCGCGTACTTTAATAATTCAGCCTTCCCTACTTAACGATTGTTTTAGGAATATTATTGACCATTCCTATAAATATAGCAAGCAGGGATCGCTCTTTTAGTAAATGATAATTAATATAAGACGTATTTACGAACAGGTACTTTACAACAGAATCTTCTATATTTTGCAATAACACAGAATGAGAATTATGTATGAGCTGAATTATTTCTTATGTTGTAACTTTGAAATCAAGAAAAATAAATATTTTATGAATCCTTTGTTTCAAATAAAATTTCATATTGAATAATGTATTCTAATATTCTATTCATGCGGCGTTACAGTGTGTAATTCATCTTTTTCGATGATATTTTTGTAAGGGTGTAGGGCAGGGGTTGTTCAGCACCCACAACTATTTTGCAGGTGGGTGCTGAACAACCCAGCGCTGAACAGACCAAAGCCGGTACTGCATTCAAACATAGAATCAAGTTGTTACATTGTTTGCGCATCTTCGAAGATGATGCAGTCTAATGAAAGTTACAAAAGTTTTTTTAAAAGTGATTTAATTAAATTAAAGACAAAACATTTGATTCTAAAAAGTCATTTAATAGACATCTTATTGATGTACAAATAGTTTTTAAAAAGCTAGAGCGCTTTCGGGCATCAACACACCCTGCTTCAGTGGCGTCAAGTGAAATCGTACTAACATGCTTAAATATCATCCACATCGGCAGGCAAAATTTGCATATTACAAAATAGCATCAACATGATAAGGCATCTACATGAACCATGAGCAAGAAGATTAAATTAAAGACAATTACACTGCAAAATTGAAAAGGATAAAGTTCTATATGAAGTATGGCATGTATACATAAAATAATTTCAAAATTTAAAAGCTTTATCAGAGGCAGGATTCTAAAGGCTTAACGCGCATGGAATCGAGAACGAGTCGCCAAGTATAACTTAAAATCTGAACAGGATCAAAATTATAGATCTCAGCACGGTATAAATAAATAAACATGGATTCATACATTAAAATGGAGCAGGGATTACTGCAAATAATCCAAAGGATAGTTTTTTTAAAAGGGGCTGAAAATTATCTTTGACAACAAGTTGGACAAAAGCAGTCGATTGTTTTTGATTTTCAACATCTCGGGCATGTTCAGCCACATGTATGTCTACCGTACGTTTAGTGCTAGATATAAAATTTATAATCATTATCAGCAGAAAGAAGGGGTACCACATATACACCAGCTTGACTTTTAAAGTTTTCCGTATCCCTAAATTTATCAGTGTGCGAATACGATTAAACATAATGATCACAGTCGAGTCAGCAGGTCTAAATTTAAATTCGGTGCAAAATTGGATAAGGGGAAGAAGCATTTTGAGGTGAGACGGAAAACTAGCTTTGAACGGCGTACTGTCGTTAACAGAATTGAGTTTTGAATTAGGTTGAATAAATTTTCGGCGAATTTGAAAATTTTTTTATAAACAAATTCAAAAAATTCAAAAGAGTAAGCAGCATCCTGACCTAGTTTAAAGATAAAATCAATTTCGTTATTTAAAGATGAAATGGAGGAACAGACATTAAAAGCACGATTAAAGTAGGCATTAAAGGAAGTTTTTTTAGATGAGATGGGATGAAAAGCATTAGCAGAAACACAAGTGTTAGTGATAGTGGATTTACGATAGACAAAAGTTTGGAAACCGAAAGGATTACAAGAAACTAAATCATCCAAAAATGGTAAAGCAAGATTAGATTTGTGCTCAACAGTAAAATTAATAGAAGGGTAATAATCATTAACGATATCCAAAAGATTGAGGAAGTTACTCAAACTATGATCCCAAATGATAAAAACATCGTCAACATAACGGCACCATAGTATAAGTTTAAGGGTAAAAATTGGCATGATCTCGTTCTCGAGTTCCTGCAGCACATCTACTACTACTCTTGCCTAAAACAATCTACTACTCTTGCCCAACTTGTTGACAAAAAATAATTTTCAGCCCTTATTCTAAAAAACTTTCCTTCTGATTAGTTGTAGTAATCCCCGCTATATTTGAATGTATGAATCCATGTTAATTTATTCATACCGTGCTGAGATCTGTTATTTTGATCCTGTTCAGGATTTTGGTTATACTTGGCGACTCGTTCTCGATTCCATACGCGTTAAACCTTTAAAATCCTGTCTCTGATAAAACCCTTTAAATTTTAAAATTATTTTATGTATATGTTACCGTCAATGTATGAAAGCCGGCATTCTATAGAATACCTAGGCATTATATACAATACCGAAAACTGGTCGGCAATCTATGAAACGATTAACATTTCACAGATTTACTAGGCATTCTATAGAATGTCAAATGACAAACCGTCAAAGTATGAAATACATCTCCGATTCATTCCTTTTCCATATTTTGCCTAAATAGCATTTGTCATTCTATAGAATGCCTAGGTATTATATACAATGCCTAGAGAAAGTATATAATAATTCTCATATTTCATACTTTGCCTAAAAAAGCCGGTATTCTATAAAAGGCCTAGATATTCTATAGAATGCCGGCATTTCGTACATTGCCAGTAACATAACCGGCAATGTATGAAAGCCGGCAGTCTATAGCATACCTATAGGCATTTTATAGAATACCGAAAACTGGTCGGCAATCTATGAAACTATTAACATTTCACACATTTCCTAGGCATTCTATAGAATGCCAAATCACAAACCGGCAAAGTATGAAATATATCTCCGATTCATTCCTTTTTTCATACTTTGCCTAAATGTCATTTGTAATTCCATAGAATGCCTAGGTATTAGATACGATGCCCAGGAAAAGTATATAATAATTCTCATATTTCATACTTTGCCAAAAAACGGCCGGTATTCTATTAAAATGCCCAGATATTCTATAGAATGCTGGCATTTCATACATTGGCGATAACATACACATGCCATACTTGATATATAATTTTATCCTCTTTAATTTTGCAGTAAAATTGCCTTTAATTTAATTTTCTTGCTCATGGTTTATGTTGATGCCTTATCATGTTTGTTAGAATGATGCTATTTTGTAAATATGCAAATTTTGCCTACCGATGTGGATGATACTTAAGCATGTTAGTACGATTTTACTTGACGCCACTGAGGAAGGGTGTGTTGACGTTCGAAAGTGCTCTGGCTTTTTAAAAACTATTTGTACGTCAATAATATGTATATTAAATGACTTTTCAGAATCAAATGTTTTGTCTTCAATTTAATTAAATCATTTAAAATCTTGACATATTACCACTCTACGTATTTTTAAAAAGTGTTTATAATGTAAAAAATTTTTAAACACTAACCTATCACCCTAGTGTTTTGGACACGTAGTTAAAAAAGTCCCATCAGCCATCAGTAAAATAGCTAACTTTATATTACTAATTTTCTGTTATTGGCGGCAAAACGTTTTCCATATAATGATTTTATAAAAAAAAATGTCTTGAAACATATATTTTTAGGATCTTCTATAGATAGAGGTCAGATGACAGCTGATATAGATTCAGCAGCAATTTCAAAGTTGGTTCTGAGGTTCATTAAGAGTTTCCACTTCCGGTTCTGTTTCCTTTCCCGGTTCAAACATTTTCTTGGATTCAGCATTAAATTCCAGGGGAAATAGGCGGTTCACTAATAATGTTCACTTCCGTTTCTAGAGATCTCACTTCCGGTTTGTACCAAAATTCTTATGACTATACGAAATAAGCATGCAAAAATAATCAAAATGCTTAATAGTTCCATCCAAAGCAAAGTGTGCATATCATCGGACACCCTATAAAGGCTCTTTCATAATTCAGTTGCTTTAATCTTTCCTAGCATTTTGTATTTAATTTGGTTATGTATGTTGACTTATAGACTCTTATCATTTGTGTATTATCTTCATATTTAATTATACATTTATGTGCGTATGCGCGTGTTTATTTTACAATATAGTAATTATCCAATATCACGTTAAGCTGTTTCCTAGAATCTCTTAACTATTTGATTGCTACAGCAAACACATTCAAAACACATACTCAACGCTGCATCTACTCCCAATTTAATTAGCAGTTTCGTTAGAAATTTTTCTCACCTCTGGCAAAAAGTGGATGAAAAGAAATTAGACTAATGGGCGATTCTGTTGCGCGTGTTAGAGGCTCGTTGCTAGCAGTGATAAGTATTTTAATTATTTTCACTCATTCTTAGCCCTCCATATTCACGCTAAAGGAAGTGCATCTAATATATTTTGAAGCAGGTACACATTTAGAGAATAATTAGAGGTATACGTTCTCATAAATTAGTAATTACTTTCATGGTGAACCCATAGTAAAATATTTTCCGTATGATTCAAAGCAGCTTCCGAACGATTGAGGAAAAATAATTTTTGTATTACAACAAGTATTACAACAAGTACACAACAAGTATTACAACTTTCCGCATCGCTACTGAAATATTTTGCCCTGTATTTTTTAATGTTTCAATAGGTGAATAAATGCGGATCATTTTATCCTTTAAAATTTGAAGTATTCGTTTCCTAATTGAAATATTTAGGAATATGTAATATTTACTTCTTTAGGCGGTGTATTTCAGAACATTAAATATATCCATATTCTAACCTAAACATATTGCAAAAACCAACGAACAGCCATTGTGATAATTTAAAGATCCGGAACATTTGAATTTGGCGGTAAATGGATGACCTAAACGAAGACCCAAAATAGAAGACCTAATATCATGGATTGAGAAAATTAAACCACCAAACGATGAGAGTGCACAAGCTGTACTTTACGATATTTGCTCAGCGGTTTCTTGCGTTTTAATAATACGTTGTATGATATAAAAGAATTTTTAATTTCCCTGCAATAAATGGTAATGTATAGAGAAAGTATTGGAATCGCGCCAAAATCGCCACCGGAATTTTTGACAGATATACAAGTTTTGGAACCTAACCTATTTTTAGCGTGACATCCATATGTGTATGCCTATTTGTCTGTCTTTGCAGATTTTGTATCCACTCAAACTGAACAACTAATAGACCGAATTGCATAAAATTTGGTAAATAAGTCCCTTGTAGGTGACCATGGTGATTATATTTTGGTGCGATTCGGGATAAAAGAACCTACCTGTTTTTGCGAAATGGCCAGCAAAAATTGCTGTATCCACTCTAGCTGAAAAACTAATAAACCAAATTTCACGACATTTGGTAGATAAATCACTTGTTGGTTAATCTGGAACGGATTAGATTTTGGTTTGATTCGATAAAACCGAACCTGCCTTATTTTAAGAAATGACCCTCAAAAATCATTACATCTAAAAGTTAAAGATTACGTATGCTCAAATATATCAATTATATACTTATTTTATACTTAATGTAAAAGAAACGCTTTTTAATGACGAAAAGAATAAGATCAACCTTATTACTCTAGAACTAGCCGTTTTTGAGATATTGTAGTGTTTTCGCATTTTCTCGGCGCCACCTATGAAAATAAATCCATAGTTACCAAATGAAAACAAAAATTGATCTAAAAGTGCAAATTCAGTATTATTTAAAATAATTGTGTGTTATTCTGTGCGATTAAACTCAATTTAAGGAATTATTAAAGAAATAAAAAGAACGTGAATATGCATGGAAAGTCATGTGATGCCCACATCAGATTTTTTTCCTGATTCTGTTGAAATGCTGAGGCAAATTAAATTGTTCGTAGAAGGTTTATTTAAAAGGAATTTTTTCGTTAAAGTGCAATAATGTGCATAATTATCGATATCTCCTATTTCATTACAAAGACAATTCAAAGAAAATTTTAAATTAAACTTATGAGCTTATGTAAATAATCTACAAATGGCTCATTTCCAGTCAAAAATTAAGTAAGATACGTATTATATATAAATAACGAGATGTATGTCTAGAATAGGAAGAACCGATTGGATACCAACCGGTTTACTATGAAATATAAGTATTTAAGAATGTTTCGCAAATATGAATTAGTCCATGCTTACAATAACGAGATAAAACAGAATATTGGAGTCAATTGAAATTCCGCATATTTGTTTCCAGAATTTCCAATATGAGCCCCAACCCAACTAAGACTAACAGCATTACAAATATTAATATAGTTTTGTGATAGATTTTATGTGGAAATGTTTATTTTTAGTATATTTTGAGACTTCAATGGAGATACAGATATTGCAAACATTGGCGCCAATGTCTGCAAAGTGGGTTCGAACTGTTTGAGATAGAGTATGTGTCAAAAACCTGTCTTTTTGAGAGGTTCTTGATTTGAGATGGACGCTGTCCCACCCCTACGCAAAAGGTTAAGCATGCCAATGACGGAACCTGCTGTATCATTAGTTTGGGAACCATTACTGTAAATACTATAATTATTGCAGCCTTAAAAAATAATAGAACGTTTGGAAGGAAAAATGCCTTTAAGTGAACAGAAAATTTATTAATAAAGGAATATTGTATCTTTATTAAAAATAATTTTAGTCTTTTTCTCAAAACATATTCTTCATGTGGTAAGCACATCTATTATCTATTATTATTATATATACTAGAAAAGTGTCCGTCTGTCTGTCTGTCCGTCTGTCTGTCTATCTGCCTGTCTATCTGTCTGTCTGCCACGCTTTTTTAGGCACTTCCCGAAGAAATAGAGACTTGCAATTGGGTACATGGCTCGGCCGTTCGCTAAAACCCCCTGGAAAAATCGAATTTTTCGAAAACGTTCTGTAGAAGGGATGCTCCACACCAAAACGTTCGAAAAGTGAAATGATAGAAAAGCAAGCTTTGTGATAAGATAGGAACTTCAAATTTGGTACATGGGTAAACCGTTCGAAAGGAAGAAAGTGTGCAAAATCAGATTTCCAATATTTCACTTCTTAAGGGGGTGTCGCACACCAAAATGTCCGATTTTCCGAATAAATGAGAAACGGCTTCTTTAAAATTTGATAGAGGCACTTCATGAATAGATAGAGATTTGAAATTTGGTACACGGCTCGGTCGTTCGATAAAAACCCCTGCTTGAAATTTGGTATATGGACTAATCATTAGATAAAGACGCCCAAGACGAATACAGTTTTTCAAAAATGTTCGTTTAAGGAGGGCTCTAGAGGGAAACGTTCAAAAGGTGAATTGATAAAAAAACATGCTTCGGAATGAGATATAGATTTCAAATTGGGTGTACGGGTAGATAGTTTAGAAGGAAGAAATTATACAATTTCAGATTTCCAATATTTTTTACTTAAGGGGGTGCCGCACACAAAAATGTTCGATTTTCCACAAAAATGAGAAACGGACCCTATAAAATTTGATAGAGACTTGAAATTTGATATATGAACTAATCATTTGATGAAAACACCGAAATCGAAGAAAAGTTTTTCAAAAATTTTCGTTTAAGGGGGTGCTCAAGATGAAAATGTTCGAAAGGTGAATTGATTAAAAAAACATGCTTCGGAAGGTGAATTATTCGGTAGTTACTTAATGCGGAATCGTTGATTTTCAACGGGTATTCGGCTAGTATATATAAATTGCCAAGTGTCCGTCCGTCCGTCTGTCTGTCACGCTTTTTTCCTGGAAAAATCGAATTTTTTGAAAACGTTCTATAGAGGGGTTGGGTGCCCCACAACAAAACGTTCGAAAAGTGAAATGATGGAAAAGCATACTTTGCGATAAGATAGAGACTTCATATTTGGTGTATAGGTAAATCATTCGAAAGGAAGAAAGTGTGCAATTTCAGATTTCCAATATTTTCTACTTAAGAGGGTGCCGTACACCAAAACGTTCTAAAAGTGAAATAATAGGAAAGCATGCTTTGCGATGAGATAGAGACTTCAAATTTGGTGTATGGGTAAATCGTTCGAAAGGAAGAAAGTGTGCAATATCAGATTGCCAATATTTTCTATACTTAAGGGGGTGCCGCACACCAAAATGTTCGATGTACCGATTAAATGAGAAACGGCTCCTTTAAAATTTGATAGAGGGTTGAAATTAGGTATATGGACTAATCATTTGGTGAAAACACCCAGGACGAATATAGTTTTTTAAAAACTTTAATGGGGTGCTCTACAAGAAAACGTTCGAAAGGTGAATTGATAAGAAAACATACTGCGGGATGAGATAGAGATTTGAAATTTGGTGTACGGGTAGATAGTTTGGAAGGAAGAAAGTGTACAATTTCAGTTTTCCAATATTTTATACTTTAGGGGGTGTTGCATACAAAAATGTTCGATTTTCGAAATGAAGTAGAAATATCCCTTTTAGAACCTGGTGGAGGCATGATATTTGGTATATGGGCGAATCATTTGATAGAAAACCCAAGAAGAATGGAGTTTTTCAAAAATATATATTTAAGGGGTGTGGGTACACACAGAAAAACATTCGAAGGGTGAAATGATAGAAAAAGTATACTTCGCTTAAGTATACTTATGAGTTAGAGACTTCAAATTTGGTATACGGGTAGATAGTTTGAAAGGAAGAAAGTGTGCAATTTCAGTTTTCAAACATTTGCTATTGTAGGGGGTGCCGCACACTAAAATGTTCGATTTCATGAACAACTGAAAAACGCCTCCTTTAGAGTGTGATAGAAGCTTGATATTTAGTATATGAGCTAATCCTTTGATAAAAAACGCCAAGATTATTACGGTTATTCAAAAATGATCATTTAAGAGAGTGCAACACAGAAAAACGTAAGAACGTTCGAAATTTGAAATGATAGAAAAACATGCTCCGCAATAGGATAGATACATCAAATTTGGTGTACTTGTAGATTGTTTGAAAGGAAGAAAGTGTGCAAATTTCAGATTTCCAATATTTGCTACTTTAGGGGGTGCCGAACGCCAATATGTTCGATTTCCGGAATAAATGAGACACTCTTGCTTTTAAATGTAATAGAGGCTTGATATTTGGTATATGGGTCAATCATCTGATTAAAACAACACAACACGAACGGAGTTTTTCAAAAATGTTCATTTATGGGGAGTGCTCCAAAGAAAACCGTTCGAAAGGGGAGATGATAAAATAGTGTGCTACGGGTTGAGATTGAGACTTTAATTTGGTGTACTGGTAGATAATTCGAAAGGACAACGTGCGCAATTTAAATTTTCCAATATTTTATTCTTTAAGGGGTTTTTCACACTAAAAGATTCGATTTGCCGAATAAATGTGAAAAACGAATTATTCAAAAATTTACATTATTCAGAGGGTTTTTTTGCGAGACCGTTGATTTTCAACGGGTATTCGGCTAGTATATACTAATTGCCAAATGTCCGTCTGTCCGTCTGTCTGTCCGTCACGCTTTTTTAGGCACTTCCCGAACAGATAGAGGCTTGCAATTTGGTACACAGCTCGGTCGTTCGATAAACCCCCCTGGAAAAATCGAATTTTTCGAAAACGTTCTCTAGAAGGGATGCTCCACACCAAATCGTTCGAAAAGTGAAATAATAGGAAAGCATGCTTTGCGATAAGATAAGGACTTCAAATTTGGTATCTGAGTAAACCGTTCGAAAGGAAGAATGTGTGCAATTTCAGATTTCCAATATTTCCTACTTAAGGGGGTACCGCACACCAAAATGTGCGATTTTCCGAATGAATGAGAAACGGCTCCTTTAAAATTTGATAGAGGCTTGAAATTTGGTATATGGACTAGTCATTTGATGAAGACACCCAAGACGAATATAATTTTTCAAAAATATTCGTTTAAGGGGATGCTCCAGAGGGAACGTTCGAAAGGTGAATTGATACAAAAACATGCTTCGGAATGAGATACAGACTACAAATTTGGTGTACGGGTAGATAGTTCGAAAGGAAGAACACGTGCAATTTCAGTTTTCCAATATTTTCAAATTTTGGGGGTGCCTCGAAACCAAATGTTCGATTTTTCGAATAAATAAGAAGCCGAATTATTTAAAATTTACCTTATTTGATGGTTACTTAATGTGGGACCGTTGATTTTCAACGAGTATTCGACTAGTATGTACTAATTTCCAAGTGTCCGCCTGCCCATCTGTCCGTCTGTCTGTCACGCTTCTTTTGGGCACTTCCCGAATAGATAGAAACTTGCAATTTGGTACATGGCTCGGTCGTTCGATAAAAACCCCTTGAAAAATCGAATTTTTTGAAAACGTTCGTTACAGGAGGTGCTCTACACCAAAACGTTCGAAAAGTGAAATGATAGGAAAACATGCTTTGCGATAAAATAGAGACTTCACATTTGGTGTATGGGCAAATCGTTCGAAAGGAAGAAAGTGTGCAATTTCAGATTTCCAATATTTTATACTTAAGGAGATACCTCGCACCAAAATTTTCGAGTTACAGAACAAAAAAAGGATCCTTTAAAATTTGATACAGGCTTAAAATTTGGTATATAGGCTAATCATTTGACGAAAACACCCAAGACAAATATAGTTTTTCAAAAATGCTCGCTTAAGGGTATGCTCCAGAGTAAAACGTTCGAAAAGTGAATTGATAAGAAACCATACTTCGGAATGAGATAGAGATATTAAATTTGTATAAGCTTCTATAGTTTGGAAGGAAGAACAGTTTACCAATATTTGCTTCCTTAGGGGGTTCTGCACACCAAAATATTCGATTTTCGGAATAAAGGAGGAACGCCCCTTTTAAAACGTGGTAGAGGCTTGATATTTGGTATATAGGGGAATCATTTGATGGAAATCATAAAAAGAGTAAGAAAGTGTGCAATTTCAGATTTCCAATATTTTCTATTTAAGGGGGATGCCGCACACCAATATGTTCGATTTACCGAATAATTGAGAAAAGACTCCTTTAAAATTTAATAGAGGCTTGAAATTTGGTATATGGGCTAATCATTTGACGAAAACACTCAAGACGAATATAGTTTTTCAAAAATGTTCGCTTCAGAGGGTGCTCCAGAGTAAAACGTTCGAAAAGTGAATTGATAAAAAAACATGCTTCGGAATGAGATAGATATATCAAATTTGGTGTAAGGGTAGATTGTTTAGAAGAACGTAAGTGTACAATTTCAGTTTACCAATATTTTCTACTTTAGGGGGTGCCGCATACCAAAATGTTCGATTTTCGAAATAAAAGAGAAACGCCCATTTTAAAACGTAATAGAGGCTTGATATTTGGTATATGGACGAATCATCTGATAGAAATCACAAAAAGAATAGAGTTTTTAAAAATGTATATTTAAGGGGGTGGGTACTCCGCACAAAAGCATTCGAAAGGTGAAGTGCTGGAAAAGCATGCTTCACGATGAGATAGAGACTTCAAATTGGGTGTACGGGAAAAAAGTTGGAAAGGAAGAAAGTGTGCAATTTCAGTTTTCCAACATTTGCTATTGTACGGGGTGCCGCTCACTAAAATGTTCGATTTGCCGAACAAATGAAAAACGCCTCCTTTAAAATGTAATAGAGGCTTGAAATTTAGTTTATGGGCTAACCATTTGACAATAAAACCAAGGATGAATACGATTTGATGAAAATGTTCATTAACTGGGTGCTACACAGAAAAACGTTCAAAAGGTGATGTGATAGAAAACATATGCTTCTCGATAGGATAGAGACTTCAAATTTGGTGTACGGTTAGCTAGTTTGAAAGGAAGAAAGTGTGAAAATTCAGATTTCCAATATTTGCTACTTTAAGTGGTGCCGCACACTAATATGGTCGATTTTCCGAATAAATTAGGCACGTTTCCTTTTAAATGTGATAGAAGCTTGAGAGAGATATTTAGTATATCGGTCAATCATCTGATAAAAAACCCAAGACAAGCAGAGTTTTACAAAAATATTCTTTTATGGGTGTACTTCACAGAAAAAGTTCTAAAAGAGAAATAATAAAATAGGGGAGCTTCGGGATGAGATAAACTGTAATATGGTGTACGGGTAGATAATTCGAAAGGAAGAAGTGCGCAAATTAAGTTTGCCAATAGTTTCTTCTTTAGGGGTTCACACACCAAAATATTCGATCTGTCGAATATATGTGAAACGCAAATTATTAAAAAAATTGCATTATTCAGGGATTGTTTATTGAAATTTAGTATATGGGCTAACCATTTGACAAAAATGTTCATTAACGGGGTGCTACACAGGAAAACGTTCGAAAGGTGTAGTGATAGAAAAAACATGCTTCTCGATAAGATAGAGACTTCAAATTTAGTGTACAGGTCGATAGATTGAAAGGAAGAAAGTGTGAAATCTCAGATTTCCAATATTTGCTACTTTAAGGGGTGCCGCACACTAATATGTTCGATTTTTCGAATAAATGAGGCACTCTTCCTTTTAAATACGATAGAGGCTTGATATTTGGCATATGGGCCAATCATCTTATAAAATACCCAAGATAAACAGAGTTTTTCAAAACTGTTCATTTATGGGTGTGCTTCACAGAAGAAAGTTCCAAAGGAGAAATAATAAAATAGGGGTGCCTCGGGATGAGATAGACTTTAATGTGGTGTACGGATAGATAATTCGAAAGTAAGAAATGCAAAAATTAAGTTTCCCAATATTTTCTTCTTTAGGAGGTTCTGCATACAAAAGTATTCGATTTGTCGAATAAATGTGAACCGCTAATAATTAAAAAAATTACATTATTCAGGGGCTATTTAATGCGAGACCGTTGATTTTCAATTGGTATTCGGCTAGTATATACTAATTGCTAAGTATCCGTCTGTCTGACTGTCTGTCACGCTCTTTATAGGCACTTCCCGAATAGATAGAGACTTGCAATTAGGTACAATGCTCGGTCGTTCGCTAAAACTCCCTTGAAAAAATCGAATTTTTTGAAACATACTTTAGGCGGTGTGCTCCACACCAAAACGTTAAAAAAGTGAAATGATAGGAAAGCATGCTTTGCGATAAGATAGAGACTTCAAATTTGGTGTATGTGTAAATCGTTTGAAAGGAGGCAAGTGAGCAATTTCAGATTTCCAATATTTTCTACTTAAGGGGGTGCCGCACACCAAAATGTTCGATTTATGAAAACAGGTTCCTTTAAAATTTGTAGAGGCAAGAAATGTTATCTATGGGCTAACATTTGACGAAAACACCCAAGACGAATGTAGTTTTTCAAAAATGTTCGTTTAGAGGGGTGCTCCTGAGAAAAACGTTCGAAAAGTGAATTGATAAAAACACATGCTTCGGGATGAGATAGACATTTGAAATTTGGTATACGGGTAGATAGTTTCGAAGGAAAAAAGTGTACAGTTTCAGTTTTCCAATATTTTCTACTTTAGGGGGTGTCGCACACAAAAATATTCGATTTTCGGAATGAAGTAGAAATACCCCTTTTAGAACGTGATAGAGGCTTGATATTTGGTATATGGGCAAATCATATAATAAAAAACCCAAGAAGAATGGAGTTTTTCAAAAATGCATATTTAAGGGAGCTAGGTACTCCACAAAAACATTTGAAGGGTGAAATGATAGAAAAAACATTCTTCGCGATGAGTTATAAACTTCAAATTTGGTATACAGGTAGATAGATAGTTGGGAAGGAAGAAAGTGCGCAATTTCAGTTTTCCAACATTTGCTATTGTAGGTTGTACCGCACACTAAAATATACGATTTCACAAAAAACTGAAAAACTCCTCCTTTGGAATATGATAGAAGCTTGAAATTTAGTATTTGGGCTAATCATTTGGTAAAAAAATCTAAAATTATTAAGGTTTTTCAAAAATGATCATTTAAGGGGTTGCAACACAGAAAAACGTTCGAAATATGAAGTGATAAATTGAATAAAATAAAAATGAAATAAATAAATATTATAAAGACATAAAATTTGGTGTACTGGTAGATAGTTTTAAAGGAAGAAAGTGTGCAAATTTCACATTTCCAATATTTGCTACTTTAGAGGGTGCTTTGCGATGAGATAGAGACTTCAAATTTGGTGTATGGGTAAATCGTTCGAAAGGAAGAAAGTGCGCAATATCAGATTAGCAATATTTTCTATAATTAAGGGGGTGCCGAACGCCAATATGTTCGATTTTCGGAATAAATGAGACTCGCTTACTTTTAAATGTGACAGAGGCTTGATATTTGGTATAAGGGCCAATCATTTGATAAAAAACCCAACACGAACAGAGTTTTTCAAAAATGTTAATTTATGGGGTTGCTCCAAAGGAAAATGTTCGAAAGGGGAGATGAGAAAATAATATGCTTCAGGATGAGATAGAGACTTTAATTTGGTGTACTGTTAGATAGTTTGAAAGGAAGACGTGCGCAAGTTAAATTTTCCAATATTTTCTTCTTTAGGGGACTCTGCACACTAAAATATTCGGTTTGCCGAATAAATGTGAAACGCGAATTATTAAAAAAATGACAATATTCAGGAGGTGCTTATTGCGAGACCGTTGATTTTCAACGGGTATTCATCTAGTACTATATAAATGCTTATACTTCGATTTGCAATACCCTTTGTTATTGATTTTATATACATTTTGTAAAGATATCAATAATAAAGCAACTATAATGTTAAAAAGTAAACAGCATTTCTTTTGTCGTCGGTGAGCAATAAACAATGACAAGCGCAGGTGGAAAAAACATTGATTAAAACACTCGATACCGAAATAATTAAACGTCACCTCTTCGTAACTCAAATTTAATTAGTTGTTTCCCACGTAAAAAAACTGTTCCTGCCTCATCGCCTTTGGCAATTTCGCGACTTGAAAGGAAAATTTGCTACGTGAATGGCATTAAGTGGAGCTAAAAAGTGTTTATGAAAGAATTTTTATGCACATTTTGCGAAAGAGCGCGATGTTTACCAATATTTGCTGTATAAAGATAATTTAAGCTGTGAGAGAGAAAAAGAATCACAATACAATTGATTTTGCACTTAAATGAAGACAAACATCATACATTCATAGATCTTGATGTTTAGTTCTACTTCTATTTAGTTCTACTGTGTACAATCAACAACAAAGTACAAAAATTGTTTTCTTCTCAAATTAGTCTTTCGCAATATTTTGTAGAAATCCCTAAAAATATTTTGTTTGCGTCAGCAACAGGTCTGCCGCCTCGTTGAATAGGAATAATTTCAGTGAGATATGAGTATAATTTTACGAACACTTTATGTTCTCACGGAATATTGCCTATACCCGAAGTAAAACGAGATTTACAGATAAGCATTGTTATTATTTGACAGTCTAGGTTGCTTGACCTCAGCGACAAATATAGGGACTTTGGTGCGACTTTTGGTAAAATATCGGCAACTTGGTAAATTTTGGAAACTGCACTAATTTCATAGATTGGTTAAGGATTTTTCGAATTACATATTTATTTCGAGAGCTTTTCATCGAGGGTATATATGCTATTAGCTAGGCATCTTTCATTGGGAAGGAATTGGCGTGATACTAGTAAAAGTTGCGAGTACGCCAGTGCTTTGAGAATATAATCACCCGTTTCCTGAATAAGTGGAACCTTTAATGATTGTTTTGTTGTATCGAAAAGTAGTTGTGTGGTCTTGTAAGATAGCTATAGCGAATTATTCGCCTTATAATGATAAAAATTTATGCTTATGGGTGCTTTTAATATAGCGTTAACTATTCAGAAACTCGAACTCACGATTGCAGAGAATACGTTAGAACAATATACTATTTTAAAACTCTTCACAACCCGTGAACCTAGAGGTCAGAAAATCATAAATTTAGGACCGCTATGACAGAGGGGGCTAAGCTGGCCCGTACGAGGATGTGGAATGGTTCCATTGGTTAAATGATTAACCAATGGAGAAAGTACTTGTTACGTCACATTCAATGCTTCAAATGAAAGCAGGGGGGGAAATGACGCCCCCGAGAAAGGTAAGAGCCACAGCCTGTGACCCGAAAAGAGAGAGATATATTAACATGACTTGAAACAGATAACTTCAAGACGATGATTTGAATGGGTGAAAACAGACTTGTGGAGTGTTCCGTAGATGTGCCAAAATGATGGCCAGACCTATTGATGTGTAAGTGCAATCAGAGTACGAGAAGGAGCCACATACCGCGAGTTATGGCGAGTACGAAGGACTGATGCCAGCATATTGATATATGATCATAGTCCAAGACAGCCTTAAAGGTATGTGTTCATCAATAGTCAAAGGTCATAGACGCATTTTAAATAGTTTTATTCATTCTGGTCTCACATGTTTCACATGATCCTATCGCCACGGGCGCGGTAGCCCATTGGTTAGCGCGCTGGAGTTGCACTCGGTAGGCCCGGGTTCGATTCCAGCCACTGCCAAAACTGCCGCCGTGTTCATGCGGAGTACGATCACGTTAAACATGTGGGTCCGAAAGTCCTTCCGAGAGGTTGGTGGTAGGGGAAGGAGGGTACGGTCCCTGTGGATGCCTCCCCCACTGGGTTCCGGTCTAAATTGGGTGGCATTTCCCGACCGTCCAAACAGTTACCTTACACCTTTCTGGTAGGTCGGACGGTCTGGGTTTCAACAACAACAACAACATGATCCTATCGCCGAAATGATATAATTAATTTTGTAATGAATTTAATAAGTATTGATGTTGTTAATAAATGATTTATTATTTAAGTTTAAATGGAGTAATCAATTTAGTAACATATTAATTAATAATTCCTTTACAGGACTTAAATTTTTCTATTCGTGTCCCACACTTAGGGATTCTAAATTTGTTTAATGATTGAAAAGAACAAACGGAAGTATGAAACTTAAGTACGCTTTTATGTGCCGCAGGCAAGTTTATAGATTTACCTGAATCTTAAACCTCGTTAGAGATAAATTTAGTTTATATGCCGTTAAGCTCGTTATTAAAATAACTTAATACTCTGACTTGAAATCTATCGTCTAATATCCGATTAAAATAGGAGCGAAAGATAGAAGTGTTAATTATAGACAGATTGCGAATCGATTGTAGCTGTTTAAAAGCCCCATAATGTTACTCAATTTGTTTACGAATCAGGTTCCTAGCTTTTGGATTATAGTGGTTCTACTTTTGATATTTTTACATTTTGGACTGTTTTGATAATTTCTAAAGATGACAAACTTACCCGCAAAGAAAAATTTTATTCACGCATAACCATTTTGGCTACATCGAACTGAAGTCACTGCCGATTTCTTTTTATACAGCTTTTGAATTCATTTGCAACCATATCAATAATGTTACGCTTCGAATAATAAAATCGTCCACTGACTATTTTTCTGATCAAAGTATTAAAAACAGTTTTTGTCGATTGATTCCTAGAATAAAATATCCGAAATGCAGTATTGTCTGAGATGCAATATTTTTTCAGAGAGTTCAATTTTCGTGTTAATACAACTATAAAATATGATCAATGTTTGTTCATTAATTTGAAACAATTTTTGATGTGTAGAACTCTTAGTGTACGTATAGGTGTCATATTTATTGACCACAACCCTTTGTACCTTCACAAAGCAGCGGCTAATTGTGCAATAGCTAATGTGTAATAGCTAATGCTAATTGTGCAATGGCTAATTATGCAATAAAATCATATACTCGAGCAGCATCCTTAAATGTTAATGCAAATATTAAAAAATCTGTTGTGAGCAGCATATGACTTTCCTTATATAATGCAATGAATTTACTAGTTTTACATTAAAAAATAGATTATTCTTATAGTAGATACTTATATTCTTTCCAAGATATTGAATTTTCGTCAATGAGTCGCCATTTTCATTGATTTAGCGTCATTTTTATCCATTTGGCGAGATATTCGTTAATTTAGCAACATTTTAAAAGGCGTCAAGTTGCAACATTCCGCCAAACTTGTCGCCAAAATCTCGCCAAGCGTTATAGCGGAGAAATAAGTTATTCTTATAGCAGATAAATGACTATTGATGTTCAAATACAAAAGTATTACTCAAAGTATCTTTTTTCATGAATGGAACGAGCTAGATCCACGAGAATGATGTCACCAAATGTATCGCATGATGCTACATATGAAAAGGGAACATGTTTCTCAACAGGTAATATAGTTTTTTTTTAATGTATGGGATTTTTTGATAAATTTATTTGAAAATGTGCAATATCTCGAGAACGGTTCATGCTAGCGTTCTAAAGTTTATGTCAATCGTCTTCTAAGGAAAAATTACATAAGAAATGTCTATTTGCGTAATTTTATTAAATGTTTTGATTTTCTGATGATTTTTTCAATATTTCACTCGAAAATTTAGGAGGGGTTTGAACATTCGATTGCGTTTAAAAACAATAGGCTTCCAGTATTCAGGGATTGTGATTTTTGTACCAAATTTCACTCGAATCGCTCCATTCGTTCGTGAGATATTGTCTCCACAGTCTCACTGACACATACACACACACACACACACACACACACACACAGATATCACCTCAAAAATGTTTGATTCGTGATCATGGATGCTTGAAACGCGCTCTCCCGTCGAAATCTCGAATTCGAATTTTCGACCCCGTCACAATATTTTCCTTATACATTATGTATATAAGGAAGGTAATAAATCGGCTCTTATTAACTGATGATCATTCAAATATTTTCCCCTCAACTCAAAATGTATAGCCCTTTAATAAAAATAATTTCTATGCACCCATTAAAACTTGCCGTAACATTTTGTAGCATTGAAATGAACTGTAAATTAAAATTGTCATTAAAATTACAGCGAAATAGTAACGGTGTCAACCTGGTTCGGAGACATAATATATCCATCTTCTTCAGGATAAGAAAGACTGCAACCAACTGCACCAACAAAAGCAGGAAGACGTATCTGTCAATAATAAATAGTTATGCTGAAAACTGGAATATTATACGAATTTTGAAAAATGTCAGATTTCGCTTGAAATTCCATCAAATGAGTTTTACATACGTAATTAAAGCATGGAACAAATCAGGAGAGTTGATTAAACTTTAGTTCGAAGTTGAAATTATAAATTGTAATAATTCTGAGAAAGGGATTTTAAGTACGAAAACCTATTAGAATGCGCAAGCATTGTTTAACGAGTAAAAATTGACACTAAATCGGTGTCAGTTAGCAGATATAGCTATAGCCGATTGACTTTTCAGTTCAGAAATGATACAATAAAGAACAATTTCATGTACAAGAAAGAATATGTAAAAAACACTTAAATGTACAGAAAATAATATGTAAATAACACTTTCATACTAACATGGAATCATCAGTTCAAACTATCTTTCGTCAATAATAGGACATATTTGAATTTGAGAAAGAATATTATTCCGTACTTTTAGAAGTATTAAAAGTATCAGCGTGATGCAGAATCTAGTAACCCTTTAAGTGTGACAGGTATTTAGTGCCTTCTATGTACACGTTTCGTGCGTTTTTGATGTTAATTCTTACTCATTCCAAAAATATTCTATAGCTTTTCAATTGACATTTTTCGTCCGTCTCGCTTTGTTGCAGAGTTCCTGTTCCTAACTTCGTCAATTCACCGCTAAGGGCGCTACAGTCGATTTAACATAGTCACTGTATTATAAAAGGACATAAAGTATACACGTCAGGATTTTTCATGCCGAAGTTATTTGATAAAATATTTTCTAAGGAATTCTGTATCCATCGCTATTCATAGAATACGGCGCATCGTAAGTAAAAGAATGTCATCAGCATTTAAATCACTTTCAATGTTTATGTGCTTAAATTATAGTAAATGCAGAATTACGAATTTTTCTTTAAACATATATTACATGGAATCTAGAATGTTACTATCAGATTGTTACTTATACGCTGCTTACTTGAATTTATTCGTTGCTAATTCACCCGTGGTGAAGGAGCGCCAACGCACCACGTTCATAAGACCCCCCAGGCTATCCCATGGCGAAGGGGAGGAGATTTGCAGCTTCACTTTTATAGAGGCTTCCCGAAAGGCGGAAGTCTGACTTGGCCTCGACATGGCACCATCCATGCCCGCTGGCGGGATTCGAACCCGCAACCCGGCAATCCAGCGATCATACGGAAACGCATGTCCCTGACCGGCTGAATTTGTTAAATGACGTCACTTAAAAGTCATTTAATTTTAATAGATGACGGGAAAATTGAATTATTGTAACTGTTGACTACATTTGCCGCGGCGTTTCTACTCCATTTTGAACACTTTCCGCAGCGTTATATTCCCTTCGACGTTAACTCTGCTGCGACCATTTTACCTGAAATCACGGCATATCTCGATACAATACAAAATCTTTTAAGAACGTCCGAATATTACAAAGCATCAAAAACCATTTTGGTTTTAGAAATGGAGAAATCGAACATCAAAGCACAAAATGTATTTCCTTTCTTTGAGTATTAAAAACAAAAGCATAGGATGCAGCGAGCTTCGAGACTATAAAAACAAACAATGTTTCTCATATCTTGAATTTCTTGTTATCCGTGGAGCCATATCACGTATCTCCATACCTCTGACCTATATCGGAAACGCTTATTCTCAGATGTTACGGTAATCAAAGTGAAAAGCCCCCCATATTGTTTTCCCGTTTTCAAAAAAGCTTAGAATTTCTAGTATTTCTAGATGTGTTGGGATTGAGATGGTGTATTCGGTATGTTCGTTTTGATTTACCATAGTGTTTCTCAAATAAGTTTAAAACCACAGCGATATTTTGATAAATATTTCATACAAAAATCTGATGTGGGCAGCACATGACTTTCCTTATATAATGCAATGTATTTACTACTTTTACAGTTAAAAAATTTAGTTTATTTTTAAAGTAGTTATTTATATTCTTTTCAAGATATTGAATTTTCGTCAAAGAGTCGTCCTTTTTCCATGTCGTCACCATCAATGAGACATCATTTTTCCAAGATATTGAATTTTCGTCAATGAGTCGCCATTTTCATTGATTTAGCGTCAGTTTCATCCATTTGGCGACGTTTTCGTTAATTTAGCAACATTTAAAAAAGTCACCAAGTTGGCGACATTCTATCAAATTCGTCGCCAAAATCTCGCCAAACATTATGGACGAAGAAATAAGTTATTCTTACAGCAGATAAATGGCTATTGGCGTTCAAATACAAAAGTATTACTCAAAGTATATTTTTTCATGAATGGAACGAGCTAGATCCACGAGAATGATGTCACAAAATTTATGGCATGGTATTACATGTAAAAAGTGAACATGTTTCTCAATTGGAAATATTTTTTCTTTATTTTATATGACTTTTTGATAATTTTTTTAAAAAATGCGAAATATCTCGAGAACGGTTCATGTTAGCGTTCTAAAATTTATGTCAATCGTTTTTTAATGAAAAATTACATAAGAAATGTCTATTTTATACAATTAATTTTCTTAATTACATAAAAAATTTATTAGCGGTTTTGATTTTTTGACGATTTTTTCAAAATTTCACTCGAAAATTTAGGAGGGTTCTGAACATTCGATTGCGTATAAAACAATAGGTTTCCAGTGTTTACGGATTGTGATTTTTGTACCAAATTTCGTTCGAATCGGTCCATTCGTTCGTCAGTTATCGTCTCCACAGACTCACTGACACACACACACACACACACACACACACACGCACACACACACACACATATACTTTTACACACACACACAGACGTCACTTCAAAAATGCTTGACTCGTGATCGGGGATGCTTGAACATGGTCTCCCGTCAAAAACTCGAATTCGAATTTTCGACCCCGTCACAATACTTTCCTTATACATTATGTATATAAGGAAAGAAAAAACGTATAAGTTTGTTTAAAAATACATTGACTATATTTAAAGCACATTTTAGAATTAAAAAATATATAATTAATCACTATTCTCATGTACTGAATAAAAATTGAGCAAAATACGCTGTCTACTCGTGAATGGACAGTGATCATTTTGGTCTTCAAATCTATATGCAGGGTTCCTCCAAATTGAAACGGCCCCTAGTGTGGGGGTAACGCTCACACTACCCTTGGTGCCGCGCTGGATTTAACGTCTTCACTCACAGACCTTTCTTTACAAAATTATTAGATTGCTTAACGTATTTTCTAGGGCTTCTGTATATCAGTATAGGATCTGCTTCAGATGAAATCCATCCTAAAATTCACAGCTCCATTCCAAATTGTTTATGTAAAACTTCATGTTCCCTACAATTTCGAACCCAAGTGAAAAGTGCAGCTCACAAGGGAAAGAACTCAGCTGGTGTGTTAAAAAGGAGAAAAAAAAAAACCAGCTCGTGTCTGGCATCACGGCGCTCGTAATAAAGTCGTTCGAAACCTCCCTGGGGAACCTTCACTGGGATGAAATGCGTGACGCCTTTACACAAGATAGAAATCTACTTAATTTATTTTAGATCTCCTCAGGATAATCTCTTTATGTCGTGGTTACATCCTTTTCCAGTATCAATTTAAAAATATGCTATTTACTATATTCATACAGCATACAGAAAATTATAATTTTAGGAATCGCGTTTAAATTCCACTTAGAATGCGCTCATCAGCCGATTTCGTGATTTTTAAGCGCTCTTCAGGACAGCGTAGCAAATGCCAAATATACAACAAAACTTGCTATATGCCGCAATTCTGCATCTCTATTGTGACCGAAAAATTAGGTCATACCAAGCAGCGGCCTTCAAATTTCCATAAAATGGAGCGCATGCTGCACATAGCAAGTTCATAATCACAGAGCCGTCCTACGAGGGGAGTGATTCAACGTTCTCTGTGGGGGAAATTTATAGGTGAATTCCTTGGATTTTCCTCAATAGGTGAATTCTGTGATTGTAAACTCAAACTTTGACACGTTAATTTGATTTTAATGTTAAATATCATATAACAGGGGAAATTCAAAAACGCTTTCAAGACGACTTAAGTCAAACTTTTCTTGAACTACGAGATCGATTTCGAAGAAGATTTATTCAGGCAATGAGAGTAATTCTGGAAAATATTCTGATTTTAAGGTATCATCTATACCAATCCGTGGAACAGCCAAATTGATAAAACCGGTTTGTCTATCATGAATTTCGAAAATGGCTGAATTCATTTATATATATATATATCCCATTTTGTTAACAATGTATTACAGTATACTATCATTTAGTGATCACTATATGCGACACCTGCATATTTAATACATATTCTAAATATAAAAATCCGTTTCAAATTTAAGTCTATAAATAGCGAGCAAAATTAAAAGTATTCTGTTAACATGGAAATGGCGGTATATTTAACACTGCTTCATCTGCGGTTACTATAGGTTGGCTTTTTTTCAACAAATTCAGACAATTTAAGCTACAAATCGATGCATTATAGCATTTTTTAAAATAATTTGATTTGAGGAATAGTTAGCAAACGATTTCGGTGTTTGGACCGGATTAGTCCAGTGACCACAATGGAACCCAAAACTATTAATAAATTCGAAGATAAAATTATAAAAAAGAAATCGTTCGTTCTCTAACTATAAATTAAAATATATCAAGGATGACGATTTTACACCCATAAAGTTAATTATGGAAATGCAGGATATTTTTTAAGCGTAGGATGTTGTAAAAACAAATTTTGTACCTAGCCATTCTCGAGTTATTACAGAAAGAATGTTAGAATAAAAATTGCGCGTTTTATAAATTTTTGGAACAAAATTCCAAAATTTAATTTTTTTCCTTATGACTTAATAGGTCAAGTCCCACGTATATGCAAAATTTCAAGTTTCTATCCATGTTGTTATTCATCCCTCACTCAACTATATAATAGAGATACCGTATTATTTCTAAAAGTCTTTTGAAGTTGAGAAAAAAAATTATAAAATGTTGACCTCGAAACTACGTAGAAATGAGATGAAAAAAAAATTGAAAGCCGTATTCGAACCTCCTTTCCAATAGCAAGAAACGCAACATTTCCCTTTGCCACGTTCGAACCACCCTCTGAAGTGCCCCATAAATTACTTCCGCACGAATTTCGCTTTGGAATAAAATTGAAATCAAAGAGGAATAAAAATGCGTAATAGAAAAGATTCACCAAATCGTAAAATTATTCTTTTCGGGTGATTTGTTTCTTCCTTTCCATGTTCCCTCCCACCTCCTTGCCTGCGGGAGGGGGTACTGACAGAGAGTTAATATAATTTTAAGGCAGACAGAATGACGAAGAGGCATTGGCTGACTGGCCTGTACACCGTTGACTGAAAAACGAATTGGTAAAAATAGCGATTTTTACCACAGCAGTTTTGAAACCTTGCCTGCAAGTCGCCTACAAGAACTGTATATTAAAATTCCTATATGGAAAATAAATTTGAGGAATTCATTGTCTCTTGATCAAATGTGGAATGGAATTGTACCAAACTATAACTGTCGAAATCTTGCGAACCACTGACTATGAATTTGGCCTTTGAAGACTTGTTCAGGAGCTTTTAAGAATTTGATCGCAGTGCGTTGAGCGTCTTCATTGATCATCCAAGTGATGCAGTCCTGATCCTAATAGTGACAGTTGTGGGAGATAAACCGTCTTTTATGGCAGTGAAGTAAACAGCTATTCTATAGTGAAGAGGGCAGAAAAGGCGCGACATTGGCTGCAGATAATGGTCGCTGCACAGGGAAAGTGATTCCTTCAAATACTTAAATTTACGATCTAGCAGTTAACAAGTTCGAACTTTAGATAGATGTCACTTTACCCCAATGTATCGCTTTTTCATATACCATCGGGTGGATCGGTTATCTTTCTTTATTACCTCAATTTGTTCATAGCATAGTCCAGTCCTGATTGACAATATGTGTTTATGCTCTCTACATATAGGTTGGGTAACTACACGAGTTTTATCTAAAGATGGTATTATTGTAGGACATACGAATGTGTGAAATATATTTCTTCTTCGACCCAGACCGTCCGATCTACCAGAAGGTGTTGTTGTTGAAACCCAGACCGTCCGACCTACCAGAAAAGGTGTAAGGTAACTGTTTGAACGGTCGGGAAGTGCCACCCAATTTAGACCGGAACCCAGTGGGGGAGGCATCCACAGGGACCGTACCCTCCTTCCCCTACCACCAACCTCTCGGAAGGACTTTCGGACCCACATGTTTAACGTGATCGTACTCCGCATGAACACGGCGGCAGTTTTGGCAGTGGCTGGAATCGAACCCGGGCCTACCGAGTGCAACTCCAGCGCGCTAACCAATGGGCTACCGCGCCCCTCTACCAGAAGGTGTAATGTATCTGTTCAGATGGCTGAAAAGTGCCACCCACTTTAGACAAGAACCCAGTGGGGGAGGCATCCACAGGTACCGGGCCCTCCTTCCCCTACCACTAACTTTTGGGAATTACTTACGGACCCACATGTTTAAAGTGATCGTAATAAGGCGACCACTGGACGACTGTAGCGCCCTGTAGAATCTATTTGTCATTTCGTTGGAGTATCTTCATTTACAGATATGCGCAGACGATAACGTTAGGCTTTTACCTGACACAGTTCAACATAGAGCGGTCCTAGCCACCAAATCCTTAGAACATAGAACGCCAGCCTTACGCGTCTCAATTTTTTTTTTTATCACATATATCGAAACCAAGAAGTTCAGCCAAAAATGTGTCCTGAATTGCGTAGTACAGGGTGATCGAAAAGTAAAATTGCGCACATCAAATTATAAAATAAAAAAAATTACTAGAAATTTTAAATAATAGAATTTTTTTTTTTTTTTTTTTTTTTTTGCTGGGCCTGAAAAATATATCGAAAATATCGATTGATATTTTTAATTTGACAGATGATAATTACAAATCTCTCTTAAAATTAGAGCAGTATTTCTATAGCCATTCTTATGAGAGTATTAGCAACGCAGTCTCTACATCCACAATTTATAAGTCAAACAAGAAGACCCTGTTTTCTCGCTTTTTGTCTGCAGATATAGTTTCTGGGAAATGCTTTACTATCCCTCTTATGATGCGTAAAATAGATTCGTGTTCAGAGCGTTCTCTAAAAACGTCAAGTTAGGTTTACCGCAAGTATAGTTCTAAATTTTTAACACTTTACAACATAATTGAAAAGTGTTTATGACCTTGTTCATTCTGTCTGTCCGTGCGCATAATTGCCGTAAAAATGACTTTATCAAAATGAAATTGTAGTATGTTGTTCACACGGTCTGTGGAACCTATTTGAATATAAATGACTAATATCACCCAATTAGTTTTGGGCCGAAACCGGGTTGAAAAAATGAAATAAATTGAACCCCATGGGACCTAATTTTTTAAACATTTTTTAAGCAAATTTAAAATTTAAATATTGCTTCGGAAGTTTTAGGAAATATTCAAATTATCCCAGAAAAATTATGAAAAAAATTTCAGCAAAATATATTCGGTAGTTTCTTAAATAGAAATTAAAATATTAATTACACCCATATTATATGCAAAGATCACGTGACCCCCTTCAAAATAAAATATGGCATCCATCTTGTGTCAAAATCGCGATTTTTAAAATTCTTTTTAATTCATATTTAGTGTTGTATCCGTCCTAAAACCGCTTTATTTTTGCTTAATTTCTGTGCATCTATAATCTGAAACAACGAAATTGCAATACATTCGAATTTAAATGATCAATGCCATCCATCTTGTGCTAAAATTGTGATTTTTAAAGTTATTTTTAATTTATATTTAGTGTCGTATCCATCCTAAAACCCCTTAATTTTTACTTAATTTCTGTGTATCTGCATTCTGAAACAACGCAGTTACAACATATTTGAGTTTAAATGATCATCAAACTTTGATTATTTCTACAACGAAGCTTAATTTACACTTATGCAGAATGTAAACACATAAAGATAGAGGATGAATTGTATAAGAATTGCTGAATTTCTTTAACACAAAATTATTTACCTCTGGAGTCTGCAATATAGCTGATATGAATTAAACATTCATTAATTTTATATAGAGACGCAGACGACTTTTTTAGTAGACTTTTTCGATGATGTTTTAAGTATAGAGTTAAATTACTTGTACCTCCATGGTTTTAAGTTTTTAAATAAAATAAATTATTGTAGTATTGTGATGAATGAAAGGAATGGGATAAAAGTTTATGAATGAAATATTTAGAGCTTTTACATAGTGAACCAGGCGGTTTATAATTCAATGACGTCATTTGAATAAAGTTCATTTTTTTTCGAAGAAGTTTTAAGTTTTCAAATATAATAAATTGTAGTATTTTGATAATTTATAAAAATATTACCGCTGAATGTATCGCATTTTAGAGATGTTTAAATAAAATTGCATTGCAGTTGAAAAATGTTTCATAATAAATGCTTTATGCATGATTGATCTTTCTTGTTATATAATGTATCTCCGCATTAAATTTTATAGTAGCATTACCTACACTATTAAAGCTAAATCCCCAATTTTTGTGGTTCCACAAGAATTGGAATTGATTGAAAACAGTAGAGATGAAAATGCAACGGTGAATTTTCTGGATATCTCAATAAAAAAACATACATTATAAGGCCATTATACAACATTATATGATAAACGGGAATTATATAGAATCAAGCTCAATCATCTCGTCGATTGGAAAACGTGTCTTACAAAAAACAATTCTAGAAACATTATACTCGGACACTTCAGGAAAAACCGGGATAACAACACGTTTAAGAGGGATTGCAACGTTAGCAACTATAAAAGCTTATCAGAGGCATTAAAAAAACATTATCCTTCATATTTCTTAAAGGATTGTTATGATTCTGTTTTCAAAGATCACCAGGATTTTGATAGATTACTTCTTAATTCTGTATGAATATGAAGTTTCTGCGTTCCTATAGTGTATGCGCGCATGCGTACAAAATGCTCATATAAAAGAATGCTCATATAAAATGCTCATATAAAAGTGTGTAGGGATATATCATTTGGTCTTGTGTCCTTCTGTTCTGAGGTTCATAATCCTTTGTCTCCGGGTGCCTTCGTATTTGCACGTTTGGGGGACCAGCCTTTGCTTTGTATTGGTACCGTGAGCGTTGCCTAGGCAGTAAAGCTGCTTTACACGGGAGGGGGAGTCGCAGTCCTCCCCAACCATTATATGCAAAGCATTTGGTTATCCCCTTTTTCTTCGTATATCTTTGCTTTTATATATATATATATATATATATATATATATATATATATATAGTTAACGATTTGAAAAAAGCACAAAACGTTCGAAAATTAGAAAAATTCAGTAAATTTTTAAATATTTGAAGAATCACCTTTTTAGTACATAAAAACAAGAGGAAGGGAAAAGGTACCTTCGTCTACAAAAATAAAGCCCGGCTTTCCATTTTTTATTTGAACGGGGGACAGATCCATTTCTAAAACCTCTATAGAAGTAATTTTTCTCGAATTTTCAGAATGTCGATAGTTTTTATAGAAATTTAAAACAAACGAATTGAAACGTGTATTTCAAATATTATTGAGTATTTTCTCCATATTGGTCATTTAACAATTGTCGCAACACTTTGCAGGGTACGGTCATTGTGAATCTCTCATTCCTCAGCTCTCGAATTATGAAAGTCCTTTTCCTTTTTGTCACTTTATTTGATAAAATTTTATAAGTAAATTGAGTCAATAACTAACATTAAGTCAATAACTTTCATCAAGTCAATAACTACTATAAGTCAATAACTTAAATAACTTTTAATTCAAAGTATCGTAACACGTTCGCGTATTATGGCCGAAGAATTTCATCTTATTCCTTTCCTTATTTTGCATAGTATAATGTAAAGTATTGTTACGGGGGTCGAACATTCGAATTCAAGTTTTCGACGAGAGAGCACGTTTCAAACATCCCTGTTCACAAATGGAACATTTTTTATGTGATGTTTGTGTGTGTGTGTCCCTTAATAAAGTTACGCAAATAGACATTTCTTATGTAATTTTTCCTTAGACAACGATTGACATAAACTTTAGAACGCTATCATGAATTGTTCTCGAAATATTGCACATTTTACAAATAAGTTTATCAAAAAACTAATAAATTAAAAACAAAATATTAACTGTTAAGAAACATGTTCACTTTTCATATGTAATATTATGCGATAAATTGGGTGACATCATTCTCGTGGATCTAGCTCGTTCCATTCATGAGATACGATACTTTCAGTAATACTTTGTATTTGAACGCCAATAGTCATTTATCTGCTGTAAGAACAACTAATTTCTTCGTCCATAACGCTTGGCGAAATTTTGGCGACAAATTTGGCGAAATGTCGGCAACTTGGCGACTTTTTTAATTGTTGCCAAATTAACCAAAATGTCGACTAAACAAAGGACACATAAACAAAGGTTAACACGATTCGTGATTTAAAATCGGTTGATCTCTCATGTAACATATTTATTGCAAGAGTTGAGACGTAATTTTATTTAGCTTATTCTTAAGAGACGTCGTTACGGATTCTAATGTTCATTTTTTACTTTCCCTGCAATACATGGTAATGTATAGGGAAAGTATTGGAATCATGCCGAAAATCACAACTCGAGTTTTCGACGGATCTACACGTTTCGAGACCTCTAGAATACGAAAAAACTATTTTTAGCGTGACGTCTGTGTGTGTGTCTGTGTGTCTGTCAGTGTGTCTGTGTGTCTGTCTGTGTGTCTGTGTGTCTGTCTGTGCAGATTTTGTATCCACTCTAGCTAAAAAACTAATGGACCGAATTTCACAAAATTTGGTAGGTAAGTCACTTGTGGGCGGGGCTGGTGCTGATTAGTTTTGGGTACGATTCGGAATAAAAGAACCCGCCTTTTTTTGCGAAATGGCCCGCAAAAACTTGTATCCACTCTAACTGAAAAACTGATGGACCGAATTTCACAAAATTCGGTAGATGAGTCACTTGTGGGTGACCTTGGTGCTGATTAGATTTTGGTACGATTCAGAAAAAAATGACCTGCCTTTTTTTGCAAAATGGCCCGCAAAAATCGTCCAAATGTAAACTAAAGATCTAGGTATACTCAAATATATCCATTAAATGCTGATTTAATACGTAATTTCTAACGACGAAAGGAATAAGACCAACCCCATTACACTAGGACTAGCCGTTCTCGAGATATTTTAGTTTTTCGTACTTTCCCTACGCCACCTTTGAAAATTAGCCCGGTTACCGAATGAGAACGAAAATTGAATTATAAGTGCAACAAATTAAATTAAAATAAAGAGAACGTTAATATAAGTCTGCAGTGAAAGTCATGTGCTGCTCACATCAGATTTTTTATTTTTACTTTCCCTGCAATACATGGTAATGTATAGGGAAAGTATTGGAATCATGCCGAAAATCGCAACTCGAGTTTTTGACGGATCTACACGTTTCGAGATCTCTAGAATACGAAAAAACTATTTTTAGCGTGACGTCTGTGTGTGTGTCTGTGTGTCTGTCTGTCTGTGTGTCTGTCTGTGTGTCTGTCTGTGCAGATTTTGTGTCCACTCTAATTAAAAAACTAATGGACCGAATTTCACAAAATTTGGTAGGTAAGTCACTTGTGAGTAAGTCTGGTGTTGATTAGTTTTGGGTATGATTCGAGATAAAAGAACACGCTTTTTTTTGCAAAAATGGCCCGCAAAAGTTTGTATCCACTTTAACTGAAAAACTAATGGACTGAATCTCACAAAATTCAGTAGATGAGTCTCTTGTGGGTCACCCTGGTGCTGAATAGATTTTGGTACGATTCGGAAAAAAATAACCCGCCTTTTTTTGCAAAATGACCCGCAAAAATCGTCAAAATCTAAACTAAAGAACTACGTATGCTCAAATATATCCATTAAATGCTTGTTTAATACGTAAAAGAATAAGACCGTAAAAGAATACGTAAAAGAATACGTAAAAGAATAAGAATAAGAATATACGAAGAAAAGAATAAGACCAACCCCATTACACTAGAACTAGCCGTTCTCGAGATATTTTAGTTTTTCGTATTTTCTCTACGCCACCTTTGAAAATAAGTCCGGTTACCGAATGAGAAAGAAAATTGAATTAAAAGTGAAATAAATTTAATTAAAATAAAGAGAATGTGGATATAAGTCTGCAGGGAAAGTCATGTGCTGCCCACATCAGATTTTTATATACAAAAGCACAATGATATTTTATGACTACCTGAATAATCAAATTGAAATTGAACGATTGGTTCGATTGATCATTCTGAAAATCAGACCTCGATTCATCGCAACGATTATATGTGACGCATCCTACGAATAAGCACGTTTTTTTTAATTTATAGGTCAGAATGCACGCACTGGTTTCACTAGTCTCTTTCATTATCGTATATACACAGAAACAGACATATTTTCAAAATCTTGAATTTTGATATTTTTCAGGAAAAACAATTCATTATGCAATAGTATTAAAAAATAAATAAAACTAATCTGAAACCGTCATCTAGTCCGTCGAGCCCGTCCACGGCAATGGCGGTTCTATGCCAGTTTTCTGAAATTTTCCAGCACAGCTATCAAGCAGCTTTCATGGATTACAGACCAGCTTGGCGAAATCTCGGGAAAAGTCTACCCCTGTATGTCCTATCGTTTTGAGAGTCAGTTGTTTCGTGCAATGTGTAGCATGATTTTCTCGAGTCTTAAAAAATTTTCGATTTATATGCATGAGCCTGGGTCGGAAATGAGTATGGATTTAAAATAGTTACAAGAAACAGAGGAACGCATTTTTTTATTTCGAGGTAATCTGTATCTGAAATAAACTTATGACATTTTTATTTACGAATTATGTCGCCATTTTCCTGTGACGGGCTGGATTTTTCTTTATACAAAAATTTGCTCGAACTTTCATGAAAAAAATTACTAATGGATCCAACACATAATTTTCGCTCCACATTAAAAAAAATGTGAGGAAATTGCGACACACATTTGGGCTTTCTTCTTTCTTATAGCTCGATTTCTCTAGACACTTAAAAGCTTTTTGCTACGAGTTAAAATGAGCGTGCCGTGTTTTATGGAATTCAAAAGATATCGCGGTTTTACTGATAACTATAATGTCTAATATCTCGAGAATCGCTTGTTATCACTCCTAAGCCATGGTATCGTATGTTTCAAATCAAATATGCTTTGAAAGAATTTACTTATCTATATAATTATTGTCTAGCATGTTTTTGTCTTTTCATAGACATTACAGAAGCTCATCAAGACAGAATCTTTGTTCACTTACAGTACAGAACCTTACTGAGCGGAATTTTCAATTCCGCCATATTTCGCCAAATGCGTCGCCAAACCAAATATGTCGACCCAAACCTTCAAACAATAACAATGATTTTATCTTAATATCGTTTAACTTCGGGGACAGGCAATATGTGGAGAAAATATTTTAGATATTCGTAACAATTGGGGAATACTCAGAGACACTAATACTAGAATACTCAGTTTCTGATTATTTATAAATTTCATTAAAATAATTTTTCGTTAACCATAATATTACATTATTACTGTGGAAAGATTAGTGGACGATCGTTCCTAATAATCATACATCTACTCTGATACATTTCGATTTTTACTTAAATTGGAACAAAGTTTTGCCGAAACAAAAGCGAACTGGAACCCAATTACTTTTCCACCGACTGAAAACAAAAACTAATGAACTTATGCAATCTCATTTCCTGCTTCCACCGTTCATTTATTCCATCCAAAATTAATGTCATTCCATTATGCAGTATCTCGTTTCAATCTCGTTTTTACGAAAGCATTAAAATAACAATACTATTTTGTGGAAATAGCGGTTTTCTTTTTCCCCCCTCTTTACAGAACAAAACCAATTATTTGAGAATTCGCTGTGATTGAATCATTGTACTATTCTTGCTCTTTTTTTAAGTTTAAAAGATGAATATTTAATTATGAAAGAGTTTGGGTTTTATTCTACACTTTTACTGGATACAGCTGACATCGCTTGGTTTCTTTTATATATATATATATTACTATTTAATGAAGACTTTATTAGAGATACGTCCTTTCTCTCTCATAAGACATTGTAATGAGTCATTTTTTGTCTGTCTTTTGTTATTTATATTCATTGAAATGAAATATATTCATTTCATCACACACAAAATTACTTCTTACTGGAAATTACATAAAATTTTCAGTTTTTTAGAAACTTCATTTCTCATTTGGCGACTAATCGCTTTTTAATAAAGCCAAATTACCCAAAATTAAAATAGAGAATTTTCCCTCTGACGCCACTCTATTGCTGAATAATGATATTGTTACGAATACCTGCAATATCTTCATTACATATTGCCTTTATTGGCAACTATTTACAGACAATTATTATTATTTGATCGCTGGATCTAGGTGACATATCAGGTGATCTTGACCCCAAATTTGGCAAAATATCGCCAACTTGGGGATTTTTGGTGAGTTCTGGAAACTGCTCAAATTTTGTAGATTGGTTAATAATTCCTCGTGTTACGTGCCTTTTGGTATAACTTTCACCCACAGTATATAAAACGGTTATCTTTCAACTAGAAAATGTTGACGAGATACGAGTCAAAGTGAATTGCGAATACATCAGTGTGTCCAGAATATATATTTTTTGTTTTTTGAAAGAATGGAGGATTGGACTATTTTCTTGTACCTAACAGTTGGTTTATAACCTGAGGATACTTTGAGATAATATATGCTTACAAAGGTTAAATATGTGATCATGTTTTCAGCCATTATACAGGGTGTTCAGTGTTATCGGTGCCCAATGGTTATTTCCTCAACCGTTAGTCACAGAGATATACTTCCAATTGCAAAAATGTTTTAAATTTTAAAATCTATTATCTTAGAAACAGTTTAAATCAATAAATACATTTCTGAAGGAAATACAAAATATAAATTTTTATACGGTCCCACCAATTATATTTAGAAAAATCATCCTCATATAATTTCATGAAAAATAAAAAAAAATTTCCTTTTACGACCAAAATTCACCGAGTTATGAAGCATTAAACTTTCTGACTTAAGCCGCTTTTCCACGCTTAAAAATGTCCCGTTTCAGGCAACCAACCAATCAGGGACCGTATTGACCATTTCTCCAGGCAACCAACCAATCAGGGGCCGTATTGACCATTTCTCAGTACAAAAAGTGCTCCAACTTTAAACAGCTATAAGTCGGTCAATTTTAGTCGTAAAACGATGATTTTTTTATTTTGCATAAAATTGTATGAGGATGATTTTCCTAAATATAATTGGTAGGACCGGGGGATTGTATAAAAATTTATATTTCGCATTTCTTTCAGAAATGCATTTATTAATTTAAACTGTTTCGAAGGTAATAGATTTTTAAAATTTAAAACATTTTTGCAATTGGAAGTGTATCTCTGTGACTAACGGTTGAGGAAATAGCCATTGGGCACCGACAGCACTGGACACCCTGTATATCGGGATATTGCGGTGTATATTAAAACAGTATATATAATAGATTCCACTTTTTAACTGTATTAGATAATTCACGCAGTCGTCTAATTAACTCGGAAGTGAAATAGGCTGCAAACAGTTAGCTGAATATAATAAGATCGACTTAATTGACTCGCTGAAAATGCACTATGCTCATTGAATAAGTAGGCTCATTGAGTAAATTTTTGTTTCACTAGAAATACCAATGAGCTTCGCATAGTTGAAACACTGACAAGATTATTACTTATCCATACATTCTTTGTATCACACATTCTATGAAATGTCATATATTATCTTTATTATGCGGCAATAGGTAGCGTTATCTTAAAGTAGTTAAAACTATTTATAACTCTTCTAGCCGAGTAAAAAGGTGTTGACGTATCTAATATATTAACCTTTTGCTTACGAGTGGGGCAGCGTCCATCCCAAATGAAGAACCTCTTAAAAAGACAGGTATTTGACATACCCTATCCCAAACAGTTCGATCCCCTTTTGCAGGCATTGGCGTCCATGGACGCAGATATTGGCGTCCATTGGGATAGGGTATAACACATTTGCATTTTTAATTCATTTTTTGTTTTTATTTGATAATTGGACATTTTCCCAAAGGCAGCGTAGCAAAAAAGCAAGAAATCTTAAATATCTCGACAACGGTTAGCCCTAAGGTAATGGAGTTGGTCTTCTTCTTTTCATCGTCAAAATTTACATGTAAAACAAGCATTTAATTGATATATTTGAGCATACGGAGTAATTTATTTTATATTTTGTCGATTTTTACGGGCCATTTCGCAAAACAAAGCAGATTATTTTTTCCCGAATCATTCCAAAATCTAATCCGCACCATGGTGACCCACAAGCGACTTATCTACTAAATTTTGTGAAATTTTGTCCATTAGTTTTTCAGATAGTGGATACAAGCAATTTTTGCGGGCCATTTCACAAAAAGAAGACGGGTTCTTTAATCCCTAATCGTACCAAAAACTAATCAGCACCAGGGACATACACAAGTGGCTTACCAACCAAATTTTATGAAATTCGGTCCATTTAGTTTTTGAGTTAGAGTGGATACATACATTGCACAGACAGACAAACTGTCACACAGACAGACAGACACACATACGTCACGCTAAAAATAGTTTTTTCGTATTCTAGAGGTCCAAAACGTGTACATCCGTCGAAAACTCGAGTTGCGATTTTCGGTATGATTTCAATACTTTCCCTATACATTACCATGTATTGCAGGGAAAGTGAAAATCTGATGTGATTAGCACATGACTTTCCCTGCAGATTCAAAATCATTTTGTAATTTTTTATTTCATTATGCATTGAGTTTAATTGCAGAAAGTAATATGGATAATTTTCTGATATTATGCCCAATTCGTTTTTTTATCGCATCTCCGTTTCGTTTGGCAACTTGATCCACTTTAAATTCCTCAGGTCCGTAAAATTCCAAAAACTACAATATCTCGAGGACGGTTTATCCTACTATCAAGGAGGCAGATTTATTCGCTTAGTTGTCAAATTTTACATGTAGAACACGTACTTAATTATTATGTTTCATCAATTTTAGTCATTTATTTCAGAGTTTCACTATCTTGCACATGTAGTATTTTATTTTAGATCGAATATATTATATTTGCGGTCCATTTCGCAAAAAACTGGAAGATTATTTTTTCGAATCGTATCAAAATCTAACCAGCATCACATTATCCTACGAGCGACTTACCTACCAAATTTTGTGTAATTTGATCAATTAGTTTGTCAGCTAGAGTGAATACATTCAATTTTTGGGGACCATTTCGCAAAAAAGGCAGGTTCATTTATCCCGAATCGTACCAAAATCTAATCAACACCAGGGTCTCCCGCAAATGACTTCTCTACCAAATTTTATGAAATTTAGTCGATTAGTTGAGTTAGAGTGGATGTATACAATTTTTGTGGGCCGTTTTGTAAAAAAGTGCAGGTTCTTCTTTTTCGAATCGTATCAACATCTAATCAACACCAGGCAAGAGAATTATCTACCAAATTTTGTAAAAATTTGATCAATTGGTTTCTCAGTTAGAGTGGATACAGACAATTTCTGCGAACTGTTTAGCAAAAAAAGGCGGATTATTTTATCCCGAATCGTACCCAAAACAAACCAACACCAGGGTCATACATAAGTGACTTACCTACCAAATGTCACAAGAGAATATTATTTCAGCATTGGTATCTTCCAAAGTGAATGTAGGACCCCAACAAAAAATCAGAGATGATGTAAGCAAGTTGCTTAAAATAGTAATAGATCAACAAAAAATAATAACTGTGCAATTAAGTAAGGAGGAGAAAGGTAGAGGAAGAACAAGAGCAACTTATGCTCAGCAACTAAAAGAGGGAGTCAGACAAACAAGTAGTTCTAGAACTAGATCAAAGAGTAGGGTTCCAACTTTCCTAGCTAGTATATATCCAAAAGAAATTAAATCTTCGGATAAAACTAAGCAGGAAATACAAGAATTGATAAATCCCAGACAATTAGAAATTTCAGTAACTGGAGTAAAGAAGATTGGAAGAGGAGGAATATTAGTAGAAACTTCCAAGAAAGAAGATATAGATAAACTGATAGAAAGTTTCAAAGAAAGTGATAAACTGAATAAAGATTACACGATTCAAAAACCAATCAAGAGGAAGCCTCAAATAATTATATACAACGTGGACACTGGATTTACAAAAGAATCTTTAAAAATTGCAATATTAGAACAAAATTCAGAACTGCCAAAAGATTCGGAAATAGAAATAAAACAGAACTTCAGAGGAAGAAGAGGAGAAAACTGGATAGTGGCTTTAGATCCAAAAGCCTTTAAAATAATAATAAGCAAGAAAAAACTTTATCTGGGATGGAGTAGGGTTGAACTCAGAGAATATCTGAGACCAACTATTTGTTATAAGTGCCTTAGATACGGGCATATAGCAAAATATTGCAACAGCGATAGCTGCTGCAGAAAGTGTGGAGTAACGGCCCATAAAGAAACAGAGTGTGAAAATCTGGCAAGTTGTAAAAACTGTTTACAGCATAACAATAAATTTGGTACCAAATATAATACTGGACATATAGGTACAGATAGGAATTGTTCTATCTACCAAAAGGAGATAGATTTCATTCGTTTGAAGACGGACTATGGGGAGTGAAAGGAACGGTATTCTTTGTGCATCGATTAATTTAAATCATGCCAAATCAGCCAACTTGCAATTATCACAAGATCTTATTTCTAATAAATTGGACTTATGTATCATAAACGAACCTTATTTTTGGGAAGGAAGGATTGTGGGCTTCCCTATGAACTTCAGGATTTACTATCAAAATGGAAATCCTAGAGCAGGAATAATTATATGTAATTCAAATTTTAAAATTAGGAAAATTGTATTAGAACGGGATATGGTAGCATTGCAGATTGTAGTGGGGAAAGATGAATATCTTATTATTTCTGTCTATTGTCCTCCATCTGAGGAAATAGAAAGTAAAATTAATGAACTTGAAAGAATATTGAATGGTTTTATTGATAAGAAAATTTTAATTGGAGGAGATTTTAATGCAAAGTCCCCTGCTTGGGGGCCTAGGAATATGGATGCGCGGGGAGGACTCCTGACTGAATTTATAGAAACTTATGATTTGAATATTGAAAATGATACGAATAGTTTACCGACATATTCAGCCACGAAGGGAGAAAGCTGGATAGATCTTACTCTAACTAAAAATATGGTAAATATGATTAAAAACTGGAAAGTGACTGATTTGATCACCCTTAGTGACCACAATGAAATAAGATTTAGTATTGATGAAAAAAGAAGAATTACCAAAAGTGGGAACTGCAAATGGAGAATTAAAAATTTAAATTGGAGTAAAGCGAAAGAAGAAATAAGGGAGTTGGTGGAAGCTAATATAGAGGTGGAAATAAATAGCTATAACTTGAATGAATATATAACCAAAATGGAAAAAGAACTGGTTGCAATTTGCTTCAGAAATCGTAAAGTGAATAAAAAGGTGAATAAAAATGCAGTTTGGTGGAATGACAAACTGAAAGTAATGAGAAGTAGAACAAGAGCGTTAAGAAGACTCTTCCAAAAAGAGAAAAATGAGGATTTGAGGAAAATTAAAAGATCGAGATTCAATAATCAATTTGCTATATACAAAAAAGAAATAATGCAAGCTAAGAAAGACAGCTTTCGTAATTACCTCAATGGGGTAATGAGCAATAATACCTTTGGAACCCATTATAAGACAGCAAAAGAAAAGATTAAATCTATAAATATTGATGACAGCATAAAGAAGGAGGATGGAGGAGAAACTACTTCTCCTATTGAAACAATTACAGAGATATTAAAATTTCATTTTAAGTGTGAGACGATTCCTGATGGTGACCAGTCTGTTACTCCCTTGACTGGTGTCGGGGGGGACAGCATTGTCTGCCCTCCTGACTCAGAAGGGGGAGAGGCGGGCTGGGGGAGTTCCTACCCTCCTATTGCGGAAAGCTCTTCTGACTTTTTCGAGGGGTCTCGGGGAATTGGCCTAGCGCTGGGCGTCACCCCCGAGACGCACCCTTGTGGGTCAGCTGAAGGTATCCATAGGGGGTTCACAAGTCAGAGAACCTTTGCTCTTGCTCTTACTGGAAATGAAATTGATGAAAGAGAAAATGGAGAAGTAATTTGGGAAAATGTACCATTCACTGAATATGAATTAAATAAAGTAGTGGATGGTATGGACGTGAATAAAGCTCCTAGTCATAATGGACTGACAATTGAAATAATTAAGGAAATGTATTATACAAATAAGAAATGGTTCTTAAAAATTATGAATAAATGTTGGGAATACTCTATTTTTCCAGATGTTTGGAAAATAGCAAAAGTGGTACTTATCCCTAAAGAAGGCAAAGACCGTAAAAAACCGAGCTCTTATAGACCTATTTGTCTATTACCAGTTTGGGGAAAGATTTTGGACAAAATGATTACTAACAGAATGAGCTATTGTCTTAAAAATCAGTTAAGTGAAAATCAATATGGATTTAGGAAGAATAGAAGCACAATAGATGCTTTAAAGTCTATCGTGGAAGATAGACATGTAAATAAAAATAATAATATGATTACATGTTTAATATCTCTTGATATACAAAATGCTTTTAATACTGTCAGAAAACAAGACGTGGAAAAACAGATGGATAAATATTCCTTACCTTTGAAATTAAGAAAAATTGTAAATAGCTTTTTAAATGAAAGAAAAGTTTTTATTGAAGATGCAAATATTTATTTGAATTATGATATTGGAGTCCCTCAAGGATCGAGTTTGGCCCCGATCCTGTGGCTCATTATCATGGATGAGGCCTTGAGAATTAATTTTAATAGTGACGAAGTAAAAATACAAGCCTTTGCAGGCGACATTGCAATTATAATGAAGTCAAGAGCCTCCTACCTTTTGGGAAGAATGGGAACTTCCGCAATAAAAAAATTGGAAGATTGGGCTGCTGAATTTAGTTTAAAATTCAGCAGAGAAAAGAGTAAATATATTATGTTCCCGTACAAGAAAACTATAACATGTTTTCCTGACATCAAACTTTATGGAAAAAGAATCAGTTACGATAAAAATCTAAAGTACTTAGGGGTGCAATTTGATCCCAAGTTCTTTTGGACCTCACATTTGAATAAAATAAAAAATAAGGTTCTGAATTTTCACGGAAAACTAAACAGAATAGTAAGAGCAACATGGGGACTTAAACCCGAAATTAGAAAAGAAATATATTTGAAGGCAGTTGAAAAATTTATTACATACGGAGCAGAAATCTGGTACAGAGATATCAGAAGGATTAATGATAAATTAATACAAATCCAGAGAATAGCGTTATTGTCAATAACAAAGTCCTATAAAACTACATCCAATATGGATCTCCAAGTTTTGGCGGGATGCTTGCCACTAGATTTGAAAGTGAAAAGAGAAACAACTCTCTATAGAGGAATACATTGGGAGGAAAACTTCTTGATAGGTGAGGAAGTTATAGAATATAAAGACATAGAACAAGAAAGGCATTCGAAGAAACCTCCTTGGAAAGAGGAAATATGGAAATGGGATGAGGAAATCCCAAACAAGGAACATAGGATCATATATACAGATGGTTCCAAGATTAATGGAAGGGTAGGATGTGCCTTTGTGGAATATAAAGAAGATATAAACCTATATGAAGAACAATATAGGTTAAATGACAATACCACTGTGTATAATGCAGAACTTTATGCTATAATAAAAGCAGTTGAATATATTTTAAACCAGAAATATGAAAAAGTACATATTTGTACAGATTCGAAATCTGTGTTACAATCCATAAGTTCTTATGGAAATAATAATGAAGATGTTATAAAATTAAAAGATGAATTGACAAAAAATATGGAAAGAATCAAATTACACTGGGTAAAAGCCCATGTGGGACTAATTGGAAACGAAAAAGCAGATGCATTAGCAAAAGAGGCTACCGAAAAAATAGAAATAAATTATATTTTCAAATGGAGCAAGCAACAAATCAAGAAAAAGTTGGAACTGGATTCTATTACGACATGGCAGCAAAGATGGGAAGAAAATCGAGTGGGAAAACAACTATACAACGAAATTGGAAAAGTTTCTACAAGAAGACTATGTGGAGATTTTTATATAAATCAAGTTTTGACGGGACACGGAGAGTTTAAGGAATACCAGCATAGATTCTTCGGCAAAGATAGAAGCTGCCAATGTGGGAGATCAGAAGGAAATGTAAAGCATACAATCTATGAATGTGAATTATGGGATCAAATCAGGAAAAATTATTTTCCTGCTAACTTTATAAATGTTGATATTTTTAAATTATGTATGCTACCTAAATGTAGAAAAGGAGTAATAGAAATTATGAAAAATGTGTTGGCAATTGAGATGAATTTGGTGTAAATAGAATGAGATTTGCTGTATTTTCTTGTATGATATTTTATGGAAGGATTTTATTGTAAATGTGATTATGAAATATGTGATAATTGTAAATAATGTATAGAGTTTCCTATTTCTTGTTAAGTTTTCAATCTAGTAGATTGAGTATTATTTTAGTAACTAGTTGTTACTTTGTTGTATATATTATTTCATTATTTTATTAAGAAAGTACTATTGGTCCTTTTATGGATTATAAGATTGTATTTTGATGGAAACTTGTAATTTTGTGACCCTTAAATGAAGGGAATTGTAATATGTATTTGTTTTGGTTTAATAAAGTTGAGGGACCCATCAGAGGATGACTCTCTTCAGATGGCAGGACGCGTTTGCCCTGGGCATTGCTGTCTTTTTCTTGTTTGGCGCCCACCTTCCTCTCGGCCTTTGGTGTGGGTGGCTGTGATGGTTGGTTGGTGCCGCGTGGCCTCTCGGCCTCGCCCTCTTGTGCTGGGTGGGCTGTCGCAGCGATGGAGTATCTTTCCCGTGTACCTTCGGGTGGGTCGGTGTTTCCTTTTGTGAGTTACCTACCAAATGTTATGAAATTCGGTCCATTAGTTTTTGAGTTAGAGCGGATACATAGATTGTACAGACAGACAGAGACAGACACACAGATACACACACAGACGTCACGCTAAAAATCGTTTTTTCGTATTCTAGAGGTTCCGAAACGTGCGATTTTCAGCATGATTCCAATACTTCCCCTCTACATTACCATGTATTGTAGGGAAAGTAAAAAATGAAACAAACATTGAAAACTGAGTTTTAACGAGCCTGCCTCTTTGAATCAAAGCTCTCAAACATGAAACGCGTAATGAAGAGAGAAATTGTTATGAACTCGACGGATGCAATCGAGAACTCATTAGCCATCTTGCCCGCCTCGATATGTTCGGAACAGAGAAACAAAAGGGCAGCTAAAATGCAACGGCTCTCTCGGATAAGTGCTTCTCTGTTCTAATCTATTGAACCGTAAAAAGTAGATACAATGCAATAACGAAGAGTGTACATTATGCTTTAGAATGAATGCCTCGAAAGTGGTACGTCTAAACATAAATTGTAAGTTAAATTCATGTCATACATCAGCTGTTTATAGTGCCTACGTGAGAACAGAATATGCGAAGGTAATAATTTGGCTCGATTTCCAACTAATATAAGCATATACAGTGTTCTTAGGCAAGTCTTTAAGTACCACGATGTAAAGAAAGGAGCATGAATGTACACGTTAGGTCTACATATAGTAAAGTATCTATGCCCGATCGTATTAAAGGAATTACAGTGCACGGAAGTGAATTTAAAAGTTAAGATGATTAACTCGGCAACAAAGCGAGATAAACACAAAAATCCGATGACAAAGTTGTAGAGCACAGGGTTCCCACATCTCAAGCAGAAACAAAATAAGGCCACTTCAAAGCAATTTCTTTTTTTTATAAGGCTACTTAGAACTTAGCAATACAATCAAAGAAAAATTAAACAAATATACATTAGAAATACATTAGTATTTTTAAAGAATATTAAATATATTCTTCTCTAAACACCCTCTCTCTTTCAAATATACTTTTCTATACTAAACAGAAATAAACAGTATGGATACACGTCAACTAATTAAACTTTAAAATCAAAGACAACCAGAAATAGATTTAAAATTCCTTTAAAAAAATCTCCTTTCTTCGACGTACAAAATTACACAACCAAATCACTTTCAAGCATCACGATGCCCTTCATCAGTGGCTTCGCCACGTGACCTCCTTCAAAATAAAATATGGTATCCATCTTGTTATTGATGTTGATGTTGTTTGTTAAGACCCAGATCATCCGACCAACCAGAAAGGTATAAGGTAACTGTTTGAACGGCCGGAAAGTGCCACCCAATTTAGACCGGAACCCAGTGGGGGAGGCAGCGTCAGGGACCGTACCCTCTTTCCCCTACCACCAACCTCTCGGAAGGACTTACGGACCCACATGGTTAACGTGATCGTACTCCGCATGAACACGGCGGCAATTGTGGCAGCATGCAAATCCACCGCGCAAACCACCGGACTACAGCGCCCGAAATGTGCCAACAACACGCGGTGTTCCCAGGTGGTCAGGTATCCATCTTATTGAGTCCCAGACCGTCCACCTACCAGAAAGGTGTAAGGTAACCGTTTGGACGGCCGGAGGTATCCATCATCTTGTTGTTGAAACCCAGACCGTCCGACCTACCAGAAAGGTGTAAGGTAACTGGGTATCCATCATGTTGTTGTTGTTGAGACCCAGAACGTCCGACCTACCAGAAAGGTGTAAGGTAACTGTTTGGACGGCCGGGAATTTCCACCCAATTTAGACCGGAACCCAGTGGGGGAGGCATCCACAGGGACCGTACCCACCTTCCCCTACCACCAACCTCTCGGAAGGACTTACGGACCCACATGTTTAACGTGATCGTACTCCGCATAAACACGGCGGCAGTTCTGGCAGCGGCGAGAATCGCGCGCTAACCACTGGGCTGCCGCGCCCGAAAAGAGCCAATAACACGCGGTGTTCCCAGGTGGTCACCCACCCAAGTACTAACCGCGCCCGATGCTGCCTGACTTCGGTGATCTAACGAGAGCCGGTGTTTTCAGCACGGTACGGTCGTTGGCCTGGGTATCCATCATGTGTCAAAGTCGGGCTTTTTGAAGTTCTTTTAATTTTAGTGTTGCATCAGTCTTAAAACGGCTTTATTTGTTTTCTGTACATCTATATATACTGCACCAATGCAATTACAATATTTTGGAGATTAAATGATCATCAAACTTTGATCATTTCTACAACGAAGCCTAACGTTCACGTATGGAGAATGAAAACACATCAAGCTATAAGATGAGTTGTATAAGAATTACTGAATTTCTTCAATACAAAATTTTTTAGCTCTGGAGTCTGCAATATAGCTGATATGAATGGAACATTCATTGATTTTGCATAGAGAAGCAGACGATTTCATATTATTGCTTTTTTTGATGAAGTTTTAAGCATGGAGTTAGAAAGTAATTTTACCTCCATGGTTTTACGGTTTTAAGTAAAATAAATTATTGTAGTATTGTGATAATTTTAAAAATATCGCTGCTGGGTAAAAGGAATGGAAAAATGTTTATGAATGAAATATTCACTGCTCTTATATAGAGAGCCAGACGATTTATATTTCGACGACGTCATTTGAATAAAGTTCATTTGTTTTCGATGAAATTTTCAAATATAATAAATTATTATAATATTGTGATAATTTAAAACATATCACCGCTGAATGTATCGCATTTTAAAGATGTTTAAATAAAATTACATTTCTTTGGAAAGTGTTTCATTATCAATGCTTTATGCATGATTGATCTTTCTTGTTATGTGTGTGCCCTTGCTCAATGTTATTTTCTTTGGCGGACCGGCGAAGGAATGGCGTAGCATGGAGACTTAGCCGCCACTTACTGAAAGATGAGTCATGAATTCGTCACACACACCGCAGTTATTTAAACAAATATTCAAGATGGTCAAAAGAAATAGATGAATCAAAAAATAGGGTCTTTTTAAGTCTTTTAATAAAAAATAAGGCCTTCTCAAAGCAATTTTTGTGTTTATAAGGCTAATTAGAACTTAGCAATACAATCAAAGAAAAATTAAACAAATATACTTAGAGAAAAAATGCAAGTATTATTAATTAAATATTTTTAAAGAAAATTAAATATAATCTTCAATAAACATCCTTTTAAATATATTTTTCTATACTAAACAGAAATAAATAGTATGGATACAAGTCAACTAATTAAACTTTAAAATGGAAGACAACCAGAAATAGGTTTAAAAGTCCTTTAATAAAATCTTCTTTTCTCGACGTACAAAATTTAGCTACCAAAGCGCTCACGATGCCCTTCATCAGTGGCCAAGATAATTTCGTCGAAGGTAATTTTGTACGTCGAGGAAAGGAGATTTTATTAAAGGACTTTTAAATTAAACCCATTTTTAGTTGCCTTTGATTTTTAAGTTTAAACGGCAATAATTAGCACTTCTCCTTTAACTTCCTTTAACTTATTAATTATGTCCCCTAGCTCAATTTTCTTATCTTTGGCCGATCGTCGAAGGAATGACGTAGCATGGAGACTTACTGAAAAATGAGTCATGGGTTCGTCACACACACAACAGTTACTTTCCCAAATATTCAAGATGGACAAAAGAGATAGATGAATCCAAAAATAGGGCCTTTCTAAGGTCTTTTAACAAAAAATAAGGCCTTTCCCTTAAAAACAAAATAAAAAATCAGGCCTTTCCAAGGGTTTGCCAAGGCCCGTGGGAACCTTAAAGCATTGTGTAATGAGCAGGAATCGATCCAAAAATAAATAGTACGGATATAACAGACTGTATTTATTGGACAACGTTATGGGCGAATGGAAGCCCTATTCCGGAATGCTAAAGTAAACAACACTTACATACTCTTTCCCAGATAAGACGTCCCATCAAAAATAACATGTCTTGAGCGGTTCGAGGGCTCCTAACACCCTTGCATTTGGATGAGTTTTGTCGTTCACCATCTTATCCCCACCTTCCTTCGGACTGGTTTCAGCACCTGGTTCAACTCATTGTTCAAGGTCAGTGCATATATTAGCTTACTCCCACTTCAAAATTCTCTCTCTACTCATATTTTTGGAATTCCAGTTCAGATAATTTTAAATACATTCTATCTCTTTCATAAGACTCGTAAGCGAATAACATTAACGAGTACTCTTTATGCTGTTTTTAAACTCTATATTTTCGTAATTTCACCTTTCCTTAGATCTCTTCCATTTACGACTGGGGATTCATGTCGAGATTTGCTTCCAGATAAGGCACGCCATCAAAATTAAAATACCTTGAGCCCTGAGCATACATGCTCATGCATCTATTGTAGGGTCTGTTCAAAATGTCCTCCATCAGCAACCCTGTACATCTGAATTCGATAAAAATTAGGATCGCGAACCATGACAAGCATTTCAGCTACCGCCGAGTTGCAGCTCTTGGCGATATGACTTGTTAGCAGATATGTATTGCCTTTCATTTACGCGTTTCCTGCGTTTATGGTGTCGATTTCCACTCATTAGATAATATTCTGTAACTTCGATATTGACATTTTTCTATTCCATTTTGCTATCGAGTGCGTTATCCAAACTTTTTAAATTTATCCATTAGGGGTGCAACATTCGCTTTTATTCGATGGCCATGGCCACCTTAATGTAGATATACTGGATCTTTCTAACTGGACTTTTCCTCACAATTTCATCTAGATGCTTAAAAACTCTTCTAAGAACCCCGTACACTCGTTCTGGACGGCTCCAAAACGAGTCTAACATTCTAAAAGTGATATGGACTTATGCGCTAGTATATATATATATATATATATATACCCGGTGGCCAGAATTAAAACATCCCTACTCTGAGCTCTCTATACATCGAACTACTCAGTGTAAAGGCTCCAAAATTGTTGAACCTACTATTCAAGACATGGGGAAACGGATTACGCAAAAAAATAGCTCCAGAAACACTGATAGGTGGCGCTGTACAACAGAAATTATGCTGAAAAGACACAAAATAATCACAAAAAAACAAACACATGCGATATGGAATTTTTCCTTTTTAATTTCTTTTGCTGATATGAAAAAAAAGAAGATAACAAAGTGAAGAAACTTAAACTGTCATTGTAACTGCAATTTCGCACTGTAAGCACAAAAATTTGCATAAACCCTTGGTTTGCAGCTACTATGTTCTGGGCATAAAAGGGGATAAAACTGGGAAATTTCCATTCTTATCAGCAATGGCTATCACACTGCCAGAACGCTCTTTGCTTTTGAAGCTGTTTTATGAAAACAAAGGACATGCTGCAGCTCCACTTCGAGAGTTTCGTCGACTTAAGAATTTGCGCAAAGGACCATTACTTCCACAAGCTCTCAGAAGAATGATGGCTCGATTCCAGAAAACTGGACATCTTGGAGTTCAGCCGGGTCGAGGACGCAAATCGACTCGTTCAGATGTCGTTGACGATGTTGCCACCGCTATTGTTGAACAATCAATGGATAACGTTATAGGCTGTAGTAGTGCACGTGGAGTGTCACGACACTTGGGTGTTCCCTACAGCACAGTGCGGAACGTACTGAGAAACATAGTGCATTTTCTCCCGTACAAAATTAGTCACAATCACCACTTACTGACCATCGTCAGGGAGAAGCGACTGACCTTTGTATTGACATTTCTGGCTAGAGTTGAAGTGGATGCATCGTGGCCATGGCAGTTTCTATGGAGCGATGAAGCGCATTTCCATCTAAGTGGAACAGACAACACCCATAACTGTCGCATTTGGGACATGGAAAACCCTCGTACCTTCCAAGAGATTCCACTTCCTCACCGAAAGTTACAGTCTGGTGTGGATTCACAGCCACATTCATTCTTGGACATTTCTTTTTCGAAGAGGCTACTCCCAATGGTCCTGTGACATGCACCGTGACGGCCAGGAGGTACAAAAACATGCTCGAAAATTTTGTTGTACCCCAACTGCAACAGCACCAATGTCTTGATTCAATTACCTTTATGCAAGATGGAGCGCCTCCACACATTGGACTCTGTGTACAGCAGTTTCTTCGGCAACATTTTACTAATGGTAGAGTAATTAGTCGTGCGTTTCCGACAATCTGGCCATCTCGTTCTCCAGATCTTAATCTCTGCGATTTTTGGCTGTGGGGATACTTAAAAAGTCTTATTTATCGAGGACGTCTGGTAACCTTGGCAGATTTGAAAGACAGTATCACTCTGCATGTGAGAAGCATCTCAATCGACCAATTACGATCCGCAGTTGGACAAGCTGTCCACAGACTGCAGATTTTACATCTTGAAGAAGGGAACCATATTAAGCAGCATTCCCTGCATCGATAAGGTCCTTGTGATATGAATGTTTGGTACGTTCGAATAAAATGTGGTACAAATGTGTATTTTGTGTCTTTCCAGCATATTTTCTGTTGTACAGCGCCAACTATCGGTGTTTCTGGAACTAATTTTTTTTCGCGTAATCCCTTTCCCCATGTCTTGAGTAGTAGGTTCAACAATTTTGGAGCCTTTACACTCAGTAGTTCGATGTATAGAGAGCTCAGAGTAGGAGTGTTTTAATTCTGACCACCCGGTATATATATATATATATATATATATATATATATATAAGAGAGAGAGAGAGAGAGAGAAGAATAGAGATAAGTTTCAACTCAAAAAACTCCAAGATTAAAAAATGCCTAACAAATAAATGTATCGAACAGAGAATTATCAATCAGATGGAAAATAAAATGCAAACCTTTAGTCATCAAGCTGAAGACAAACAAAAAGCATCAATGGAAAGGAATCGATAAGATAAAATAAAATAAAATCCAAGCGTGAAAGCTTTACACGTGGACAAGCCCTAGGTCTAATAATGAATAGTTCATTTCGATAAAACTCTGTATCAAGTCCAAGTATTTTAGAAAAATGAACAAAAAATGTATGTTTCTGATATCAGTGATAGATTATATCTATAAACACTGATAACTTGGACAGCATGCATAAATATTGAACAAGAAAGATCAATCATGCTTAAAGCATTGATTATGAAACACTTTCGAACTTCAATGCAATTTTATTTAAACATGTCTAAAATGCAATACATTCCTCGGTAATATTTTAAAACTTATCACAATACTAGATTAATTTGTTATATTTGAAAACTTAAACGTTCATCGAAAAAAATGAACTTCATTCAAATGACGGCATTGAAATATAAATTGCATGGTTTAAACATCTCTAAAATGTGATACATTACTCGGTAATAATTTTAGAATTATCATAATGCTACGATAATTTAGTATATTTGAAAACTTCATCGAAAACAACTGAAATTCATTCAAATGACGTCATAGAAAAAATAACACGCCTGGCTCTCTCTATAAAAGCAGCATTTCATTCATAAATAATTACCCATTCATGTCATTCATCACAATACTATAATAATTTATTTTATTTAAAAATTAAGACCATGGAGCTACAAGTAATTAAACTCTATGCGTAAAACTTCATCGAAAAAAATCGTCCTTCTCTTTGTAAAATCAATTAATATTTCATTCATATCAGCTATGCATTCTCCATGAACTAAATGATTTTGTGTTAAAGAAATACAGCAATTCTAATACAACTCATTTTACATATTTTGCTGTTTACATTTTACATAGGTGAAAAATAGGCTTCGTTGTAGAAATAATCAAATTTGGATGAGCATTTAAACTCAAATTTATTGCAATTGCATTGTTTCAGTATGTAGATGCACAGAATTTAACCAAAAATAAAGTGGTTTTAGGACGGATACAACACTCAATATGAATTAAAAAGAGCTTTAAAAATCACGATTTTGAAACAAGATGGATGGCATATATCATTTTGAAGTGGATCATGTGATCTTTTCATATCATGGTCACGTGATCGCTTCATATAAGAGGTGTTATTACTATTTTAATTTTTATTTAAAAAACTACTGAATATATTTCGCTGAATTTTTTTTATATAATTTATGGAACAATTTGAATATTACCTAAAATTTTCGAAGCAATTTGTGAATTTTAAATCCGCTTAAAAAATATTTGAAAAATTAGGTCTCATAGGGCTCAATGTATTCCATTTATTCAACCCGGGTTCAATCCAAAACTAATTGGGTGATATTATTCATTTATATTCCCATAGGTCCTACAGACCGTCTGAACAACATACTAAAATTTCCTTTTGATTAAGTCATTTTTACGGCAGTTATCGTGCTAATGGACAGACAGACAGACAGGCAGACAGAATGAACAAAGTCATAAACACTTTTCAACTTTGTTGTAAATTGTTAAAAATAATAGGAAACAAGGATACCTAAAAAAACACTGCATACGTCCATTGGAGCCTTGAATAAAGAGGCCAATGTTGCCAATCTCAAAAAATAAAAAGTTGAGAACTGCTGTTGCCAATCGTGAGAAAGAAATAACAGTAATGCGAATAGACGATAAAAGGTGATATTCAACAGTAAGAACATATAAATACATGATAATGCTTATTCAAGAGAAAGTGGATATCTGGCTATATATAAGATACTAAGGAGAGAATTTAAGTATAATCTGTACCATTCTAAGCTTTTTAACTAAACTATGTACTAAATAAGCTGGATATTTATATAATTTGCAAGTAATTTTAAGTTTATTAATATGCATAGATTGAAATTTTTTATCAGATAATCTATAAATCATTAAAAACTGATTAAGCATAATATTTCTAAACAATTGAATCGAGTTACAGGAATTAAAAGGTAATATTTTATTAGTGTTAAAGTTAAAATAGTATTTTTTATCATATAAATTAGTACCTATTAGTAGGTTCAATAATAAGATCTAAGTCCAAAAAATTAATGTTATTACTAATAGTGGCTTCATTAGGAATTAGTTCCAAATTATCCAGATAGAAATCTGTATCTATGACACATTTGTCTGTAAAGACCAAGCAAATCAGATCATCAACATATCTCTAAATTTTACAATCTGAAGTAAGAGATTTTTCATAATGATAAAGGTATAAATTAGCTTATATGCTGCGACTACAGTCACCTTGTGGAACCCCTGAGATTTGTAAGTATGATTTATTATCTTGAAATATATAATTATTGAAAATAACAAAGTGAAGAAGTTTAGGAAATTTGGTAAATATAGTATGAGTAGTATGATAAATAATATAAGCATTATACAGAGCTAAAATTACTACATAAAGATCAGAGAACTTAATATTATTACAAAGATCTTTAAAATCAAAAGTTTGAAATCCAATTATTACTTTCCTTATATACATAATGTATAAGGAAAGTATTGTGACGGGGTCGAAAATTCGAGCATCCCTGATCACGAATCAAACATTTTTGAAGTGATGTCTGTGTGTGTCTGTGTGTGTGTGTCTGTGTGTGAAAGTATGTGTGTGTGTGTGTGTGTGTGTGTGTGTGTGTCAGTGAGCCTTTGGAGACGATAACTGACGAACGAATGGACCGATTCGAACCAAATTTGGTACAAAAATCACAATCCGTAAACACTGGAAGCCTATTGTTTCTATACGCAATCGTATTTTTAAAACCCCCCTAAATTTTCGAATGAAATTTTGAAAAAATCGTCAAAAAATCAAAACCGCAAATAAAGTTACGCAAATAGACATTTCTTATGTAATTTTTCATTAGAAAACGATTGACATAAATTTTAGAACGCTAACGGGAACCATTCTCGAGATATTGTAGATTTTTCAAAAAAATTATCAAAAAGTCATATAAAACAAGAAATATCAGTCATGCATAAAGCATTGATTATGAAACACTTTCCAACTGAAATGCAATTATGTTTAAACATCTAAAGTTCGATACATTCAGAGGTGATATTTTTTTAATTAACACAGAACTACAATAATTTAATTTTCTTGAAAACTTCATCGAAAAAAATGAACATTATTTAAATGACGTCATCGAAATACAAATTGTCTGACACTTTAAAAATCACTCTAGGCAAACTGATCAATGTTTTACTCCGGGCAAAAAGTAAAAAGAAAGATCAATCATGCATAAGCATTGATTATGAAACACTTTCCAACTGAAATGTAATTTCATTTAAAAATTTCTAAAATGTGATTCATTCAGTGGTAATATCTTTTACATTATCACAGTACTACAGTAATTTATTATACTTAAATATTTAAAACTGTATCGAAATATAAATCATCCAATTCTTTATGCAAAATCAATGAATATTTCATTCATATAACTTGTATTCCAGACTCCAGAGCTAAATAATTTTGTGTGAAAAAAATTCAGCAATTCTTATGTAATTCATCTTACAATCGCTTGAGATATTTGCATTCTGCATATGTTAAAATTAGGCTTCCTTGAAGAAATAATAAAAGTTTAGGGATCATTTAAAATCACAACTATTGTAATTGCATAGGCACGGAATTTAGATACACAGATAATACACAGATAATATATATGTGTATGTGTATGTACTCAAAGTATTGGAATCGTGCCGAAGATCGGAACTCGAATTTTCAAAGTATCTACACGTTTTGGGACTTCTAGAACACGAAAAAACTACTTTTAGGAAGACGTCTGTGTGTGTAAGGGTGTATCTGTGTATGTTTCTGTGTGTCTGTGTGGATATTACATCCACTCTAATTGAAAAACTAATGGACCGAATTTCATACAATTTGGTAGGTATGTTTTTTGTGGGAAATCCTGATGTTCATTAGATTATAGTACGATTCGTAATAAAAGAATCTGCCTTCTTTGCGAAATGGCCGCAGAAATTGCCTTTATCCACTCTAGCTAAAAACTAATGAACCAAATTTAACAAAATTTGGAGTATAATATTTCAATAACCTACAAGTGATTTATATACCAAATTTAACAAAATTTTGTATATAAATCATTTGTAGGTTATTCTACTACGATTCAGGAAAAAGGAACGGGCTATTTTTGCGAAATGGCCAGCAAAAATCGTTATATTTAAAAATAAAAGACTACGTGTGCTCAATTATATCAATTAAATTCCTATTTTATATGTGATTTTTGACAACAAAAAGAATAAGACTAACCCCATTACTCTAGGACTAGCCGTTCTTGAGATATTCTAGTTTTTTCGCGTTTTCGCTACGCCACCTTTGACAATAAGTTCAGCTATCAAATGAGAACTTAATTTAAGTTTAACGTGCAAATTCAATGTCATTTAAAATACTTATGTTGTGCAGATAAACTCAAATTATCATTGAATAAATAAAGAGAACGAATATGAGTCTGCAGGGAAAGACTTGTGCTGTGCACATCAGAATTTTTAACAATATTACAGCAATGATTTATAGAAGTGAACGGGGATTATTTTCAGGTCATTTCGAAAAAAATGTATGATCTATATTTAAAGATCCATCAAATTTTTGTCGAATAAAATGTTCAACAAATTTAAGCTGTGTACCAAATTTTAACTCTCTAGGACGTAGGAAAGTGCATTTAAAATGCCATCAATTAAATTTATCATGAAGAGTTATATAAAATTTAAAAAAAATGAAAAATTGTTATCTACCAAATTTATTTTAGAATATGAAGCCACTCCCAAATGCAAAACGTTTAAACAAATGGGGAGATATTTATTATATAATATCTCTCTCTTTTCTTTCTGGAAGATATCCCAAAGTCAGAATTTAATTGAATTTGTTTTTTTCCCTATATTAAATAATTTTTTTAATTAAAAAACTACTTAACATATTTTACTGAATTTTTTTTTATATATTCTATGGGATAATGTGAATATTTCCTAAAAATTTCGAAGCAATTCGTGAATTTTAAATTTACTTAAAAAATGTTTGAAAAATTAGGTCCCATAGGGTTCAATGTATTTCATTTTTTCAACCCGTGTTCAATAAAAAACTAATTGGGTGATATTATTTATTTATATTCCCATAGGTCCTACAGACCGTCTGAACAACATACTAAAATTTCATTTTGATAAACTCATTTTTACGGCAGTTATCGTGCTAACGGACAGACAGACAGACAGACAGACAGACAGACAGACAGACAGACAGAATGAACAAAGTCATAAACACTTTTCAACTTTGTTGTAAAGTGTTAATAAAAAGGAAAATATTTCCTATTGAGAAACATGTTCACTTCTCATATGTAATACCATGCGATAAATTGAGTGACATTATTCTCGTGGATCTAGCTCGTTCCATTCATGAAAAAAGATACTTTGAATAATACTTCTGTATTTGAACGCCAATAGTCATTTATCTGCTGTAAGAATAAGTTATTTCTTGGTGCATAACGCTTGGCGAGCTTTTGGCGACGAATTTGGCGGAATGTCGCCAACTTGGCGAGTTTTTTGAAATGTTGCCAAATTAACGAAAATCTCGCCAAATGGATAAAAATGACGCCAAATCAATGAAAATGACGACTAATTGTCGAAAATTCAATATCTTGTGAAGAATATTAGTATCTAGTATAAGAAAAACCTATTTTTTTACTGTAAAAGTAGTACATTCATTACATTATATAAGGAAAGTCATGTGTTGCCCACATCAGATTTTTTTACCTAGTGATGTTAATTTATTTTTTAATTCTTTACTATTATTGAGAATAATGTAATTATCACTAGAGTCACGCAAATTACTATTAAGTACATTTAAATTTTGTAAGATTAGAATGTTTAGTAATATAAGCATTATATAAAGCTAAAATGACATCATATAGATCAGTGATCTTAATATTATTAAATAGATCTTTAAAATCAAAAGTTTGAAATCCTATTATTTTACCAAGCGTTTTTAATTTATTTTTTAATTCCTTACTGTTATTTAGAATAATGTAGCTATCACCAGAATCTCGTAAATTGCTATTTAGTACATTTAAATAATTTAGTAATAATTTACTAGCAGTAGTAGAGTATGAATTATGACCACTAGTTACAGTTCTAAATTTAATAGGATTTTTATGAAATTTAGGAATAAGCACAATATATGGAAATTTCAAAAATGTATTATTAATATCTAAATCACTATACATATTGATAATTTTCAGTTTAATACAATTAATGGAGTTTGAATCAAGTTTAAATAAGCTAACAGAAATTGTATACAATTTTTTATACAGATAATCGCATAATTATTAGAGACTTTATCAACAGAAGTAATAACAAAAGATTGTAAATCATTAATGGAATGTTTTAAATTATCGATATTATATATAGATCTAGACAATTTAATACTACAAATAGCATTTTTAATAAATTTTAATAAAGTGAATTTCCACATATTAAATGCCTCTAAAGGCAGAGCGTATTTAGAAGCTAATTTATAAATATATTTATCAAGGTCAAGATTGATTGACTTTAAAACTTTAAAAGAGTTATAACAGGATGGTAACCTGAATTTTGTACCAAATGACATAATGGTTCTTAACGTTTCGTCTTTAACTATTGCTAAGTCTGCTGTAACGATATGGCCCAAGTGTGGATTTATAAAGTTAGCATATTCGTATATATATATATATATATATATATATATATATAAGCCATAACTTTAAATATAATATAGCTACGTATAAAACCAAATTTAAACACCTGCCAAACAATTTATAACTAGGGAAAAGTAAAACATTGCTAATTTGCCAAATCACTTACTATGCAAGAATAATAGTGAAAAAAATCGTTGTTAAAAGTCCAAATGTCTTTTGAGATTTTTTAACACTTATAAAATATTATCTAATAATTACAATAAGCCAAAATTAAAACAAAATTGAAACAAATTTCTATCATCTACTGCTACGTAAAAGAAAGGTTAGGCAAGCAAGCATTATGACTTTCCAAAATTTAAAAAAAAAGAGATATAACTATCATGGGGGGGACATGTCTAAATCAATGCAATTATGCATTCATCATACTACGAATAATAAACGAATATCGATGGTGAGAATTCGAAAATAAAAAACAGAAAATAAGAAACAGAAAATAACAAACTGTTTTAAGACTAACTTATGGAAAAGCTACAGGCTTAAAATAGATATCCTTATGCAATAAATTCTTCAAGGTTCAGTATTTATCCATAATGATCAAGAAAGCAAGCTTGTTTCTGAATAAAGAGATAGATATTTTCTATAAACTTTTTATACAAGAACAACAAGCTTAAAGATTGAAAAATAAAATAGGAATCAAATATATTGTACCTGAGAAAAAACTGCACGTGCAAACGCAACTCTAAAAGCAAAGCAATAAATAACGAGACTACTGTTGCCATTCGCAGGAGATAAAAGTGGAGATCAACTGTTGCCCATCGTGAGATATAAATAACAGTATTGGACATTCATTGGACTTTTCTTTTTCAACGGTCTTGTGATGATTGTTATTGTCACTCCGGAGGTTGGCTTCAGCCAGGGATGGCGTCCAGGAGTGCGATGCCGCGGCATTTATGACATGCATGTTGACAACTGGGATGTAAGGTCACAACCCCTTACCGCCATTAAGTAAGCTTCTCGCTATGCCTTCCTTCTTTTTTCAAATTTTAAATGCTTTTTATACTTACTTTATATATATATATATATATATATATATATATATATATATATATATATATATATATATATATATATATATATATATATATATATATATAATGTCGATAAGAGAGAAGAACAGCACCTGTCCAAATTCGATGATTAATCAGAATTAAATTCATCATCGTGTGAGTATTTAATTCTAATTAACCTAAACAAATGCCTGTTTCAGATTGAACAATAATACATTACTATAAATGCTTAAACTCAGACTACAGGCATCAAAAGATGAAAAAATGAAGATAAGAAAATTTGTATTACCATGTGGCATGAACCCTTCTTCTTTCACCACTTGTATACGCGATCAATCTCAACAACTTAAATTATCTAGAAACATCGGAATGAACAAGTTTATATGTATTAAATTTAAAATCCTGTCTTTTATCATAAAAGTTTATAACCATATTACAATTTTGTAAATTCAAATTCAAATCTAAAAAGTTTGCAACATTAGAGTCATTATTACTTGCATTTAATTGTAAATTATTAGGATTAAAGTTAAATACTATAGGAATATTATTAAGGGATACACATAATATGTCATCTAAATATCTAATCATGTGCATATTATGCAAGGTTTGATTGATGTTCTTTCATAAAAGAATAAATACAGATTAGCTAACAATGATGAGGCACCCCCCCCCCCCCCCTTGTGGAATAACAACCTGTTGTTTAAAAAAAGTACCACCATGTTGAATATAATTTAGTAATTTTTAAAAGATAATTTGAATATTTTAGATTGATATTATATTTTTCAAAAATTTCTAAAATAATTCTATACAGATCATCTATATCAATGTTATTAAACAAATCTTTGAAATCACCTCCCGCGGATCATTGCTGTTGCTTCCTTTCGACGCTTTACGGGGCATGATTGTCTACAGGCTCATTTACACCGTATTGGACTTGTTGATTCACCATCATGTACTTTATGTGACTTTGGACAACCAATGACGGCAAATCATCTAGACGTGTGCGCTGCACTATCCAATTTTTCTTGTAGATTCGAAAGATACTGGCAAGCTAGAAGTTTGATGGCCTAGCGGCCAATGTAACTGGCATTCGATAAGTAAAATAAAAAAATAAAAATCTTCGTAATCATAAGTATAAATACTCTGAATATTAGTAAGAGTTTTTAATTTCTTAACTCATTCAAAACTGTTTTTACAATATGACAATTATTAGAGATCTCATCTGACAAGGATACTTCATGTAATATTTTTAATAATAATTTACCAGCATTTAAGAATTATGCCCACTAGTAATAGTTCGAAAAGCAACAGGGGATTTATGAAACTTGGGTACTAAAACAATATATGAAATGCTATTACAACTATTTTTTAGATGGATTTGTTTATATTTGGCTAATATTCTATTGGATAAGATTTTAAGGTTAGTATTATGTAAATTATAGATTTGATTATTAAGTAAGTGTGACTGAAGGGTACTTATATAGCAATATTTACATATGATTGAGTAGTTACTACTTGCCCTATCGACATATCTAATGACAAAATCATCTTTAATTTCTTTAATACCCTTTTTAATTGAATTAAGTTTATATGATTTATTAATTTTCTGATTATTTATATATTGATTTAGGTATTGCTCCATTAAGACACTTCAGGGTTTGAAGACTTCCACAGGGATTTGATATTTATAGCTAATTTTATAGATACATTTATTTAAGTCAAGACATAAATCTTTACAAATTAATTTATGTTTAAATTTAGTAGGCATACGGTACTTAGTACCAAGTAACATCAGTGATCTCAGTGCATCATAATTAATAATATTTAGATTTCCCGTTATAACATGCCCATGGTGTTTATCTACGAAGTCTTTATATTTATCTAAATGACAGTGGCAGTATGACTCTTTATCCAAATCATAAGTTTGATTAATATCTATTGATTTGGCAATTTGATTATAATTGAAAATATAACGTCCTAGCGGTTTATCATATTTATATGCAATTTTAGGATTTACATGTTTGACTGAAAAGTAATTAGAAACCGATTAAAAAAAATAATTATCTCCAGATATTTAAGACGGAATTAGTGAAATTCAAGGTACAATATTCGTTTATTTTAGTATGTTGTTTTGATTCGTCATTAAAATTTAAGTCCATGACGTATAAATAAACATTAAGATTTTTACTTCTGATAATGAGCAAATCATAGAATAAATGTTTAAAATGAATGTTATCATATGTAGTACTTATAAAGAGGTTATATAGCATATTTAATTACTGTTTTTTAATTGCAAAAATCCAGTTCTTACATTGTTTCCAATCAAAAGTAATTTTAAAATTTGCATGAAGCTGTAGGATGGCATTTTTTAGTTCAGATAATGAGGGTAATTTTTTTACTTGCTCTTTTAGTTCTTTTTGATTTATTTTTAGGAGTGGTAAAGAAATTATAAGTATTATGATCTTCCTTAGAATAATTGAAGGATTTTTTAACAATGTTATAATGATTAAATAATTGATTGAGTCATATATATATATATATATATATATATATATATATATATACGGTATTAATAACCGGTGTCATAAACATAACAATTTTCAGAAAACTTGAACTATAAAAAGAAGACTCTATATTTTTTGAACATTTTTCTTCACATCAAATTTTATGATTAGCTTTAATTATTTGAAATAATTAGGTATGCGTTCACTTTACATTGAGTATTATTTGAGATTCCATTTTACTTATGTAGAACATTTTTCTATAGTAATGTTTCCCAGACTAGGGTAAATGTTCCCCTGAGAGACATGAAAAAATTCAAGGAATACTTGGTAAATTGTTTAATTTATTATATTATTATGACAAAAATATTTAAATTAAATAAATTTAACTTTTTTTTATAAATGTATTAAAATCAACTAATACGAATGCCTGCAGTTGTTTGGGATTTGACTTGACAGCCTCTAAGCGCGATTAAGATACCAAGCACCCTCTGTGTAAATATTACATATAACTTTTATAATATACTCATAAAACAATGTACTAGTCTGAAGTCTGCAAATAAAATTGTATTAATAAAACTTTCTCGGACTATTCAAGCGAGTACGCCGATGAGATTAAATCTCAAAACAGGTACGCGCGATCGTTGCAAGTTTGGAAAGACTGTTTTAGAAAATATCCTCTCCATATGATGAAGACATTAGCTTTGTCAAGATAAGAGGAAGATGCAAAGAGTGATAAATTCTATTGACTAAACAATATCGACAACCATCGACCTGCTCCTTTCGATTGTTGACCTCCCCACTTCCGATATTTTAGACTCTGAAATCTAGGATTCTTGTCAAAAAACAAGAAAAAATTAAATGAATCGAGATTAAAGGTGAAAATATGTATGATTTTGTATAAATCTCACCCCAGCCACCATTTGATATGTCCTTTACCAGACTCAAATTTCTAGTTCGAACTCTACAATTTAAAGGTAAGATAAATTAACTGTAATCATCAAAAGAAGGTATCCATTAAAAAAGAATAGCAGAAAACAGTTTAACTCTATAACACAAAACAGGAACAGTCTTCAACATACCTGATTGATCTCTCTTTTTAATTACATCGAACAGGATCATAAAGAATCCCTTTATTTGAGGATGGTACGGAAATCGTTTTATTCGATTTTCGAGAATCGATACGGCCTCAAAAGTTCTTTTTCGAAAGTGACGTTTTATTTTCCCAAACAATAACCCGTATTTGTCTTTTGGGAACGCTTTCTAAACTCCAGACAAGTCAATAGATAGACATTGTAAGGTTCGGTTAAATGATTAGTCAATAGAATTTAATGGATCGAATTTTTCTTTCAATGGCATAGTTTTGGAAAATGTAAATATTAAAACACGCCTTTTCTGCATTCTGATGTTAAAAGCGTTTTGGACTGATCCCCTGCTTCTGACTTGGTGACATTGGAATCCATTCAATTCCATGGATTATATTCGATTCACTCTTTGTAATCCATTCAATAATTTTAATTGATTTCAAGAAATTCATCAAAATAACTTTCTGATCAATATATTTGAATACCATGTTTTCTTCTTATTTCTCTAAAATAGAACACACCTCGATTCTTTACATTGAATATTTGGACTTCGTTGATATTCAGCTGAACAAGACACGAATTCGCAACTCTTGTTAAGAAAAGTTTGCTCTTGTAGCGTATTACAGAGATCATTTAATATTTAAAATACATCAATTGCCTTCAAAATTATACCAACCCTCAACAAAAACTAAATCTTTGGTAATAAATATGTGAAATACGATGTTCTACTCCACACTTTCATATATGCAGTTCTGACGTCCATTTGTATCACAATCAACATCAAGGTGAATAAAAATATTTTTATGAGCTCTCTTATGTAAACTATTTTAAATTGCCTTGATTATTTAAAATATTAATGAGTTGGCAACAGATTGGTCAACTGATACATAATAATTCACCGGATTTAAATAATTCATAGGACCACTATAGAAAATTTGGAAAACTTACCGTTTATAATTCTCTTTAGGGAACTGCTCAAAATCGATCCATGTAATTTTTAGATCAGTCATTACAGTGAGTCCAGTCATCACAGTACTTCCAGTCATCACAAGAGTAGTCATTAGTATGGGTATTAATTGGTTGTTCCCAGTAGATTATTATGTATGATAATTTTCTTATCATATACAGTAACGTATAGGGTAACGACTTGGTATGAATCCGAAGATTGGATTTCGAATTTTCAATGAAATTGCGTATTTTAGACGCGTTTGAATATCAATTAACATTTGCCATGCAACCCCAAGTCTATCAGTTCCTGTAATGTGTATTTATTATAGATTAAGAAATATCTGACGCAATTTCATGCAATTTATTAATTAAGTCACGTCACTTATGAGTCATTATGCTGCTGATTAGATTTTAGTATAATTGTAAAAAAAAACACTATCTGCAAAAATCGATAAAAACAGAAATAAAATAAAATATACTTAAATGTGTCTATTAAATGTTTAGTTTTATGCGCAATTTTTGAAAACAAAATTTTAAAAAAATCTTGTATTACACTATGCTAAACCGTTTTCTAAATATTCCCGTATTTTGGAATTTTGGAGACTTAAAATATTTGAAATATTATTATTTCAATATGCATTAATTCGCCATGTGAAAGCTAAATTATTTTAAGCTAACCATTTCCACTCACGCTTTGCACGGGTAAAAACAGCTTAAACTCACACAATGGGACACTTGCACACCTAATAAAAGTTCTGAATATCAAAATTTATTTGAAATTAAAGCATAAAAATGGCGCTCATTTTATAGTTCGGATAACATGGAAATGATGGTATATGAAGCCCTATTTAATTTCCGATAACTGCAGGTTGCCACTTTTTCAACGTTTTTAGACAAATCAATTCATTCTAACATCATTTTTCAATTCTTTGATGAAAGGAATAGCCAAAAACGTAGGTATATGAAACGTATCCTAGTTACCAAAGTTACCACAATCGAATAAAAAATAATAATCAAATAAGTCCATGTATAAATATAAACAAATGTCTACTGTAACTATGAATTAGATTATCTCATGAATAGCTGATTGTACAACAATAGTAAATTAAGAAAATATATGTAATTAAGCTATATGAAATTAAGAAAATTTGGAATATTTATTTTGTGTAGGTTAGTATACAAACGAATTTTGTTTGCCTAGTTGTTCGCCAGTTACAGATGAGAGTGTTAGAACAAAAATTCGGTGATTTATAAAATATTTGAGCAAAATTCGAAAATTCTTATTTTGTCTTATTATTTATAGGTCAATTCCCACGTATATTCAAAGTTTCATGTTTCTACTTTTAAACTGTGTATGTGTCCCTAGTCGTACAGTCAGTCAGTCTTACTGAGCTATATGTAAGATATTTGAAAATGCGGCGAAATTTCAAATAAATATCTTTTTCATGTGTTGTTTTGTACGATATAACTCAAATTGTGGAAGCAATAAAGAAAAATATAATTTTAGTCTGTAGGCAACTTCATGTGTGGCTAACGAGAAATTTTTTTTCGAGGGACGCATCTGATTGATCTCTTCATTCAACTGCATTGAACAGAACCATAAAAACGGATGTTTTCCTTTTGTTTGTAGACGGAGCGAAAATCGTTTCATTCGCTCTTCGAGAATCGATTTCATCTAAAAAGTTCATTTTTCCGTAGGCGTTTTATTTTCCTGAACGATGTGCCGGAGTTGTCTTTTGGAGACGCTTTATAAACTTTGGACAGGTCAATAGACGGGCATTGTATAGTTTGGATAATAGACGAGCCAGTAGCCTTCAATGTTTTAATTTTTTTTCAGTATTTCTAATTTTAAAGAAGTGTAAATACTAAAACATGTTTAATGGTTCCATCTATTTTATCCACTTAAGACGCCTTTCATTGGATGGAAAATGTTATCTACGGGTCTATTCAATAACTATCTGAGTTTGCTTAAAATTGCTTTTTAATCATTTACTTGAATAGAAACTTTGATTACTCCTCTGAAATGAAACATACATTAATTATCTTTTAGGATTTATATTGAACACTATAGATACCATGTTCCATTTATCGGGACTCAAACGCAGTTGCAGTGAAACGAGATATTTTTAATTTCTTACAGAAACGAGACACGATGTTCCTGCATATTTTTCAACCTCCAGAAAATATTGAAATAATATAAGGACCTCTCGAAAACGTTATCAATATCTTTTTTAAGGTAAAAGAAAATATTGCGCAGTTGAGCACAACACTCTAAAATTTTAAATATATTTTAAAGCCAATATTATTGAGCTTTCCTTTAAGCATCCTTCTCGGAAGCCATATTGGCTACACTTGCAGGAAGGGCAAGAAGTAAACCGAGCGACCTTTTATTTAGTTTTTATTTTTCAAAGACGAAAAGAGGCAAATGAGTTCGTAGGAGTTGATATCTAAGAGGTCCTTTCTTCTTAAAAAGACATCCACCATCTTACAGGCAACGGAAAAAGAAGAAAGTATCAAACATTTATTAAATACTGTACATTATCTCAGCGACAACCTCTATTATCACCTTACTCTCAAAAGCATCTAAAGGCCCCAAATCAATTGATCTTTATTAATGACCAAAAGTGTTGCAATGATGCTGACCACACAACTTCAAAATGTATTCATTATTCTCAAACACTATACAAATAACTCGCCATTCTGAAATATCATAAAAAAGAATCGATTTATCTACGTCAGTGGCCAGAACGTTTTCATTTCTCTTAACTATGCATCTTCATAATTTACTCTATTCATTATTCAAATAACTCGCAATTCTAAAACATCATGAGGTAACATCCATTGATCTTTGCTAATGACCAGACGGTTCTCAATTCTGCTGACCATACATCTTCATAATTTACTCTATTCATTATTCTATAACATTATTCAAATAACTCGTCATTCTAAAACACCACGAGGTAGAATCAATTAATGGCCAGAAGGTTCTCAAATTTATTAATCATAATTTATTCCTTCTAAAACATGAATATTTCTAAAACATGAATATTTCTAAAACATCGGCCTTCGTCTATATCTTGAAATCAAAGAAATGTTGTTGGTTGTACCCAAACGATTAGTAAGTACTGTTGTTTGCAAATTTTAAAGTACCAAGTTTGAATTCGGGATACAAAGTGACAGGTCGAACACTATAGGTTTACAAAGTGGACACATACTAAACGGTAACGCGATAGCCTAAACAATTTGGATATCTTCAACTTCAGACGTGCATGTGAGGTCTTTTGCTGTTAACTGCTTCACTGCTTTGCAAAAATATTAATAGTGATTCGAAATTCACTTTTAACTGTATATGTTGATCAAATTAGCTTTAATTCTTATAAAACGATCGCATAGCATCAAAGCTATAATCCTCTAAACAAGCCCATGTCATTTTAAGATTAATTATCTGTAGTCATCAAGGACTGGTTTTCATTAACAATAAATTGGGCCCCCTAAGAGATACAACTAATTGATTTTTTTATTCAACCGCATCCAATAGCATCACCATAAGAACCGATGCTCTTCTTTAGTTTCCAGACGGTACGGAAATCGTTTTATTGGATTTCTGGTAATTGATAACACCTAAAATATCCTTCCGTTTTCGGGAAGTGGGCGTTATTTTTTCCCAAACAATATTCCGTGTCCAGGGTATGTCAGGCTGTTACTGTCTAAATTTCAGATGGGACAATAAATAGACTTGCATTGTGCAGTTCTATGAAACTGGATCGATAGACTTTAATAGATTGGTTTTGTTTTGGATGTCATGGCTTCAATAAAGGCAAATATGAAAATCCGATTTTTATTTTCTGCTGTAGGACCAAATTATAGATCAGTTTAGAAGATTCTATCGGTTTAAATTGTAGTAAAATTTTGATAAGACAATATTAAATATTTTAAGATGGATAATTCTTCTTTACTTACACTTGTATGTATTATACAAAAAGTATAAAAGTCCGGCAAAGAAGAAAGACAGTAATGCATCCCCATTCTCTTCTCACATAGAGATCTTTCAAATACTAAAAATATATATTTGGGAAAGAACCGTTTTTGAAATTATAATTTTGTAAATGGTTCTTTTTGTAACTTAGTAATTTATGAAGGGCAAACTGATTTTTTGGATAGAACCATGAAACAAAAAAAATTCCTAAATTGAGTGTGAATGTAGGAGATAGAAGAATGAAAATATGGGAATAGAATATAGGAGCAAAAATATAGGCATGTTACATGCTACTGACTAAGCCAATCACCACAGGAACCATCAATCACAATATTAAGCATTTATCAGGCTTCCATGTCTGCATCTGCCGATGTAACATCTCTATTAATAATCATTCGTCATAAGAGATGGCAGGTAGCAATCAGTGATGTACCCAAAGAGGGGGAGACAATTATTTTGGAAATACTGGATATGAAAGTTTATTTGGAAAATGTTTAGCTTATTCCTTCTCCGTCGTAGCAAATAAACGCCAAATAACGAGTTTAACACGACATAAGAGCTTAACTACGTTCTAGCATAAATGTTAAATTGCAAAAGTTGTTGCATCACCTAGTGTGACAAAAGAGAAATACAATATTGAAATATAGAAATCAACAATTATATGAGCAACAATTTACGTTGTGATTTCTTGATTGTTGTTACCCAGTCTTGCCCTATATTTAAATTGCATAATAAATGAATATATCCATCTGTACCTTCTGTACTGGAAAATCTAAGAGTGTCGGACAGCCACGAAATTCGGTAATGAGTTAACCAAACTCCCAGTGACCATACCTTGGCGAGATTAAAATCCGAATTAGTTTTTAATTTATTTTATGTTGAAGCACGATTTCGAGCGATTTTCACACAAATCGGTTCCTTATCGATCGAAAATATTGTTGCAGCATTTGCATCTTCACACCATTGAAAAGATCAAAGAAACTATTTCTAACAATTTTTTAACCGAATCCGTAAGATAATTTCTTACTATATATATTTATTTATTTTCAAATACATCAAAATATGAATAATTTCTTATTTTTTTATTTTGCTACATCTGTAAAAGGAAGATTAACCCAATTCCATAGTTTGGCAAAAATATGAATGTAAGTATTCACATTCTAACTATATATATATATATATATATATAAAGAAAATCCAATGATAGAACAGACAGAAGTTGTAACTCATAATACCCTAAGCCTACAAATGCCTACAAATTAAAAAGACGTATTAAAAAGAGAATCATCAATCATGAGAGGAAGATAAATGCATACTTCTAGTCATCAAGCTAAATATAATCAACAAATATCAATGGTGTGGATTCGTAAATAGAAAAACAAAAAATATCCAAGCATTAAAGCTATGCGCGCGGGTAAGCTCTAGGCCTAAAAAATTGTTCTTGTTCATTTCCAAAAAATTCTTTATCAAGTCAAAGTATTTTATCGAAATGAACGCAAAATATACTTGTTTCTGAATTAAGAGATAGATTATATCTATAAACTCTCAATACTTGGTGTGATAAGGCTTTCACACCTCTGTGTTAAAATTGTATATTAAAGTATTGTTTTATTTCTGTGTGATTGAAAGTGTCAATTTCGAAATGTAAATGTCTTTTCTACATGTTTTCAATTACATTGACTTTTAAGGGAAGTGAACTCTAAAATCGCAAAAGTGTTTATGTTCCAGAAAAATAGTAATAGTTTTGTATTTTCGCTTCTCAGTCGCTAGTTGGGAACTTGCAGGTTTTGCGCACGCGCGCGTTTGAAAAAGGATTTTGGAAGCAGTGTGGAAGGAGTCGTGGAAAAATGTAGACGTGTGTGTTTGATTCGCGTATGATCGCGAATTTTAAGAAAAGGTGGATTAATTTTGAAAGTGGAAGGATGTGATTAAAATATGTAACATAGTTCGACAAGTTGTGCGTAGAGTCGTTTGGCTCGGTTCAGAGATGAGTCACTCGTGTTTTTAAATGAATCAGCCTGGTAGTAATGGAATAATGAGTCTTGTGAAAAGAGAAAATGGTTCTTTCACTGGTCGGCTTGAATCGCTAATAGGGCTAGAGGGAAAGCTCATTTTACAGCGATTTGTATTTGCCTGACTACTCCTTGTGTCCTAAGGTACGAATCAACCAATCTCCGTAACCAACCAAGATGTCGAATTCCGCCAGCATGATGTTGTGTAGTCAAGTTTCCCGACCATTATGGATTTTGTTCTGCGCAAGAATCTCGATGAGTTTATGCCGAGAGTCCATCCTGATATCCTTTCCCATGGTACAGAATTGTAAATGTTATATTTAAAAGAGACGAGGTAAAGTTTTATATATATTTAGTCTTCCACCTAACGAATAGAGTGTTAATTGTCAAATCCTCGTGAGTATCGAGTCATTGATGATGTTATATGAAAATGTCGTATATGTTCAAAGTATACAAATGTGATATATAAATGTCAAGTATAATATGAGGAATATTGTGTTTATTTTATGTATCAGAAAACATGTGTATTCTCTTGGTTCCTCTTCCTCCAGGGGTGTTCTTAATGGTCACCCTACCGAGTGTAACTCTGAGTTATTGCGAGAAATGCTTGTACTCCACTGTTTTCGATCAACTGCCTTGTTATTTCATGTTTAATAAATGTGTTTGATTTCAAAACTTTGTCTTCTCTGTCGAGTATACCAAAACGTTCGCGACAGAATTGGTGCCGTTACTTTTCTCGGTGAGTGGGGAAGAGCTGAGAGAATTAAAATTTTTAAAAATTTTCTTAAGAATTGAAATTTTGAAGGTTAAAAATTACCGTTGTGCTAAAATGAGTGTTTTCTTAAGTAAACAGAGTTCCATGTTCTGTTTTCGGTATTCTCAAAACGAGTGTTCTTGGAATTTGATATGTGCCATTTGATAAAAAAAATTGATTTGTTTGCATATTTATGTCATTTGATTTGATAAAAACTGGTTTTATTGTAAATACTGTTTAAGAACATTGCAATTGCATATTGTGTTAAACTATATTGTTATGCAAAATGGCTCCAATTACTAGAAACAAAAAACTAAATGTCGGTAAGATGAGTAAAAATTCAAGTAAAAAATTAAATTCCTCCTTGAATTTGTCGCTTGATATTGCTACTGAGTCGGATACTGTTAATTCTAGAAGTAAAGTTAAAAATGTTAGCCACAAAGCTAAATCTAATGAGGAAAATATATCAGATAAATCGCCGGTATGTCTGAATTCTTCTTCTGGCACTTTGCCAAATCAAAATAGTGCTTCATCGGTAAATGATAACATGTTAAAATCATTCCATATTTTCACACCTAAGTTCGCACATCATATTCCAAAATTCTCGGGAAATTCAGAGCTTTCGTTGTCACAGTTTTTGGAAAAGTTAAATTTAGTAGCCACTCATGCAAACTGGAGTGAGTGTGACAAATTAGTTTGTTTGAGATTGAATTTAGAGGGGGAAGCAAATAGATTGATTGAAGAGAATCCAAAGCACAGAAATTGTAAAAATTTGCAGGAAATTATTCACATTTTGAAAGATCATTTTGAAGTGACCGAAAATGTTACTAAAAACATAATTTCACTCGTGAACTTTACACAGAGACCAAATGAGTCGGTTAAACAGTTTTCGATGAGAATCGAAGCTGCTTCATTTAAGGTTGTTCCGGAAGATGTAGATTCCGAAAGTGAGAATAAAATCAGGCAAACACTTTTAAAAACTTCATTTATTAATGGTTTATATCCGGAACTAAAAAGATTGGTGTTGTCACAAAACCCTAGAGATTTTTATTCGGCTAGAAAACTTGCAATTCTTGAGGAATCTATTTTAAATGAAAATAATGCTATGTACTTGACTAATCCGGTACTTACAAAAAAAGGTGTTCTCACACCAGAAAAATATGTTCTCACACCAGATCAAAGTGAAAGTATGTCAGATTTAAAAAGAAAAGTGTTAGAACAGGAAAGGGACATTGAATTTCTTAGGGGTAAAATAGAAAAATTTAAGTTTAATTCAGATAAAGTTAACGAAAAGCGTTCACCGCGTCCAAAGTGTGACAAATGTGGTAAATTAGGTCACGTTCAAGAACAGTGTTGGAAAAAGGTTTTTCAAAAAAGAGATGTGTACGGTATAAAATGTAGGAAAATTTATACCAGTCCTGGAACTAGGTATCACCAGGGTGAAAGACACAGAGGGCAAATGTCTGCAAATGAGTGGAAGTATAGAAAGCAAGGAACGCAAAATTATAAAAATAAGGAGTCATATAAATCTTTGCAAAATTCCAAAAATCATTCTTCTGGGAATCAGAGTAGATATCCCATGCACAATTATAATAATAGAAAAACTTTTGATAGGCAAACATCACATTTTGAGGAAAATAATATTTGTCATAATATTACAAATTCTTTGTCATCTTCTTCTATTATAAAAGGAAAATTAGTGAGCAGTGAAGTGTCAATATTGATTGATACGGGTAGTTCAATTAATTTAGTGTATGAGGAAGCTTTAAATACTGTACCCATTGCACATATGTTGCTAACATACAAACCAACAATTTTGCGTAGCTTTAGTTCACAAGATACTAAAGTTGAATGTTTAGCCACTATTTCGCTAAATTTGGGAAAAGAAAGATTCCCTACCGAATTTTTTGTGTTAAAATCACCAGCTCCTATTTCATATAATGTAATCCTTGGTAACAAGTTTTTACATAAACATAATGCTATTATAGATTATAATCACTTCTGTTTTAAGTTTTCAAACTCTTCCATTCCTTTTGTTGGTTATCAATGTACGAATAATTTACTTTCGATTTCAAATCATGAACCGGCAAATGAGTCGGAAATTGCAGACTCAAACCTAAGTAGTGTCGCAAAGCGTATTGCTGTGCCTGACTCGCAGATGAGTAGTGGAAAAAATGTTCGTGTGGTAGAGGACTGTAAACCGAAAGAGTTCCATACGAATGCATGTGCCAAATGCAAAGCAGATCTAGCACCGGTAGTGAATGAGTCTCAGGTCATTCGGGAAGAGTATGTGAGCAGAAATTTTTCGGAAAATAATGTAGTGCCACATTTGGGTAGTGAAGAGGTACATATTAACGATTTGGAAAATGGAAGCAAATCTTTTAGAGATTTGGTAGTAAATGCACAGAATGTTACTTTGCATATGGGGGAAAGGCAAAATCATGTTAGAGGTGGTACTGAAGAAGTGGCACAGCATAAGAACTTAAACATTAAAACTGTTAATAACTTATGTAGAGTAAAAGAAACTCTAAATACAAAAATTAAAGAGCCAATTATTGTGAAAAATTCACAAAAATGTATAATTCCTCCTTTATCTGAATCATTTATTAAAATCAAACTTTCAGAAGGGTTTCCGGAAAATTCCACCTTGCTTCTGGAATCAGAGAAAAATGACCACATCTTCATTGCTAGAGCTGTATATAGAGCTCCTAAGGATGGAATTATTTGGGTTCGTGTTGCTAACCCAGAGGAAAAACCTTATCATTTGAATAAGGGTAGAAAAGTGGCTCATGTTCAGGAAATTCAGGTGTCTGAGGAGGTTGAAGTTAATGTAGTGAGTGAGGGAGAGTTGGACTCCAGTGAACCTTTGGAGCCTTTTGAAAGTTGGGGAGGAGATTTTGACCTGAGTCATCTCCAAAAAGATCAAAAACATAAATTATCAACTTTGTTGAATAAATATAGACAAGTTTTTGCAAAGAATGTTGCTGAGTTGTCTGGTTGTAAAACCATATTACATGAGATAAATTTGGAAACATCTGTTCCTGTTTATCAGAAACCATACAAAGTTCCACATCATTTACAAGGGGAACTCAATAGACAAGTCACAGAATTATTAGAAGCTAAAATAATTAAACCTAGTTTTTCACCTTACAATACGCCAGTACTGTTTGTAAGGAAACCGGATGGTTCTTATAGATTATGTTGTGATTTTCGCAAGTTAAACAAACTTACTATTACAGAAAATTTTCCAATTCCTAACATTAGTGAATTGATTGATGGTTTAGCAGGTGCTACATTTTTCTCAACTTTGGACTTAACTTCAGGATTCTACCAATTGCATTTGAATCCACAGGATTCACACAAAACAGCTTTTTCCACGCCCACCGGTCACTACGAATGGTGTAGGACCCCTTTTGGTCTAAAAAACGCACCAGCGTCTTTTCAGAGATTAATGTCTCTTGTACTGGCAGGGTTATCAGGAATATACATAGATGATGTTATCATCTCATCAAAAACTTTTGAAGAACACATGATGAAATTAGAAGAAGTTTTTATTAAATTATCTCAACATGGTCTTAGGTTAAAGCCATCAAAATGCTTCTTTTTCAGAAAGACAATAAAGTACTTAGGTTTCAGAGTGTCTGAGGGAAAAGTTCAGCCAGACCCTCATAACATTGATTTAGTGCAAAAATTTAAAGTACCCACCTGTGTCAAGAATATCAGACAATTTTTGGGTTTGACAGGCTTTTATAGGAAGTTTGTACCAGATTATGCAAAGATTACTCTTCCACTAACTAATCTGTTAAAATCAAAGCAGAAAAAGTTTGTGTGGAGTCAGGAGGCTCAGGAAGCTTTTGAAATACTTAAGAACAAGCTTATTCAAGAACCAATTTTAAAATTACCAAATTTTAATTTGCCCTTTACTTTGCATACAGATGCCTCTAATTACGCTTTGGGATCAGTTCTTTCGCAATTGGATGAAAATGGGTTATCTCACCCAGTTTCCTTTGCTAGTCGAAAATTACAAGGTGCTGAAGTGAATTACAGTGTAGTCGAGAAAGAAGCTTTGGCTGTGGTTTGGGCTACCCAGCAATTTAAGCACTATCTCTTAGGCAAACATTTCAAAATTTACTGTGATCAAGCATCCTTATCGTTCATTTTCAAATTAAGAGATCCTACTTCGCGCATAGCTCGCTGGATCGTTTCATTGCAGGCTTTTGATTATGAAATCATTCATAAACCGGGGAAACATAATGTTGTAGCTGACTATTTTTCGAGATGTATTGATGAGTCTTCTTCAAAGAAATCTCAAAACACTCAGAAACAAACTGTTCCTAAAAGTATTGTAGAATCTGTCCCTACGAAAATTTCTGGAAGAGTAGTGGTACAGAATAATGATAGTAGTGAAAACATAAATGCAATCGTTGAAAATTCTCAAGATCAAGTACAGACTACTGTGGAAGCTTCTCTGGTAACTAGGATAGCTATTGGTCAATTGAAAGATCCTAGATGTATAAAAATCAAAAATCTTCTGGAAAAAGGTGTAAAACCATACCCACAAAAACTTTCATTTTTCATGAAAAATGGTATGTTACATTGCATACACAAAAATCCAAAGCAGAGACAGCAATATAATGAGAGAGTAGTTATTCCTCAAGACTTAGTCTCAGAAATTCTATGGCTTTGCCATGATTCTCCTGTTGCTGCACATTGTGGTTTTCAAAGAACTCTGGCAAAAATTTCAGTTAACTATTATTGGCCAGACATGCATGCTCAGACTGAAAATTATGTGAAGTCGTGCACAACTTGTGTAAAAAACAGAGGTTTTCGTAACAACAAGGCTCCAATACAGAAATTTCCTATTACAACTTATCCTTTTGAACGTGTGGCTATGGATGTAGTCGGCCCACTACCTATCTCGAATTCTGGGATGAAGTACATTCTTGTCATTACAGATTACTTCACTAGATGGCCAGAGGCTTATCCACTTGCTACAGTTAAAACTGAGGATATTCTCGCTTGTTTAGAGAGATTTATAAGTATTCATGGAATTCCTGCTCACTTAATTACGGATCAAGGTAGTAACTTCATTTCTGAAGCTGCCAACAATCTATACAAGAAATTAGGCATAAAAAAACATAATACTTCAGCGTACCATCCCCAGTCAGACGGGCTAGTCGAAAGACTGAACGGTACGTTAGTTAGATCCTTAAAGAATCTGGTCTATTCTGATAAGGGCGATTGGGATCGGATGATTCAATTCGCTTTAATGGCTCATAGAACGTCAGTCCATGCCTCAACAGGCGAGTCCCCAGCACATCTTGTCTTTGGTCGAGACCCTGTGCTACCTGATGCTCTTTTAACAGGTGTAAAATATCCAGTTTACAAATCTACTCATGATTATTCAGATGACTTACAGGTTCGCTTAAAAAAGACCTTTGTAACTGTTAAGAAAAACCTTGAGGAAGCTCAGGAATCACAACAACTTCAACAACATAAATCTGCTAAAATGCCTAAGATTAAAGTTGGTGACTTGGTCTATCTTTACACACCTCATATTCGGCCAGGCCAATCAAAAAAACTCAGTTCTTTAAATCATGGTCCTTTTGAAGTTATCAAGCAAACAACTGAAGTTAACTTTGTCATTCAACACAAAAACAATCCATGTAATCAGCAATTGGTCCACGTTAATAGATTAACTCCTTTACCTCCTAGACGTAGTGAATTGATTTCTAGCACATATAATGATAACATTGATAATTCTTCAACTCAAGAAACAAGACAATTTAAAAGTAGATATTTTCTAAACCATCAAAATAGGGTTAAAACTCAAAATGTTCCTAATTCACACAAGTATGACTTGCGCCCAAGAGGCCAATTTATTCATTAAAGTTACTTGTCAATTAAGGCAATATGTCAAGAGAGAAATTGGCTCAAAAGTAAAGTAAAATGTTTAGATTATGAAATTCTCACATTTTCAAAAAAAAAAAAGACTGATATTGTTGTGAGATGGACAATTATGTTTCATAATATTATATTTTCAATTGTTTCACAAAATGTTTTGCAAAACTGTATGCTATGTTAAAATGGATCCGATATTTCTGAACTTCTGTGTAATTTGCTTTATGTGTCAGTCAGCTGAATGTTCTGTACTGCAAGTTCTGTGCCAGTGCAGCTTTCTGAATGTGAGTGCCATGTTAATCAGGTTGAAGTAGTGTTTTAAAATTCTAAATACTTAAATAATAATTTTTTTTTGCTTTACTTTAATGATAAGCAGTAATGTTTTAAAGTAATTTTAAGATAATTAAGTACTTGATGGATTAGAGTTTTGGTAAGGATTTTTAAGGATAACTGATAATTTTTATCTCTGTTTTATTTTATGAATGTGTGAATGATTTTTTTTAATTTAAAGGTCTAGTAAATTTTAGAAATTTTTTTTGTCATTTGGTGTTTGTTGACTTAGTGGTTGGGGGTACCGCCACCTCTAGGTTTGCAACTTTCTAATGGACTTGTTTCTTGCCTGGGTGCCTGATCAACATTCTTGGTTTGAAAATTTGTCTCATTTTCTAAATTAGTAAATTTTTTAAATGTCTTTTAAAGTAATTTGTTGGCAAGGTTGGATAATAGTTAATAAATTGATTTCTGTGAAAAGTAAATTTATAGAATTTTAATTGTAAAATTTTTGAAGAAAGAAAACTTTTTGTTTAGTTAAACTTTTTGTGAGTTGAGTAAATTAAATTTTCATGTCTCTGTGGTACTCACCAGAAAATGTATTAGTGTTTAAATTTTAAAAGGGGCAATTTCATCATTTGTGTCTTGTTAATTTGGTGTTGTCTTGTAAAGGTCTATGCTTGTATTGAGACTTATTTTTTTTGACTCACGAGTCAAACTTTAGGCCACTCTTGGATTTTGGTTATTATGCTGGTCATAATCTTGTTTGTTTTTGTTTTTTTCTTTGATGTACATGTACATCGCTCAAAATTTACACTAAATTCCTCTCAATGGAACATATGTCATTGGGAACTTAATGCAGGTATTTTCCTAGTATTGTGCGGAAAAATTCCCCGCTTTGCAGGAAATTTTTCTCCCGGGCCCCGAAGGAGTGTGATAAGGCTTTCACACCTCTGTGTTAAAATTGTATATTAAAGTATTGTTTTATTTCTGTGTGATTGAAAGTGTCAATTTCGAAATGTAAATGTCTTTTCTACATGTTTTCAATTACATTGACTTTTAAGGGAAGTGAACTCTAAAATCGCAAAAGTGTTTATGTTCCAGAAAAATAGTAATAGTTTTGTATTTTCGCTTCTCAGTCGCTAGTTGGGAACTTGCAGGTTTTGCGCACGCGCGCGTTTGAAAAAGGATTTTGGAAGCAGTGTGGAAGGAGTCGTGGAAAAATGTAGACGTGTGTGTTTGATTCGCGTATGATCGCGAATTTTAAGAAAAGGTGGATTAATTTTGAAAGTGGAAGGATGTGATTAAAATATGTAACATAGTTCGACAAGTTGTGCGTAGAGTCGTTTGGCTCGGTTCAGAGATGAGTCACTCGTGTTTTTAAATGAATCAGCCTGGTAGTAATGGAATAATGAGTCTTGTGAAAAGAGAAAATGGTTCTTTCACTGGTCGGCTTGAATCGCTAATAGGGCTAGAGGGAAAGCTCATTTTACAGCGATTTGTATTTGCCTGACTACTCCTTGTGTCCTAAGGTACGAATCAACCAATCTCCGTAACCAACCAAGATGTCGAATTCCGCCAGCATGATGTTGTGTAGTCAAGTTTCCCGACCATTATGGATTTTGTTCTGCGCAAGAATCTCGATGAGTTTATGCCGAGAGTCCATCCTGATATCCTTTCCCATGGTACAGAATTGTAAATGTTATATTTAAAAGAGACGAGGTAAAGTTTTATATATATTTAGTCTTCCACCTAACGAATAGAGTGTTAATTGTCAAATCCTCGTGAGTATCGAGTCATTGATGATGTTATATGAAAATGTCGTATATGTTCAAAGTATACAAATGTGATATATAAATGTCAAGTATAATATGAGGAATATTGTGTTTATTTTATGTATCAGAAAACATGTGTATTCTCTTGGTTCCTCTTCCTCCAGGGGTGTTCTTAATGGTCACCCTACCGAGTGTAACTCTGAGTTATTGCGAGAAATGCTTGTACTCCACTGTTTTCGATCAACTGCCTTGTTATTTCATGTTTAATAAATGTGTTTGATTTCAAAACTTTGTCTTCTCTGTCGAGTATACCAAAACGTTCGCGACACTTGGAGAAGTATAAAGATTGAAAAATTATATAGAAAACGAAAATTATATATACAGGGTGAATATAAACTGATGGTCAGAACTGTAAGGGGTTATAGAACTCACCAAAACAAACAACTTTCACAATACAATCTGCGGTCGGAAAGCAACCGGCGAGCCGCGAAAGGTCGCTTTCTCTGGAGTGGATGAAACGTCGCGCCAAAATGGAGAATACAGTAAATCTGCATGCTACACGTTCCAGATGCCACCAGCAAAGGTTCTCCGTGAATGTGTGGGCAAGGATTATCCACGGCCAATTAATTGGCCCATATCTGTTACCAGACCGCCTAGACGGACAGAAGTATCTCACCTTCCTCCAGCAGGTGCTGCCAGATTTACTACGTATTGGGAGTGGATGAAACGTCGCGTCAAAATGGAGGGAAGTGAAGACGAATAATGGAAATTTATTGACAAAATGTTTAGAACAAATGCTCAAATGAACGACGACAAACTGCGAGACAGGTGTATCGGTGCGAGTGAATCGCTTACACTTTGGAAGATTCCTAGCATTTCACGAACGTATGCAGCTGCGATGCTAATTCGGACGAGAAGGTCCTCTGGCGACTCAATGGGAGTCTCATAAACTGCGCTTTTTAGCTGCCCCAGAGGAAAAACTCCAGGCAGGGCAGATCGGGAAAGCTGGGAGGCCAGGCGACGGAATCACCACGGCCAATCCATCTGTTCGGAAAGGTGTCCAAGTAGATCCGCACAATCCTGGTGTAATGTGCTGGCGCTTCGTCATGATAGAACCACATAATCACTCGATGATTTGCTGGTACAATACGTAAAAAATCTGGCAGCACCTGCTGGAGGAAGGTGAGATACTTCTGTCCGACTAGGCGGTCTGGTAACAGATATGGTCCATTTAATTGGTCGTGGATAATCCTTACCCACACATTCACGGAGAACCTTTGCTGGTGGCATCTGGAACGTGTAGCATGCAGATTTACTGTATTCTCCATTTTGACGCGACGTTTTATCCACTCCAGAGAAAGCGTCCTCTCGCGGCTCGCCGGTTGCTTTCCGACCCCAGATTGTATTGTGAAAGTTGTTTGTTTTGGTGAGTTCTATAACCCCTTACAGTTCTGACCATCAGTTTATATACATCCTGTATATATATATATATATATATATATATATATATATATAGAGAGAGAGAGAGAGAGAGAGATAATTTTTTCGAAATGAACTTATCTTAAGCCTAAAGCTCTTCCATGTGCAAGCTTTTTTGCTTGATTTTTTTGCTTTCCTATGTTCATTCCTCATCTTTGAAATTTGTTGATTGTCTTTGTCTTTATGACCTGCATTACGCTTTATAATTTCCTTTTTATGTTTTCATTTCTTTTATTTCTTTGTATTTTGTAGAAAATTTTGGAATAGTGTATTATGAGTTACTACTTACATTCTAACATTGGATTTACTAATTTATATATATATATATATATATCAAAAAATTTATCCTCAATAATAATTTTCTTCCTGCTTCTAATAAAATTGAATATAAACACTTTGCTAAACATGGTTTTGAAAATATAACTATACATATTTTGGATATAAAAACTAATATAGCTGATAGAATGTTCTTTGAAAACTTCTATATTGAATCAAATTGTACTCTTTTTCCATACGCATTAAATCAATTATATCTCAATGGGAATATTGTAAAAAATAATTTTGTAGATAATAAATATTCCATTTTTAATCACCTTTTTTTGAATTCTCATTTACATAATAGAAATTCGGCTATAAATAAGGCTAAACTCAAAAGATTTATACGCGGTAAAGAAAGCTCCCCTCATCATGACTTTAAAGCTGAGATTAAAAGTATGCATCAACATTTTAACAACTCATTTCAATGAAAACTTATAAAATCATGAGTATTTTTGGTTAAGAAAAAACAACTAAATACAGTTTATGATATTTTCTTAAAATTAAATCTAACTAATGAACATTTTAATCATATTTTCTATGGTTTGCTCATTACAAGATCAAAATATTTAAAAATAAAACTTAATCATTTTCATAATAATAATTTTTCTAATTCTTATTGTGTAATATCTTTTAAGCATCCCATTTATAATTCTATCAATTTTAGGAATTTATTTAATCGGTTTCATCATTGCCTGTTAAGGATTTGAATTTTAATAAGACTTTTAAATACAACAAGCCTATTGGTAAAAGAATTTTTAATTACAATGAAATTTCCCAATCTCTATCAGACGATAAAAATTCTTCAACTAATTTGGATGGTGAATGTATTTGTAGTGTTGATAATTATGCTAATTTTATAAATCCACACTTGGGGCATATGTCCAATTTGTTGCTCTAAGTCCTCTGAACGAGTCGGACGGCCTGGGGCTTTCACACTTGGGGCATATAGTTACTGGAGACTTAGCCATAGTTAAAAATGATTCTTTAAGAACCTTCATGTCATTTGGTACAAAATTCAGGTTACCTTCTTGTAATAATTCTAATAAAGTCTTAAAATCAATAAATCTTGAACTTGATAAATATATTTATGGATTAGCTTCTAAATATGCTCAGCCTTTAGAGGCATTTAAAATGTGGAAATTTACAATTTTAAAGTTTTAAAGTCTATTATAAATGCCATTTGGAGTATTAATTTATCAAGATCTATATATAATATGGCTAATATAAGACACTATTTTAATGATTTACATAAATCTTTTGTTATCACTTATGTTGATAAAGCCTCTAAGAATTACGCTATTATCTGTAAAATATTCTATATTCAATATCTGCTAGATTATTTAAAAAATAATAGTCTATGTAAAATTGATTCACACTCTCTTAATAGTATCAAATTGAAAATTATCAATATGTATAGTGATTTAGATATTAATAATAAATTATTGAAATTTCCATATATTGTGCTTATTCCTAAATTTCATAAAAATCCTATTAAATTTTGAACTGTACCTAGTGGTCATAATTCATACTCTGCTACTGCTAGTAAATTATTACTAAATTATTTATATGTACTTAATAGAAATTTACGTGATTCTAGTGATAACTACATTATTCTCAATAATAGTAAAGAATTAAAAAATAAATTAACATCACTAGGTAAAATAATAGGATTTCAAACTTTTGATTTTAAAGATCTATTTAATAATATTAGGATTATTGAGCTTTATGATGTCATATTGACTTTGTATAATGCCTATATTACTAATCATTCTCACCTACCTAAATTTACCAATTTACCTAAACTTCTCCATTTTGTTCTTTTCAATAATTATATATTTTTTAATATAATAAATTATACTTACAAGTCTTTGATTTTCCACAAGGTGACTGTAGTAGCAGTATGTTAACTAATTTATACCTGTATCATTATGAAAAATTCTTTACTTCTACTGATTATAAAATTTATAGATATATATATGATCTGATTTGTTTAGTATTTACTGATAATTATGTCATAGATATAGATTTCTATCCGGATAATTTGGAATTAATACCTAATGAATCTACTATAAGTAAAAATATTAATTATTTGGATTTAAATCTAATTATAGAATCTACTAATGGGATAATTACTAATTTATATGATAAAAAGATTCTTTTAATTTCAATTTTAATAAAATATTACCTTTAAATTCCTGCAACTCGATTCAATTGTTTAAAAATATTATACTTAATCAACTTTTTAGAATTTATAGATTATCAGTTAAAAAATTTCATGCTTTGCACATAAATAACCCCCTACTTACCAGTAAATTATATGAATATCCACCGTATTTAGTAAATGGTATAGTTAATAAATTTCGATTAGCCTAAAATTCTTAATATTCTCGCCTTAGTATCTTACTTTAGCCTTACTTCTACATTCTCTTGTTTTTACTTTACAATACATATTCATCTTTTTATTTTCCACCTTTTACTGTAGAATATCACATTTTACTGCCATTGCGTAGTACGGTTTTTATTACTCACTTTGGCAACGGTAAATCACTTCTTTACTCTTCAGCGTATGGCAACATTGGTCTCGTCTTTTTTTGCTTTTCACGGTTGCACGTTGGGGTGCATTTTAAGGTATTTATGTTTCCTTTCTATTTTTTCAATCTTTATGCTTGTTGTCCTTTTAACACATGTTTATAGATAAAATCTATCTTGTGTTTCAGAAACAAGCACTTTTGTGTTCATTTCGTTTAAAATATTAGGACTTGATAACGAATTTTTTCGAAATGAACTATGCTTAAGCCTAGAGCTCTTCCACGTGTAAGCTTTAATGCTTGATTATTTTTATATTCCTTTTTTCGATTCCTCTCCAGTGACTTTTGTTGATTATCCTTAGCTTTCTGAAATGTAATATGTATTATAATTTCTTCTTTATTGTTGAAATTCATTTTATTTCATTATATTCTGTAGACATAATTTTTTTTTTAAGATAGTGTATTATGAGTTACTTCTTCCATTCTACCATTGGATTTACTATTTTAATATTTTATATATATATATATATATATATATAAAATTTATCTATTTTTTTTAATTTTCTGATTTTCTGATAATTTTCGACCAAATGTATAATATCAATTTTTTTTTATCCCGCTCTTTCTCCAGTTTGCTTGGAGTTACTATAGCGAAAAGTGAGCTATGTACTCCTGCGTAGCAAATAGTTTGCTGGCTACTACACATGCGTTGAAACTAAATGATTTGGATTGAATCATTGAAACTAAAAGAGGAAGGATTTTCGTTCAAAGCAGGCGATTTGATAATTGAGTGGTGTTATCTCTATCAGTGTTATTTACGTATCGGGCACTTATTCAGGACCCATGTTACGCCGGGTTTTATAATAACACAATAACTGGTACAAATCACAAATATCTTAAATGAATCTCCACTTAACGTTCATTGTTGCAAATCACATGTCCATTCTATTAATTAGTCAAAGTATTACTTTTTCTAATGTATTACTGACTTTGCAAGTCGTCTGTATTCTTGGAAATTTTGTAACAATTTCGGTGGAAAATTTTGTTCTACATATTTAGTATAATGCGATTGATTTATCACCAGAAAACTTTTTTTAATGACGATAGGACTAATCAAAAAACGTACATGATTTTGATCATTAAAATAGAAGTTATGAACATATGAAAAATGCTATGGAGTTCATAAACACATTTAATGATCATTGCTGTAATCGATACGTTTGAAGAGTTGTTATTTAATGATTACAGTTAAATTAAGCGTACAGCATTGATAAAATTATGGGTTTCTATTAATCATTATGGCTATTTAGCTATTATTAACATTCTATAAAGTATATTCAATAAAATATTCAATAAAATATTTTGCACCCTCCACGAAACATTTCTGAATAAGACACTCTTCAGGTTCTCTTTGCTGCATGGAAAACAGCGTACTTCTGCGACATAACCTAATGGATACGACATTGAACAGCATTAAACAGGGACGTAAGAAAATATGCCTTCCTTTTGTTTGCCAAAATCGTCTGATTCGATTTTTGAGAATCGATACTGCGTCTAAAGATCTTTCACTTTCGGGACAGAGGGGGGGGGGTGTATTTTCTGGAATACTCTCCCGTATTTTTCATTTCTTCCGGGCATGAAGCATGCTTTCGGGAAAGCTTTCTAAACTCCGGACCGGTAAACAGAATGCCATTGTGTGGTTTGGATGAATTATTGAATCAATGAGCTTTAATTTTGATTGGTTTTAGTTATCGATGGGAGAACTTTGTCAAAGGTAATTATAAAAGACAGTTTTTATTTTCCGGAATTTTGTGTGCTTTAGAATAATACGTTCTTTTGATAGGATGAGAAATATGTAATGCCTCCGCGGATAATCTATTGAATTATTTCTATTGATTTCAAGGAACACTGACTTCAACAAGAGATTTTTTGTTTCCATTCCTTCGAAGTGGTACCTTTTCGTTCAGGACTTTTTGTTCAAATCAATAGGTCTTAAAGGAGATCTGATCGAAGCATGGCTTGTTTGTGGATGGTTGATGGTCCGATAGGAACAATCTTCGATTCCTGATGAATACTATAACGATAAATCTATTTGCATGTCTCTCTGTTTGTCTGGAATATTTTGGAAACGTATTTAACGACATTTTAAAATGTTAAAATAACGAAAATGCCGCCAAATTGATGAAAATGTTGTCACATTAAAAGTATGTAGCCAAATGGATAAAACGATGCTCAATTAATGAAAACGGTGTCAAATTTATGAAATTTAAAATCAAAATATAAGTAGGATTTTGGTTTCAACCCTTAACTGTTACGGTAAATAAAATGCTGCGGTTGAAAAGCGATAGATGATCTAATGAAGAAGAGATTAACTTCAAATATATGGAATATACTCTTAGTGCAGATAACAACATCCTTTTATCTGTTTCACGCATATTATACGCTCTTCAGCAAGGAATAGTCGGAATTTGACAGCAAAAAGCAATTACTATGTCCTGTAATTTTCGGATAGTCGTGGTGCGCATTTCTTACGAGCGCATGGTTGCCGTTATCTATAATGATTGGGAGTGTCTTCCAAATTTTTGGGAGCGGCCCTTACACGTGGGTTTTGTGATTATAAATATTTTTATATTTCGTAAAAAAGTAAGTTAAAAGTAAGTAAGTAGTCGTAGTGAAAAAGAAAAATGTGATGCCAGACTCTTTTGATGGCCATTTTAAACTCTAGATTTTTGCGAAATTATACTTCCCGTACTAAATACGACAATAGAGTAACAAAGCCATTCAACCTTTTCATGATAATGCTCATTTCAGTGTTGTCTAAACATAAGAAAACATTTCATCAAGAATTAGAGTGAAAATTAGAATTCTTACTTTTGTGCACTTTTTAGCTTGCGATTACACGATTTTATAATGTCCACATGAAATTATTAATATTCAAATTTCAGTTCGTTTTGAAGAAACACTGTAGCAAAGCGACATGTACTTACATCATCACAGAGTCTGAAAAAGAAACATATCTATTAATTTTATGTTTGGACTGATGTAGTAAACATTTTTTTTTATATTTTAAAATTAGCTAGAATATCTTCTTTGCATTTTATTTAACATGATCTGGTGCTTATTTATCAGTGTGATTCAAATCTTTGAGGCCTCAAGTACTCAAGTTATATCATTCATAGTAACGTAAAGGGAGATGGGAGGAGATTCATTTTAATTCCTTTTATGTCCAACCTCATCGGGTTAGCTCGCACGTAACCGTCATAACAATACTCATTTTTCAAATTTTAAGGCCCTAACTAATCATGCTTCATAGCCATAGTAACATAAAATTTGGTGTCTCGTTGTTTTATATGGTACATTTTAATTATTTTGATTTTCAACCTTCTTAGGCCATGCCCGCTATAGAAATGTACTCAATTTTGAAGAGCAACTAAAAAGTCCAAATTTGGTTTATCGTTGTCTTTTGTTGCATATTTTTATTATTTGAATGCTAAATTTTATCGAGCTAGCCCGCCCTGGTCCAGCCATAGGAATGTACTCTTTTTTAGGGAATAACTCTAGATCCTGAGTAGCTCGAAATCTCTTTGGCATATCGCTGTCTTTCATGTTATATTTTAATTTTTTTGAATTTTGAATCTTACAGGCCCAACCCGTCCTGGCCCCGTCAAAGGGAATTCAATCGTTTTTTGAGGAATAATTGGAGAACCGGGCAATGAGAAAATTTAAATTTGGTATGTTGTTATCTTTCACACATTTCAGATACATACATTTTAATAAATACAATGTTCATTTATTTAAATTACTCCTACATACAAATAATAAAACGGTGTACTTTAAAAAAGAACTACATTTTGTGTTTTTACTCGTTACTTATACTTTTCCGGTGAATACATATTCTACTTTATCTGCACTACACAGTATGTAAAGAAAAATTAAAGTAAAAATATGACTCTAAATTGGTTGGATTTATACATTTGAGACACTCTAAATATAGATTAACCAATTTTTAATGTCTGGGTCTCTGTGAGCCCAATATCTTTCACATAAATCCAGCTAATTCCATACAATTCGTGACACTTATTTCAAATGGTAGACGTAAAACGGTAGAGAAAAAAGACGGTAAGAACATCAAATGGACAGATTTTGGCCTATTTCGCTTTTCTTCCGATTATTATTATTTATTTGACTTAGGGTTTATTGATTTATATTGCACTGAAAACCGGGATCAAAATAAATCGAATCAGCTGTATGCTGCATTATTTATTAATTTGTGCTTAATAAAGTTATTGAAATTTTACTTATCCTTAGCACAAAGCTTTTTGCTTTTTATTTATTTATTTGTTACCGCTACAGTGCAGAAATCAGTAATTTTACAGATTATCTAGGTAATGTGCAGATTAACTAGGGTGATCCGTTAAAGTTCCGAAAATTGTTTCATTTCTCAAATTACCTAGGTAATTTGCAAATTACCTGGATAATCTGCACATTACCTACTAGGCACTCGTTAAAGTGAAAATAAGATCTCCGCTGGAACAACAGCAACGTTTCTAAAGAATCAAGTTAATACAATCAAACAATCAACAAATTAGTTGATAGAATCTATCATCAATCAATTAAAAAACTATAATACAAAGAATCAAACGGTTTAAAATATTATTACCATTAGGGATATGAATTTGCAAAACATATGATAAAATTATGCTTACTTATTAGTGCAATCTAAAGATTGGTGACACTTTGAATTACATAGCAATTGGTTTTTGCGACAAGCACACCTATTTATGGTACATTTAGATTTGCAGTCACATTTAGATTTGCAGTCACATTTAGATTTGCAGTCACATTTTCTGAAACCCTGCCCAGTACCAAGGGCTTGTTTTATTGCTGTTTGGCATACAGATATTTCTACAGCAGGGACATCTTCTTTCGTTAAAAATATCTCTTTGCAAACACTAAATTCAGAGTTTGCATACAATTGTTTTAAAATACCCGTTTTTGTACCAAGTTTATAAAAGCCATTCTCTGTTTTAAATTAGCTATGCTAAGCACTGGCAGCCGATGCAAATTATGAGAAATAAAAACAACCGGCGACGACAAGACGCTGGCGAGACCAAACTAAAAGTGGAGGGAGAGGGGAAGCAGTAGGGAAAGGAAATGAGAGAAACAAGCTTTTGAACTTTAACGATACGAAAACCGTTAATGTACACATTACCTAGGTAAAATGCGGAAAACTTTTGATTTCACACGTTAACGGAGCAAATCAGTTAATCTGCAGATTAGCTAGGTAATGTGCACATTAACGGCTTTCGAGCTTTAGCTGTAAGATATTCAATTTAAGTGGAAACTACAGATAAAATCCATAATTAACTGCAAAACATGAAAAGTGTAGAACATAAAATAGCAGAATACTAAACAGTAAACATGTCAAGTATATTACTAAATCAGCATTTTTTAAATTGGTAGGAGTCAAAATAAAAATATCAATATCAGCACAATATGTATTGAAAAGATCAACAAAATTATAGACAGAAAACTCTTAATGTAATTATGTTTAACATTATTATTGTGAAATATTTTTGTTTGATATTGGTAACAGGTATATAGAACTCCAAGCAAGAAAATAAAATAGGAGGGTATGTATTATTTAAAATGTTATAGCAAAACAAGAGGCAAGACCATTTTCTTTTTTTTTACGAGACATTAAATAACATTTTTGTTTAAGTTAACCTGTATGCATATCATATGGATAATAAACCGGAAATTCTGTAATTAATAGTACGTAAAAATTTATTTTGGGCTACTTTGATTCGTTTTAAGGCAGATTGAATCCAGGATAGGATCTCAAGAATAATATTCTAAAGTAGGTTTACCAAAAGTATCATAAAGACAAATAATAGTACCATCCCTAACAAAAACATGAGATTGTCTTAAGGTGAAGTTAAGTCTTTTGTAGGCTCTTTTAACAGTGTTATCACTATGTCTTTGCAAGTTACACAAATAATAAAAAGTGGCACCTAAATCCATGAAACAAGTACACCAGCATAAAAGAAATTTGTTTAAATGGTAGTTATGGTTGTAAATATTATGGGCCCTAGCAAAACCCATAACATAGCACTTTATACCAAATATTTAAATGCAGTCTATTTAAAAGAGACTAGATATACACTTTATGTAGATTCACTGTTCAACAGTAAAAATTCTACAGATGTGAAAATATCCGCCTTTTATAAATTTCGGGTCGCTGAACACGAGAATTACGCTTAAAATTGCCTCCTGGCTCAAGTTTCTGAGTAATTTCACTGTTTACATTTTACATATAAGGCTATGGGAATACAATAGTACGAGTAACATTGCACCAGGTGCAATGTTTCTGTCGGCGATTTCCCCAAACGCTGCCAGAATTTGATATTTGCCCGTTGTTCTTCAAACGCCATTTCCGTTTTAAACGAACGCGAACGACTACAGTTCACTGACACACAGTGTCTGGAAAAACCCGGCACTGCAAACCTGCTTCTTCTTTTTCACATCTCGCGCCACATGTACCTCTACACCACGGTAAAATAGTTCCCCTCTCCTCCAATCAGGGTTGGAGATATCAGCACAGTCTCCGAACTTTTTGATCCTACCTTGTAAGTAATATCAATCAAAACTGTGTTGACATAATTTCTTAGAATCCATTACGAGTTGTTTGTTCCTAACGAAGTACAAATTTTAGTGTCCACGTGAAGAGCAAAAATTCGGGAATATAAATGCATTATTATGTAATTCGGGATTCTTATTTTAATTAGTCAGGACAATAAGCAGCATATTGAATGTCAGTGGGATCAACTTACATTATTTTATTTACTTATAAAATCGCAAATGTGTTCGCTTATGGAGGGAGTCATGTGTTGGACACAATAGATGTTTTTATAAGCACTTCAATAGCAAAGAATTTATATCATTTTGATGTGCAAAGGAGTATATATCCAGGGCTCTTAGGACAATCCTTCTATACTCGAGTAACTTTGTAAGGCAACTTCTATGAGTGTGCGCATATCTGGAGTAAAGGGGCCTTGTCCGATTGAATAAAAGGGTTTGCAACACCTCTAGATGAAATTTTGAAAAATTAGAAAAACAAACTCGGTAACAGTAGGAGATAGGGAAAAAATAAAAGCCAAATATAAATTTGTAAAGTATTGTCTAAACATTAGAAATCGACCATAAAACATTTACGTAAAACGTTTATCTTACACAATAGGTTTATGGACCAATAGCTGTCCTATTCATAAATGCTAAAATAAGCATTGACATGCATAGGAATCTACGGTAAAACCTGTTCAATAGGCTTTCTGTCGCGCACAATGCCGTTTGAATATTACCGTGTACACTCAAACCTGTTTTTGTGCGGTCTTTTTTTGTGCGATTTTTTTTTGTGCGGTATATGAAAATTTGAATCAAATTAGAACATAATTGACGAAGTTATCAATAAAAAAAATTAGTAGGTTTGATCGGCCATTTAGTTTTTTTTATTTTTGATATGTGTTTCATCACATTACATAAGTATTGCGTCAGCCAATTACATTACATATGTATTGAATTCTATAATCGCATAATTTAATTGTTGAACGCACAAGAATTTCCATGTAAATAAATGAAATGTGTAATAGCATATTCCGATGGAATGCTTGCGTAGCAAAGCAAAAATGCATTGATTGCAAATAAACATTGAAGGACATCTGCATCGTGTTAGTTCGGGTTTTCCTGAAACGGACTGCGTGTCTCATCAGGTCGCTGAGTTGGTTGAGATAGTTGGCGACTAGTCTTCTGCTTTGTTTTGTTTGTTTTAACGAGTAGGTAGAAGAAGTTTACTTGAAGGGAGCAAAGAGTTGTTTTTTTTTATTCGTCTCTGATCTGCGCAACTGACAAGTCCGCTAAATAAAGTGATTTAATAAAAAAGAATATTACGTGTGTTTTAATTTTTAAATCTAATATTAATTGACGTCCTTCAAAGTGCTTTCACATTCCTGGACCATTAAGATAAGATTCACTTCAAAGCGTAAATTGAAGGTAAATTTATTATTTTTTCTATTTAGATATAAATTTTTAGAATTTTTATTTTATTTTTAGACTACGAAGGATAATGGTTATACGTTTCGAAAAGTTTTGTATGTGTAAAATAAGTACATATGTAAATAAAATATTTAAAAATGTTCGCATGTGTATTTTCTAAATCAGATTCCAAAATGTTTGGCGAGATTTCAAGTAGCTGCTAAGCCTCCTGTCTTGATTTCGTTTAAAAAAGCAATTCCTAGTTATTTCGTAAGGTATTGAGTTATTTTCTACGTGAGACTTTTTTTATGCGGCCCCTATTCACCGCATAAAAAATACCTTTTAATTGTGTTGCGAAAACTATTTTTTATAGCTACTCGTGAAGTTTTGTGCGATTTTTTTTATGCGTTTTCTTTTATGCGGCCCCTATCCACCGCACAAAAACAGGTTTGAGTGTACTTTGACTGCGCTGCAGGTGTCACCATAATGGCACTACATTTTTGACAGATATTTATTACCTTCCATATATTCATATTGTTCGTTCCTGGTGTCAACTCATTAGACAATACTCTACAACTCTGTAATTGGCTTTTATAGCCTATATTGCTTTGTGGCCGAGTCCTTTATAGTAACTGTTTAAATTTTCCAGTAGGGGTGATGCAATTTGTTTTATTTGATCGGTCATGGTCTCTTTATAGACATACCTAACGTGTGCACCTATGAACCTTTCCTTCCAAAGCTTTTGGAGTGCTTGAGAAGTTTCCTACAAACCTTGTACATATTGCTTTTCCTTCCTTTTCAACATAGAAAATGTCTAGCTCTCTTTTTAGGTCTATTTTAACCTTTTGTTTACGGGTGGGACAGCGTCCATCCCAAACGAAGAACCTCCCAAAAAGACAGGTATTTGACATACCCTATCCCAAACAATTCGATCCCCTTTTGCAGACATTAGTGTCCGTAAGATGATTCTAGATTTGAGAGGTTCTTCGTTTGGGATGGACGCTGTCCCACCCGTAAGCGAAAGGTTAGATACCATTTCTATTTTATTGCCTATACCTTTGTCGAAAAATTGTCATTGAAAAACATCTAAAAACTTCATTTAACAAAGTGCAAAGAAAAAAATATCAAATACTATTTGAGAATACGTCCTTGCAATCGTCGTTATGTAGCCATTGAAATGTCTCGTAAAATCCGGTGTACTTTTCTTGGCATGACACGTGACCCGGGGAAAGAGACAGAATGGGTTCACCCTACCTCCACGTTTTTATAAGACACAAGAGATTCAAAAACTCATCTTGGCACAATATATACTTTAAAATCTATTTCGAGAATATAACAAATGAATGAAGAAAACTGGAAAAAAATAAAAGAAAAACATTTTGAAAGTGTGTATGTGTGGGGTGGGGGTGGGGTGGGGGAGTAATATTGTCTGACTTCTTGCTGCACAATTTCGCATTAACATTTGCAAAAGAAGAAAGCATCTTTTGTATTTTTCTCTTTCTTCCGGGGCCAAAAGTTTTAGCAATCAGAAAATGGCGAAGAAACGGTTGTTATTTTGCGGGGGGAAAACTTTTTCTGTTTTGTCGAGAGAACGGTAATGAATTTCTTCGCTGAGATCTTGCATACAGGGATAATAAAAAAAAAGCTGGCTTACTTGAGTTTCATTTTTTTTATAAATGTAAGTATTTGGGAACGTTTTCTTTTTTAATATGGGAAATAGCTTGTTGTTTTCATAAAGTTTCCTGGAAGTTCGTTATATAATTCTTATTTCGCTAAAGAACAGAACAAAATGTGTCAGACGCCAATGCCATAAAGCAAATTGATATGAGTGCTTTTTTTTTTCTAAAAGCAAATTTAAATGCAATCGAATTTACCTCATAATTTTAAATTTCTTATATAGAATTGTTCCAAATTCTGAATGTTTCTGATCTGATGGATTAATTTTTTTCACTGCTGAAGCGGTAGTTGTATAAGGTAGATTATTTTATTAGAGGCCGGCAACTTCGCGATTACTACCACTTAGGGCTATATAAGCAATATACGTATAATGTTGTTTTGGTAATTTTCAACAAGAAAGTCATTTGGTGACTTTTTTCCTTTTTTTTTTGTTAATTTTCAACAACAAAGTCGGCTTATTGAGTATCTTTTCTCGTCTGGTGTTAATTCTCAACCCATTTAAAAGTGCTATTCTACATCGTTTTCAGCAATAAAATGTTAACATTATTCTTGGTTTTTCACGGTTCTGATTACAATGAGATATAAAAAATAGATGTTGCCATTGAAATTTTCCGTAGTTTCTGCCGTGAAACCATAACCGTCAATGTTCGATTCATTTCCTCTATATGAATCTCAAGCTCATAAACGTGTAAGTCTCACATGCCGTCCATATTCCTTGTAAGTGCTGTCGCTACAAGATCATAAATAGGGGAAATTACTTTAGGACCATCCGGTATCGGTATATAAGGTGCAAGGTACAGGTATTTTAAAGGGGTGCCTAGTCTGGATTTGACAACCAGACTTTAATCCCCTGGCATAAAAAGAAGAGTAAATACGAAGGAAAGGGATTTCAGAAAAAGGGAGTTTAAAAAGTCATAAAGTTTGCTCGGAGAATTTTGGATCATCCGAGTCTTAAGAAAGAGTTTTTTAAAAATTTAAGAATTTAAAAAATTTTAATTTTTTTTTTTAATTTTAAAAATGCTAGGGGGGGGGGGTATAAAATCCAAGAAGGAGAAGAGAAGATTAATTTTGAAGTGGGAGTGCGCTGAATGTGGCGCAGGGTTTTGCACAAGTCACAGATGGGTCAGATGCCTAACCAAAGCGGGGGGGGGGGGGCAGATGGTCGAATGCAGTGAATTATCCCAAAAGCTAGGGTTCTAAGAGTTCGGTATATAAGGTAGGATCAAAAAGTTCAGAGACTGTGCTGATATCTCCAGCCCTGATTGGAGGAGAGGGGAACTATTTTACCGTGGCATAGAGGCACATGTGATGCGAGATATGAAAAGGGTATGTGTACGCTGCACAAGACGGCACAAGACAATCTTCAAATTAATCTTTAACCTTTTGCTTACGAGTGGGACAGCGTCTATCCCAAACGAAGAACCTCTCAAAAAGACAGGTATTTGATATACCTTATCCCAAACAGTTCGATTCCCTTTTGCAGGCATTGGCGTCCTTAGGACGCCAATGGGTTTTTTGTGTCTAATGGGCTTTTTGTGTCTTTTCTTTGCACTTTTATAATTATTTGTACTTCTTTGTGTCTGTGAATTATTGTCTTTCTTTATAGTTTTTTGTATTCTTGTACTTCAAAATTGTATCTTCCATTTAATATAGCAATTTCTAAATTTAAATACATATACTTGCGGGGTCAATTAACCCGTTCAATTGTTCTTTAGTAAGGGTCGCTATTCTTAAAAGAACAGAAAAAAACAAGAAGGATCGATTATGTGTTAAGCATTGATTATGGAACACTTTCCAATTGAAATGTAATCTTATTTAAACATCTCTGAAATGTGGTACATTCAACACTGATATTTTTAAATTATCAGAGTACTACAATAATTTATTATACTTGGAAACTTTATCGAGAAATACAATGTTAGCTACACAAAAGCCACTTTAATCAAATGACGTCATCAAAATATAATTCGTCTATTTCTCAATGCAAAATCAATGAATAATTTAATCATATCACTTCTATTCCAGACTCCAGAGCTAAATAATTTTGCGTGAAAAAATCAGCAATTCTTATACAACTCACCTTACAATCGTCAGATAATACGCAAAACTAAAGCGGTTTTATGACCGGTGCAACACTGAATATAAATTTAAACGATCTTTAAGCATTTACGGTAACAGTGAAAAAAATGGGAGCCATATTTTATTTTGCAATCAATCACGTTATCTCTTAATATATCATCGGTGTAATTATTATTTCATTTTTATTTACAAAACTACATAACATATTTTGCTGAAATTTTTTTTTATATATTTTATGGGATAATTTGAAAATTTCCTAAAATTTTCAAAATAATCAGTGAATTTTGAATTCGCTTAAAAGATGGTTGAAAAATTATATCCCATAGGGTTCAATGTATTTCATTTTTTCAACCCGGTTTCATTCCAAAACTAATTGGGTGATAGTATTCATTTACATTCCCGTAGGTCCCACAGACCGTCTCAATAACACACTAAAATTTTATTTTGATAAAGTCATTTTTATGGCAGTTATCGTGTGAACGGACAGACAGACAGAATGAACAAAGTCATACACTTTTCAACTATGTTGTAAATTGTTGAAAAATTATATTAAATCAAAACAATTGTGGTTAGGATTTGTTTTTCAACATGTCGACTATTCTAAACAATCTCTAGACAACATCTAAGCATTGAAGGAAGGAAAAAGATATCTTCAAATATTAAAAACATTATATTTTGTTTTAGAAATATCCTTATAATTTTATAAGCAACTTATATACGACTATGAAACATGAGAGAAATCTAAACTTAAAAGCATATCCCACTTATTTTAAAATATTTAGTCTTTCTATGCTAATGCAACTTCTAGTGTCATAGAATGTTGCTCAACATCTGAAATTAACAGGCAATGAATTTTGCCCCTCATTCCAGTAAATTTAGGATATTTTTTTCGAGAGGGCTCATATCCATCGCCAGTTTTGCATTTTATGGATTAAATACCCCTCTCATCGTTTTTGAAAGATAATATTTTATTACTGCAGCAAAAAAAAATCTGGCTTTTATATAGCTTCTTGAGGAAGGATTACACAATTTGTTGTACTCAAGTGGCTTCGATTTCTTATTGCTCCGAATCATATTTTAAGTAGAAGAAGATGAACGAAAACATTTTTCATTTAGAGTTTTAAATGCGCAGAACTTTGTGTAACAGTGGGGTTTCACTCTTCATTCTACAGCGAAAATAAATATATACTACTTTCCTTATATACATAGAATAATGTATAAGGAAAGTATTGTAACGGGGTCAAAAATTCCAATTCGATTTTTCGACGTGTAAAGCACGTTTCAAGAATCTCTGATCACGAATCGAACATTTGTGAGGTGATGTCTGTGTGTGTGAAAGTTATATATATATGTGTGTGTGTGTGTGTGTGCGTGTGTCAGCGAGTCTGTGAAGACGATAACAGACGAACGAATGGAGCGATACAAATGATATTGGGTACAAAAATCACAATCCATGAATACTGGAATCCTATTGTTTTAAAACACAATCGAATGTTCAGAACCCCCCTAAATTTTCGAGTAAAATTTTGAAAAAATCATCGAAAAATCAAAAGCTTTAATAAAGTTACGCAAATAGACATTTCTTATGTAATTTTTCTTGAGAAAACGATTGACATAAACTTTAGAACGCTAGCACGAGCCGTTCTCAAGATAATGCATATTTTTCAATAAATTTATCAAAAAAATCCCATAAATTAAAAAAAAATATTAACTGTTGAGAAACATGTTTACTTTACATATGTAATATCATACGATAAATTGGGTGACATCATTCTCGTGGATCTAACTCGTTCCATTCACGAGAAAAGATACTTTGAGAAATATTTTTGTATTTGAACACACAATAGCCATTTATCTGCTGTAAGAATAACTTATTTCTCCGTCCATAACGCTTGGCGAGATTTTGGCGACGAATTTAGCAGAATGTTGCCAACTTGGCGACTTTTTAAATGTTGCTAAATTAAAGAAAATATCTTCAAAAGGATAAATATGACGCTATATCAATAATAATGACGACTACTTGAAGAAAATTCAATATCTTGGAAAGAATATAAGTATCTACTATAAGAATAACATTTTTTTTAACTGTAAAAGTAGTAAATTCAATGCATTATATAAAGAAAGTCATGTCTTACCTACATCAGATATTTTTCATTAGAAACGTGATCTTTTGGCACATTATTAAAATAATGAAGCATGCTATTTTAAATTTCTAAAACAATATATTTCATTAATAGTATATTGCTAAACATGAACTTAATAAATAAAGAAATTTAGAATTTCCGTTTTACTCTACACTTCTATTTATTCAATATCCATTCAATTCACCGTTTTCGAACTTCTCGAACTAAACTTACCGTCTGACCTTTCGTAAAACGTACCCTGCACGTGCTTTTAGCCAAAAGAATTCAACTACTTGCGCGATTAAAAAAATCTGATGTGGGCAACACATGGCTTTCTTTATAAAATGCAAAGAATTTACTACTTTTACAGTTAATAATATGGAATTCTTATAGTATACTTATATTCTTTCCAAGATATTGAATTTTCTTCAATTAGTAGCCATTTTCATTGATTTAGCGTCATTTTTATCAATTTGGCGAGATTTTTGTTAATCTGGCAACAATTAAGAATGTCGCCAAGTTGGCGAAATTCCGCCAAATTCGCGCCAAGCGTTATGGACCGCCAAGCGTTATGGACCGAGTTCTCGCCAAGCGTTCTCGCCAAGCGTTATGGACCGAGAAACGAGTTATTCTTACAGCAGATAAATGACTATTGGCGTTTAAATACAAAAGTATTACTAAAAGTATATTTTTTCATGAATGGAACGAGCTAGATCCACGAGAAGGATGTCACCAAATTCATCGCATGGTATTACATATGAAAAGTAAACATGTTTCTCAATAGGAAATACATTTTTTTTATTTTATATAACTTTTTGATAATTTTTTTGAAAAATGTGCGATATCTCGAGAACGGTTCATGTTAGCGTTTTAAAATTTATGTCAATCGTTTTCTAATAAAAAATTGCATAAGAAAGGTCTATTTGCGTAACTTTATTAGTGGTTTTGATTTTTTAACGATTTTTTCAAAATTTCACTCAAAAATTTAGGGGGGTTCTGAACATTCGATTGCGTATACAAACAATAAGCTTCCAGTGTTTACGGATTATGATTTTTGTACCAAATTTCGTTCGAATCGGTCCACACACTCGGTCTCCACACATCGGTCTCCACACACTCACTGACACACACACACACACAGAAATACTTGCACATACACACACACACAGACATCACTTCAAAAATGTTCGATTCGTGATCAGGGATGCTTTAAACGTGCTCTCTCGTCGAAAACTCGAATTCGAATTTTCGACCCCGTCACAATACTTTCCTTATACATTATGTATATAAGGAAAGTAAAAATTACAGACCTCGACATTTCTTAATGGTGTAGATAAATAGATATCTCCAATTGAAGAAACGTGCTAGTTTTATTACATCTATAGTTCAGTAAAGAATGGAATCATGTACAAGTGTACAAATATAAAAGTACGTTTTGAAAAGTTATATCTATTTAAAAGTACTATATATTTGAAGTATTATACTTATTTAAAATTGATATAGTACTATATTTACATCTATTACTCGGAGATTAAAGTATTTAAATTCTTACAGTCCTCTATAGGTACATCTAGAAACTGATCTCAATAAACCCATATCCTAAATTAAATCTTATCCGCATCATGTACTGTCTTATACATTTCAACCAATGTATCGAGCTGCGGACAAAACGTGATTTCATCGATGAAAATGTAAAACGTAAAGTCAGTCCTCTTCAATATATAGAACATTACTTTCATTTCATCGGCTCTCATCGTGCAAGATAACTTCGCAAAGTGTACTCCAGAGAAGCATTCCAATGTCCCCCTTTGAAGGAAATGTGGCATTTACTCTAGACCCTCAAGACGATTTTCAACTCCGGGGTGCTTGAACACCGCAAATTGTTTCCTGCGTGGGGGCGCTCTACTTTCGGAATAAAATTGAAATGATGGAAATGCGCATCGGGAAAAGACTCGCCAAGTCGTAAAATTGCTCTCTCCGGGCGATTCAGGGTTGTCATTCTTCTTTTCTGCGTTCCGTCAACCCACTGTCAAAGAGTTGGGGATGGAAATTTTAAAGATAGGCAGAATAGGGATGGGATGTTCAATGACGCAGAAATATTGGATAAAAAAACTGAGGTACGGAAGAACAGAGGGTTTTTACTGTAAGCATTTTACTTTCTCTGCAATACATTATAATGTATAAAATATGCATTGGGATGGGGATGAAAATAATTAGAACTCTAAATTTCGAAGCTACGGTATGTATTTCGACAGTCCTCTAGAATACAAATATACTACTTTATAGTGTGACTTGTGGCTTGTTGGAATCAAATTAAAATCAAATAAATAAATAAATAAAAATCTGGTGTGGGCAACACATGACTTTCCTTATATAATGCAATGAATTTACTACTTTTACAGTCTAAAAAAATTTTATTCTCATAGTAGATACTTATATTCTTTCCAAGATATTGAATTTTCTTCAATTAGTCGTCATTTTCATTGATTTAGCGTCATTTTTATCCATTTGGTGAGGTTTTTGTCAATTTGGCAACAATTAAAAATGTCGCCAAATCGGCGGCATTCCGCCAAATTCGTCGCCAAAATCTCGCCAAGCTTATGGACGGAGAAATAAGTTTTTCTTACAGCAGATAAATGACTATTGGCGTTCAAATACAAAAGTATTTCTCAAAGTATCTTTTTTCATGAATGAAACGAGCTTATGAGCCACGAAAATGATGTCACCCAATTTATCGCATGGTATTACATATGAAAAGTGAACATGTTTCTCAATAGAAAATATTTTTTTTTATTTTATATGACTTTTTGTTAATTCTTTTGAAAAATGTGCAATATCTCAAGAACGGTTCATGTTAGCGTTCTAAAATTTATGCCAATCGTTTTCTAATGAAAAATTACATAACAAATGTCAATTTTCGTAACTTTATTAGAGGTTTTGATTTTTCGACGATTTTTTCAAAATTTTACTCGAAAATTCAGAGGGGTTCTGAACATTCGATTGCATATAAAAACAATAGACTTCCAGTGTTTACGGATTGTGATTTTTGTACCACATTTCGTTCGAATCGGTTCATTCGTTCGTCAGTTATCGTCTCCACAGACTCACTGGCACACACACACACACACACACACACACACAGACATCACTTCAAAAATATTTGATTCGTGATCAGAGATGCTTGAAACGTGCTCTCCCGTCGAAAACTCGAATTCGAATTTTCGGTCCCGTCACAATACTTTCCTTATACATTATGTATATAAGGAAAGTAAAAAGGGATTCATAACGTAAAATAAACCGGGGGTTATTACAACTGATAAAAAAAAAATAAAGTTTCGAAAAGGGGTTGAAAGTTATCATTAATCACTAATTGGGCAAGAACAGTCGACAGCCTACCTTTTTAACGTGCCTAGCATGTTTATTTATCTATATCGCACCTCTATCTGTAATTTTGACCTGTCCATGTTTTAAGTTACGCCTGGCGACTCGTTCTCGATCCCATGCGAGTCAAACCTTTACAAAGCTACCTCTAAAATTTAAAGTATTTAAAATTCTTTACTTGTGTGTATTTGTGCTTAAACTGGATTATGATTTTCTGTCTTTCTTGTATTTATAATTTTGTAATTTTTAAATTTGTTTCTGGTAATTGTGTGTGGATTTATTAAACGTGTTTAGTAGTGATACCAATTTTGCAATATGCAAATTAAACTTGCCGGTAGTGGATAGTATTTAAGCATGTTGGCGTAATTTTTTATTTAAAGCCACTGAGGAAGGATATGATGATAGCCGAAAGCACTCTGGCTTTTTAATTATATGGACGTCTGATAGATGTTTTAATAAAATGACGTTTGAAATCCAGTGATTTGTCAGCCATTTATTATTTAAATCGATTTGAAAATATGGCGTATCGCCGCCATTCGTACTGTTTTTGTAGTTTAGAATATATTTTCCGTAATAGCATATCCATAAATGATACCCTCATAAAACATGTAGAAATTATTTCTATTTTTATATATTAGGTTCGCATTGTAGTCCTATAAAACATGTAGAAATTATTTCTATTTTTATCTATTAAGTTCGAATATAATAAGCATCTTCGAATATAATAAGCATCTTCGAATATAATAAGCATTTGTTCGAATATAATCATTCCTATTTAGATCTGTTTTTTATAGTTTAGAATATATTTTCAGTAAAAGCACATTTATAAATGGTACCCTATATCCTATAAAACATGTAGAAACATGTAGAAATTGTTTTTATTTTTATCTATTAGGTTCGAATATAATAAGCATCTTCGAATATAATATGCATTTGTTCGAATATAATCATTCCTATTTAGATCTGTTTTTTATAGTTTAGAATATATTTTCAGTAATAGCATATTTATAAATGGTACCCTATATCCTTTAAAACATGTAGAAACATGTAGAAATTGTTTTTATTTTTATCTATTAGGTTCGAATATAATAAGCATCTTCGAATATAATAAGCATTTGTTCGATTATAATAAGCAAGTGTTTATATTTTTCGCAAAGCTTCAATTTCAGCCGAACACTCTGAGCATAAAAATTGAAGTCAAAAGAATTTGTTCAGATAAGTGTAAAAAATGCCAACTTACAAAAGACTACGGTGGTAAGGAAGGTAACCATCTTGTGAATATACACTTATGACCGTATAGAAAATGATTACTAAAATACTGTCTTTTACACAAAAGTAACAAACATCAAGTACTTCAGAGTAAATTTTCAGTCTGAAAAAGAGAGTAACTCTATTTGCATGCGCCGAGTATATCCCTATCTTTTCTTGCATTTTTCATTAGATGGAAACGTTTCTGAATATTTCACAGCAAAACTCACCTAATGCATGTATACTTCGCATGCTTATCATGAGATCTGCAATCCTGCCATACAGGAAACTCGTGTTATGAGCTTTTATCTCCTGTTGAAGGCCCTCCAGGAGCAAGGTTTCTGAACATTTCTGCAGACTCGGCAATTTCCAGTTAGTATTGAATTTTTGAGGAGATGCACATAATGCCATTTACCTCGGTTTTTGCACAAATCTGTTTTTGTTTTCTTTTTACAAAGGAGCTTAGCTTTTTCAGGTTTGTTATTACCCCGCCGCGTGTGCTTTGGACGGATAATAACGTAATGGATATATTTTGTCGTTGATATTTTCGGAGCGGTTGAACAGCATTGTTTAGGAGAAGATTTTCCAAATAAATCGCTAATATCCTGTCATTATTTTCTTGTTTTGTATTTCATTTTGATATCTTTCCTATTATGAGCAGTATGTCCAAAAGAAAATTATTTGAGTGCAGATTAAAATGTACGTTAAAAGTTTAATTTTAAAATTAGATTAAATTTAAATTCAAATTTAAATTAGAAATAAATTTAAAATCAAATTAAATTTAAATTTAAAAGTTCTTTTTTCCCTGTGTAAGCCCCCCCGGGGACCAGTGAAAATAAAATTATCATATTATCGTGCTATAATTGTGTTATAATCGAGTGAAGTGGTGGAAAAATTTTGTTTCTTTCTTATTAAGAAAGAAAATTGCTTAGTCTGGTCCTGAAGTCGATACCTTGGCGAGGTCGGGGGGCTCCCCTCAGAACTCGTATCTGAGGGGCGAATTCGACTTCTGAATAGTGCCCATCAGGGCTCACGTTCTCATCTAATCACGAACTTTGTGATAGAGATAGAAATAGGTAGAGATCTACCTTTGTCAAAATGACTACTGTCGAGGACTATCCAAGTACGGATATCATTATTGATGAAGCTATAAAAGACTATAATGAATACATTATTCAGGCTCTTGAGGCACAAGAGAATATTATTTCAGCATTGGTATCTTCCAAAGTGAATGTAGGACCCCAACAAAAAATCAGAGATGATGTAAGCAAGTTGCTTAAAATAGTAATAGATCAACAAAAAATCATAACAGTGCAATTAAGTAAGGAGGAGAAAAGTAGAGGAAGAACAAGAGCAACTTATGCTCAGCAACTAAAAGAGGGAGTCAGACAAACAAGTAGTTCTAGAACTAGATCAAAGAGTAGGGCACCAACTTTCCTAGCTAGTATATATCCAAAAGAAATCAAATCTTCGGATAAAACTAAGCAGGAAATACAAGAATTGATAAATCCCAGACAATTAGAAATCTCAGTAACTGGAGTAAAGAAGATTGGAAGAGGAGGAATACTAGTGGAAACTTCCAAGAAAGAAGATATAGACAAACTGATAGAAAGTTTCAAGGAAAGTGATAAACTGAATAAAGATTATACGATTCAGAAACCAATTAAGAGGAAGCCCCAAATAATTATATACAACGTGGACACTGGATTTACAAAAGAATCTTTAAAAATTGCAATATTAGAACAAAATTCAGAATTGCCAGAAGATTCCGAAATACAAGTAAAACAGAACTTTAGAGGAAGAAGGGGAGAAAACTGGATAGTGGCTTTAGATCCAAAAGCCTTTAAAATAATAATAAGCAAGAAAAAACTTTATCTGGGATGGAGTAGGGTTGAACTCAGAGAATATCTGAGACCAACCATTTGTTATAAGTGCCTTAGATACGGGCATATAGCAAAATATTGCAACAGCGATAGCTGCTGCAGAAAGTGTTGTTGTTGAGACCCAGACCGTCCGACCTACCAGAAAGGTGTAAGGTAACTGTATGGACGGCCGGGAAGTGCCACCCAATTTAGACCGGAACCCAGTGGGGGAGGCATCCACAGGGACCGTACCCTCCTTCCCCTACCACCAACCTCTCGGAAGGACTTACGGACCCACATGTTTAACGTGATCGTACTCCGCATGAACACGGCGGCATTTGTGGTAGCGTGCAAATCTAGCGCGCAAACCACGGGGATACCGCACCCGAGATGGCCAACAGCACGCGGTGTTCCGAGGTGGTCACCCAGCAAGTACTATCCGCGCCCGATGCTGCTTGACTTCGGTGATCTAACGAGAACCGGTGTTTTCAGCACGGTACGGCCGTTGGCCTTGCTGCAGAAAGTGTGGAGTAACGGCCCATAAAGAAACAGAGTGTGAAAATTTGGCAAGCTGTAAAAACTGTTTACAGCATAACAATAAATTTGGTACCAAATATAATACTGGACATATAGGTACAGATAGGAATTGTTCTATCCACCAAAAGGAGATAGATTTCATTCGTTTGAAGACGGACTATGGGGAGTGAAAGGAACGGTATTCTTTGTGCATCGATTAACTTAAATCATGCCAAATCAGCCAACTTGCAATTATCACAAGATCTTATTTCTAATAAATTGGACTTATGTATCATAAACGAACCTTATTTTTGGGAAGGAAGGATTGTGGGCTTCCCTATGAACTTCAGGATTTACTATCAAAATGGAAATCCTAGAGCAGGAATTATTATATGTAATTCAAATTTTAAAATTAGGAAAATCGTATTAGAACGGGATATGGTAGCATTGCAGATTGTAGTGGGTAAAGATGAATATTTTATTATTTCTGTCTATTGTCCTCCATCTGAGGAAATAGAAAGTAAAATCAATGAACTTGAAAGAATATTGAATGGTTTTATTGATAAGAAAATTTTAATTGGAGGAGATTTTAATGCAAAGTCCCCTGCTTGGGGGCCTAGGAATATGGACGCGCGGGGAGAACTCCTGACTGAATTTATAGAAACTTATGATTTGAATATTGAAAATGATACGAATAGTTTACCGACATATTCAGCCACGAAGGGAGAAAGCTGGATCGATCTTACTTTAACTAAAAATATGGTAAATATGATTAAAAACTGGAAAGTGACTGATTTGATCACCCTTAGTGACCACAATGAAATAAGATTTAGTATTGATGAAAAAAGAAGAATTACCAAAAGTGGGAACTGCAAATGGAGAATTAAAAATTTAAATTGGAGTAAAGCGAAAGAAGAAATAAGGGAGTTGGTGGAAGCCAATATAGAGGTGGAAATAAATAGCTATAACTTGAATGAATATATAACTAAAATGGAAAAAGAACTGGTTGCTATTTGCTTCAGAAATCGTAAAGTGAATAAAAAGGTGAATAAAAATGCAGTTTGGTGGAATGACAAACTGAAAGTAATGAGAAGTAGAACAAGAGCGTTAAGAAGACTCTTCCAAAAAGAGAAAAATGAGGACTTGAGGAAAATTAAAAGATCGAGATTTAATAATCAATTTGCTGTATATAAAAAAGAAATAATGCAAGCTAAGAAAGACAGCTTTCGTAATTACCTCAATGGGGTAATGAGCAATAATACCTTTGGAACCCATTATAAGACAGCAAAAGGAAAGATTAAATCTATAAATATTGATGACAGCATAAAGAAGGAGGATGGAGGAGAAACTACTTCTCCCATTGAAACAATTACAGAGATGTTAAAATTTCATTTTAAGTGTGAGACGATTCCTGATGGTGACCAGTCTGTTACTCCCTTGACTGGTGTCGGGGGGGACAGCATTGTCTGCCCTCCTGACTCAGAAGGGGGAGAGGCGGGCTGGGGGAGTTCCTACCCTCCTACTGCGGAGAGCTCTTCTGACTTTTTCGAGGGGTCTCGGGGAATTGGCCTAGCGCTGGGCGTCACCCCCGAGACGCACCCTTGTGGGTCAGCTGAAGGTATCCATAGGGGGTTCACAAGTCAGAGAACCTTTGCTCTTGCTCTTACTGGAAATGAAATTGATGAAAGAGAAAATGGAGAAGTAATTTGGGAAAATGTACCATTCACTGAATATGAATTAAATAAAGTAGTGGATGGAATGGACGTGAATAAAGCTCCTAGTCATAATGGACTGACAATTGAAATAATTAAGGAAATGTATTATGCAAATAAGAAATGGTTCTTAAAAATTATGAATAAATGTTGGGAATACTCTATTTTTCCAGATGTTTGGAAAATAGCAAAAGTGGTACTTATCCCTAAAGAAGGCAAAGACCGTAAAAAACCGAGCTCTTATAGACCTATTTGTCTATTACCAGTTTGGGGAAAGATTTTGGACAAAATGATTACCAACAGAATGAGCTATTGTCGTAAAAATCAGTTAAGTGAAAATCAATATGGATTTAGGAAGAATAGAAGCACAATAGATGCTTTAAAGTCTATCGTGGAAGATAGACATGTAAATAAAAATAATAATATGATTACATGTTTAATATCTCTTGATATACAAAATGCTTTTAATACTGTCAGAAAACAAGACGTGGAAAAACAGATGGATAAATATTCCTTACCTTTGAAATTAAGAAAAATTGTAAATAGCTTTTTAAATGAAAGAAAAGTTTTTATTGAAGATGCAAATATTTATTTGAATTATGATATTGGAGTCCCTCAAGGATCGAGTTTGGCCCCGATCCTGTGGCTCATTATCATGGATGAGGCCTTGAGAATTAATTTTAATAGTGACGAAGTAAAAATACAAGCCTTTGCAGACGACATTGCAATTATAATGAAGTCAAGAGCCTCCTACCTTTTGGGAAGAATGGGAACTTCCGCAATAAAAAAATTGGAAGATTGGGCTGCTGAATTTAGTTTAAAATTCAGCAGAGAAAAGAGTAAATATATTATGTTCCCGTACAAGAAAACTATAACATGTTTTCCTGACATCAAACTTTATGGAAAAAGAATCAGTTACGATAAAAATCTAAAGTACTTAGGGGTGCAATTTGATCCCAAGTTCTTTTGGACCTCACATTTGAATGAAATAAAAAATAAGGTTCTGAATTTTCACGGAAAACTAAACAGAATAGTAAGAGCAACATGGGGACTTAAACCCGAAATTAGAAAAGAAATATATTTGAAGGCAGTTGAAAAATTTATTACATACGGAGCAGAAATCTGGTACAGAGATATCAGAAGGATTAATGATAAATTAATACAAATCCAGAGAATAGCGCTATTGTCAATAACAAAGTCCTATAAAACTACATCCAATATGGAGCTCCAAGTTTTGGCGGGATGTTTGCCTTTAGATTTGAAAGTGAAAAGAGAAACAACTCTCTATAGAGGAATACATTGGGAGGAAAACTTCTTGATAGGTGAGGAAGTTATAGAATATAAAGACATAGAACAAGAAAGGCATTCGAAGAAACCTCCTTGGAAAGAGGAAATATGGAAATGGGATGAGGAAATCCCAAACAAGGATCATAGGATCATATATACAGATGGTTCCAAGATTAATGGAAGGGTAGGATGTGCCTTTGTGGAATATAAAGAAGATATAAACCTATATGAAGAACAATATAGGTTAAACGACAATACTACTGTGTATAATGCAGAACTTTATGCTATAATAAAAGCAGTTGAATATATTTTAAACCAGAAATATGAAAAAGTACATATTTGTACAGATTCGAAATCTGTGTTACAATCCATAAGTTCTTATGGAAATAATAATGAAGAAGTTATAAAATTAAAAGAAGAATTGACCAAAAATATGGAAAGAATCAAATTACACTGGGTAAAAGCCCATGTGGGACTAATTGGAAACGAAAAAGCAGATGCATTAGCAAAAGAGGCTACCGAAAAAATAGAAATAAATTATATTTTCAAATGGAGCAAGCAACAAATTAAGAAAAAGTTGGAACTGGATTCTATTACGACATGGCAGCAAAGATGGGAAGAAAATCGAGTGGGAAAACAACTATACAACGAAATTGGAAAAGTTTCTACAAGAAGACTATGTGGAGATTTTTATATAAATCAAGTTTTGACGGGACACGGAGCGTTTAAGGAATACCAGCATAGATTCTTCGGCAAAGATAGAAGCTGCCAATGTGGGAGATCAGAAGGAAATGTAAAGCATACAATCTATGAATGTGAATTATGGGATCAAATCAGGAAAAATTATTTTCCTGCTAACTATATAAATGTTAATATTTTTAAATTATGTATGCTACCTAAATGTAGAAAAGGAGTAATAGAAATTATGAAAAATGTGTTGGCTATTGAGATGAATTTGGTGTAAATAGAATGAGATTTGCTGTATTTTCTTGTATGATATTTTATGGAAGGATTTTATTGTAAATGTGATTATGAAATATGTGATAATTGTAAATAATGTATAGAGTTTCCTATTTCTTGTTAAGTTTTCAATCTAGTAGATTGAGTATTATTTTAGTAACTAGTTGTTACTTTGTTGTATATATTATTTTATTATTTTATTAAGAAAGTACTATTGGTCCTTTATGGATTATAAGATTGTATTTTGTTGGAAACTTGTAATTCTGTGACCCTTAAATGAAGGGAATTGTAATATGTATTTGTTTTGGTTTAATAAAGTTGAGGGACCCATCAGAGGATGACTCTCTTCAGATGGCAGGACGCGTTTGCCCTGGGCATTGCTGTCTTTTTCTTGTTTGGCGCCCACCTTCCTCTCGGCCTTTGGTGTGGGTGGCTGTGATGGTTGGTTGGTGCCGCGTGGCCTCTCGGCCTCGCCCTCTTGTGCTGGGTGGGCTGTCGCAGCGATGGAGTATCTTTCCCGTGTACCTTCGGGTGGGTCGGTGTTTCCTTTTGTGAGTTTCCCTGTGTAAGAACGAACCCTTTTGACGTAGAAAAACGCCTATGGTCAGGATATCCGTCTAAAATCAGAGCGTTGCATAAATGTAAGCACTTTGACCGCTTATATTTCCCAACCACAAAAAATTTACACAATTTATAAAATTTTATCTAACATAAGGGTACCCTTTATGAATATATAAAAATAATTTCAATGTGTTAATGCACTTTTAACTATTTTTTAACAACATACGTTTTTGTTCGATTATGTCTACTTTCACTCGACATATCTAAAAGATAGATATAAGCAGTATTCGACATAAATGTTAGGTAAATAATGCAGTTTCTAGATCAATAATGTATTTTTACAAAACTTTTATTGCTCTTTAGCAATTGCCTTGTCAAGTTGAAGAAAATTGAAAACTTTCCGTTTTCAAAATTTGTAATGCTTATATATCTTAAAAACTAAAATGCCTGAGTAACAGTAAGCGAGTCGTTATCCTTTTAAACACCCTACAAGGTAATGCAATTGTAGTTTTGGAACATATCGTAGTTTTCGAAATAGAGTGGTTAAAATAGAAAAAAATGTCAGTAATCCGAATGAGTGGAACCTATAAGTTGGAGACACTAACGTAGACATCAAGGAACTAAAAAATATTTTTAGACTATGAAGACGACGTTCAACTGTAAACTTGCACCATATCTTGTAACATCTATTACGTATGGTTAAACTTCTATGGACTTAAGGAAATTAGAGCAACGCTTGTGATTATTTACGTTGCTCTATTTTTCCTTATCCTTTGCACAAAGTGTATGTTATTTATTGACTTGTAAGTTTTCTTATTGACTAGTTTTCCTTGTCCTTTGCACAATGTGTATTGTTACGAAAGTGCAATATTCCCTCATTGGCACATCTTTCGTATATCTCGAAGGCCAAGCGAAGAAAACACAGTCCATGGCGTCAGCATGATAAGAGGATGACGTAAACCCAGGTTTTCTAGGATTTCCCAGTTAGAAGAAAATTTGCCATATTTAGCGATTTATCGTCAATTTGGCGACATTTGGCGACTTCTGAAAACTTTGAGAAACTCCACGAAATAATGATTAAACTAGGAGATACGAAGATATTTCCAGAAATTTCTGCAGAGACTATAAAAGGACTCATCCCTCCATTGCAGTGGAGTTGACGAGTTGCTACATTAGACTGTGATTTTTGTCAATGTTTTCAGAATAGTAGTTGCCGTTTTGAGAAATTACTTTCGTCAAGATTCTGTCAATCATATCAGTTGTTTTGTGAAATTAGTGGAGCATTGACTGTATATTGTTCCTGTTTACTTTGTGCTTGTGAATAAATGTAAGTTATATAAAAACTTGGGCTCGTTTTTGTATCCTGCGTGTACACTCGCGATTCCAGAGAATACGTACGTAACAGTATTTTATTTATTGACTTGTAAGTTGACTTATTGGCTACTTTCCTCATCCTCTGCACAAAGTGTATTTTATTTATTGACTTGTAACGTTAATTTGTTTCAATTTTGTATTTTACTTTAGTTAACATAAACCGACAATATATGTTGTAAACCAAATAAATGAAACTGAAAAAAATTATTGAAATCTTTTGCCAGCTTATTGCAATTCCTTGGAGTTTTATTTTAAAAGACGTTCTTCGTGCAAAACCATTTTGGCTCCAGCGGACTGGAGCGAATCTACAACAATACACCTAACCATGAAGGTAAAAGTAAGGAGTTAAAACTTCATATTAAGAACTAGCCGCCTTTGGCGACCAGCCTGTTCGCTACCCTTGAAAATTCTGACCGTGGCAAATTCTAACCGTGGCACACTCGCTGGCGCGACCTACCAGTAAAGTGTAAGGTAACTGTTTGGAGGGCCAGGAAGTGCCACCCAATTTAGACAGGAACTCAGTGGGGGAGGCATCCACAGGGACCGTACCCTCCTTCCCCTACCACCAACCTCTCGGAAGGACTTACGGATCCACATGTTTAACGTGATCGTATTCCGCGTGAAAATGGCAGCAGTTTTGGCTGTGGCGGCAATCGAACCCGAGCCTACCGAGTGCAATTCCCGCGCGCCAACCACTGGGCTACCGCGCCCTCCGCGACAATCTCCATAACCTTCTTTTTATTCACCCAATTTAGACCGGAACCCAGTGGGAAAGTCATCCACAGGGTCCGTACCCTCCTTCCTCTACCACCAACCTCTCGGAAGGACTTACGGACCCACATGTTTAACGTGATCGTACTCCGCGTGAACACGGCAGCAGTTTTGTCAGTGGAGGGAATCGAACCCGGGCCTACCGAGTGAAATTCCCGCACGCTAACCACTGGGCTACCGCGCCCTCCGCGACAATCTCCATAACTTTCTTTTTATTCACCCAATTTGGACCAGGACCCAGTGGGGGAGGCATCCACAGAGACCGTACCCTCCTTTCCCTGCCACCAACCTCTCGGAAGGAATTATCGACCCATATGTTTAAGGTGATCGTACTCCGCATCAGTGGCGGGAATCGAACCCAGGCCTACCGAGTGCAATTCTCGCGCGCTAATTTAAATTTATAATGACCATATGCTAGGCTCTTAATTCCACCATCCTCGTTCCATCGTTCCATCATTTAAAATAGCCATAAAATCAAAATATCCATTTAAAATATCTATAAATTAAAATATCCATTTAAAATCAAAAAATCATCCATATCGTTCCACCAATCCATAAATATAATAATTTCAAATACATCACCACAATTCAAACCACCATAATTCAATCATTTAAAATATCCATTTAAAATATCATATAAATATAATAATTTCGCCCGATGTATACAACACTTATGCTCGTAATTCATTTAAAACCGAAAGCGCGGTCTCCATGGAGACGGGGAAGAAACTACTGCGGATGGGGGGGAAATGCCGTTGAAAAACTGAGCCGGTAGCCGACAAATTTAAAATCATGGCGTCTTTAAAATTGCGATCCTGAAGGCAATTTTCATTATTTCTGGACCAAATTAGACTTGCAAGAATGCCAGATATTTCAGCTTTCTAAAAATGTAAATTATTAGTCGAAATTATGAGTACTTTTCACTATGCGAGAATTTAAAAACCAAAAATCGTTTTTTTGAGCCAAAAGTGACTTTTGTTTTAAAATCTTTAAAAAATATTAGAAATCGAAATTGAGAGTTGAAATTGATATATTTTTACTCGAAATTCTCTGCTCTTTCCGATGGTGTGATTTGTTTTTTTCTACAACGTCTGGATCGTGGAGAAAAAAGGGCAAAAATGTCAAAAAACGGTCGAAATCGCATAAAACATTAAATAACAAAAAAAATAATTCAAATTTTAAAAATCGGTTTTCACGTGTCCCCTTCCCTCCCCCCCAGGTCTCCGATTGCCAAATTTCGTAGCTCTCCGACGCGCGGTCGCGAAACGTATAGTGTATAAGACAGACAGACACACACACACACAGACATTGCCTTTTATTATATAGAAACGCCCATATTGTTGGAGACAATCATTCAGGTGGCGCTGGGATAAGGTAAGTAGACCTACATTGTATGCATTTCTATGGCGAAAGGCCAAAAATACTTATTTAAACTGTCCATTTTGTAACAATAAATGATTAGCCCAATTCAAAGTAGAACTGAAAAAATAAAGAATATTCTTATGTATTCAAATTTATTTTACTTTTAAATTTATTTTTATTTCCCTATATTCTATACCCTACAACTATGAAGGAATACTGGTTAATTATATCATAAATAGGGAACTCTTAATTTAAAAATAATCAAAAATACATATGCTAACAAGAAAGAACAATCATGCATAACGCATTAATTATGAAAAACTTCCCAACTGAAATGCAATTTTATTTAAACATCTCTAAAATGTCATACATTCAGCGGTAATATATTTAAAATTGTCACAATACTACAATAATTTATTATATTTGAAAACACCATCGAAAATAAATGAATTCTATTCAAATAACATCATCGAAATATAAATCGTCTGGCTCTCTATTTAAAAGCAGTGAATATTTCATTCATAAACGTTTTTCCATTCCTTTCACTCAGCGGTGATATTTTTAAAATTATCACAATACTACAATAATTTATTATACTTGAAATGGTAAAACCTCTAACTCCATGCTTAAAACTTCATCGAAGGAGCAATAATAATATGGAATCGTCTGCTTCTCTATGTAAACTCAATGAATGTTTCATTCATATCATCTATATTGCAGACTCCAGAGCTAAATAATTTTGCGTTGAAGAAATTCAGCAATTCTTATATAATTTATCTTACAACTTGATGTGTTTGCATTCTGCATATGTGAAAATTAGGCTTCGTTGTAGAAATGATCAAAGTTTGATGATCATTTAAACTCCAGAATATTGTAATTGCGTTAGAGCAGTATATAGATGCACAGAAAAAAAATAAAGCGGTTTTAGGACGGATGCAACATTAATATAATTTAAAAAGTACTTTAAAAATCGCGATTTTGACACAAGATGGATGCCATATTTTATTTTGAAGTCGGTCACGTGATCTTTTCATATAATATGGGTGCAATTCTTATTTGAATTTTTATTTAAAAACTACAAAAACATATTTTGCAGAAATGTCTTTTATATATATTATGGGATAACTTGAATATTTCCTAAAACTTTCGAAGCAATTTGTGTATTTTAAATTCGCTTAAAAATGTTTGAAAAATTAGATCCCATAGAGTTCAATGTATTTCATTTTTTTAACCCGGGTTGAATCCAAAACTAATTGGGTGATATTATTCATGTGCATTTCCATATGTCCCCAGACTTATCGTGCTGTCGCATGGTAAACCCACGATCCAATATTTTCGAGAGTGCGACCTAGAATTTACTTATTTATTTTGGGGGTCAGCCTTTTCGTTTGGCCAGCTGCTCGTCCTCGAAATAGAAGACGGGATGTCGGGGAGTGTTCTTTTAGTTTTCTGTGGATCATCTCCATTGGGGTTGCAGTTATGGAGCGCCTGGCCATATTAGGCCGAATCTCCGAGTTGTAGACTTAAAGATCATGTACTCTGAAATGACATAAAATGCTCCAGAAAAGGGGGATGAGAGTAAAAGAGAGATGAAAGATCACTATTAGGCAGTAATTTAAGTTTTTTTTTTTTTTTTTTTTTTTTTTTTTATAAATAAATATACATATTTATATAAGTATTTTAGGATGTTCAGCTGTGTAAACCGAGAGTGAGTATTAAGAAGTCTTGTCATTACTATTTTCATTTAACGAGATGTTGAATTTCTAAAATGGTGATTTCTGATTGACTTACACTAGTATTGTAGAGGCTCTTGGCCTTTTTCTGAACTTCCATTGGTGCGGATCATATTCAGGGAGATTACATATCTCTTCATTTGGGATTCTGTTTAAATTTTTGAAAAATTTTGTAGCATTTTTGGCGATTTGATAGTTGACTTTAAAGATTCCGAAGTCCCGATGAATGACGTCATTCCTAAGATATCTGGGGGCTTTCCTTATGTGACGCAGGGTTTTGTTTTGGGTTCTTTGGATTTGGATTAGGTTGCTGGCTTCGGTGAAACCCCATATCGTAGAGCCATATAGTAAGATCGGACGTAATACAGTTTTATAAAGTAATGTTTTGTTTTGGTAGCTAGCAAAAGGGGAATGAAGAATGGTGGACAACTTGTTTCGGGCTATATGGAAATTCTTGATTATGTTTTTAATATGTGGTTTCCAAGTCATTTTTGTGTCAAAGGTTAGCCCGAGATATTTGGCTGTGTTAACATAAGGGATGATTTTGTTATTTACTTTAATTTCTTTAGGTTTCTTATTCTTTTTTGAAAAGAGTAGACATTTGGTTTTGCTTTCATTTATTTTTATTTTCCAGTCTCGAAACCAGGCGGAAATTATGTTGATGTGTTTTTGAAGTCTGGAGCGAATTACGTATCTTTTTGAGCTTCTAGTGTAAATGGCAGTATCGTCCGCGTACATTGCAAGTTGGTTATTAGGTGCTCTGGGTATATCATTTATGTATAGATTGAAAAGGGTCGGAGCCAATTGCGAGCCTTGTGGGACTCCTGCCCTGAGTGGTTTGTGATTGGAGTATTTGTTGTTGTGGCGGACGATGAATGATCTGTCCCGAAGGTAGGAGTTTATTAAATGGATAAGTGAGTCTGGCATGTTGTGCTGAATTAGTTTGTATATTAATGCGTCATGCCATAGTTTATCAAATGCCTTCGAGACGTCAATAAGGAGAAAACCAGTGGAGAGGCCGATTTCAAGACCTTCAGAAATGAATTCAGTGACTCTGACCAACTGGTGTGTTGTGGAGTGTAGGGGCCTAAAGCCAAATTGTTCGGGTTTGATAATGTTATTTGTTTCGATGTGTTGTCTGATCCTATTGTGAATAATTCGCTCCGTAAGTTTGCTTAGGGAGTTTAGAAGGCTGATGGGTCTATAATTTTGAGCTAGGGTGTGGTCCTCGCCTGGTTTCGGGATACCGATTACGACAGCTGTCTTCCATTCTTTTGGGAAGTAGTTTAGTTTGAGGATGGAGTTTATGATTGTTGTGAGGTAATAGATGATATTAAGGGGGAGGGATTTAATTGCTTTATTGTTTATATTGTCGTTGCCCGGTGCTTTTCTATTTTTAAGTTTTTTGATTTCATTAATTACTTCTGAGGGTGGGGCATGGTTGGTAATGGATCTGGGGGGGCTGTTAAGAAAAGAGGCTAGATTGGATGTTACTTCGTTTTCAATTTGAGGGCTGCTTAGATTAGGGTTTTCTGAGAATTGCTCTTCATATTTATTTGCAAGGGCGTTAGCTATTTCTGTGTTAGTTCGGGCAATGCCTTGATTGGTAATTAGGTGGGTTATGCGAGTTTTAGGAGTTCTGATTTTTTTGACGAATTCCCAAAGGGAGTAATCTGTGGGAGCGAGTGTGTTGATGAAACGTTTCCATTGAATTTGTTTGTGTGTATGGATATGAAATTTAACTTGCTTGTTCAGGTTGTTTAAGTGAGTCTTTAAGGGGGGGAAACGGGTGGTTTGCCATCTGTGTCTGGTTTCATTACGTTTTTTAATTAGTTTTTTAATATGAAAGGGAAGTTTGTGATGTGAGGGAGGGGGGGGGTTGAAAGAGGTGGCCGTGGTAATTGCCGATTTAATTTCATTGGTGAGCTTGGTAACGCTGACATCTATTTCATGGGTGTTATTTATGTTTGCAAATAATAGCGGGGAGTTTGCTAATATTTTTTGAAATTGTTTCCAGTTTGTAGATTTACAAGAGGGAGTAATGGGAAAGTTAGTGTTGAAGTACAGAGTGAGTTTTACAGGGAGGTGGTCGGAGCTTAGGTCGTTAATTGTGTAGATTTCATGAGGGGTGGGGATGTTGTTAAAGAGAGCAAAGTCTATTATAGAGTTTGTTCTGGTGTTGTGTCTGGTGGTGGTATTTGGGTAAAGGTGTCTGAGACTAGTGTTGTTTAAGTGTGAGTTGATGTCTATGCCATATTTGGTTCTTCTGCTGCAGCCCCAATTAGTGTGGTGGGCATTATAATCCCCCATCATTATTGATCTGTCGTGAAGGCCAAATAAGGCAGAGAGATCGTCAGTTATGTTGTGTCTTGATCTATGTGTGGCGTATATGGAGCCAATAAGAATGAAATGGGAGTTTGGTAATTTAAATTTAATTAGTGTGTGTTCAATTATGTTTGTGTGTATTGGAGTCATATTTATGTGTTCTAGGTTATTTTTAATGTAAATGGCAGTGCCGCCGTGCTGGTGTTGTTGGGTGTTAGTGTTGTTTTGGCGAGGTGTGTGGTAAGACGAATAATTAGGAATGCGGTATTTGTTAGGGGGGTCTTTGATCTTTGTTTCTTGAATCAATAGAACATGAGGTTTATGTTCTTCGACGAAGTCTCTGAGTTCGTGATTCTTGTTTTTGATTCCATTAGCGTTCCAAGATAAGATGATGAATGCGTTTGGGGGGGGGGGGGGAAGGGATCATGTTTGGGTTTTGGGGTTCTGATTAAAATGGTGATCTAATAATATTAACACTTGGAGGCCTTTATCGACTACAGGGATGTTGGATTGGAAGATTTCACCAAGGTCTTTTAGGAATTTTAGTATTTTATTAATGTTCAGGTTTTGGAACATTGCTTTGGCTTCTGTGTAAATTTTTAACAAGTCATTTAGGGGGGAGGTGTTTTCCTGGTTGATGTTTCTGTCGGAGGGATTTCTTATTACTGCATTGTCCTTTGTGTTGATTGTCCTGGCGTGGGAGTTTGTGTCAGTGAGGGGGGAGGGATTTTCCTGAGTGCTGGAATGTTGAGTTGTGCTATTTTCACTGTTTGGAGCTATAGAATTAGAGTTCTCGTGTTTTTCGCTGCTTTTTATGCGATTGCTGAGGGTACTACTGTTTTGGTTTTCGGTTCTCGGTGCGTGGGGAGGGGGGGGGGAGAAGAGATGGTGAGCTGATTATTATTTGTCATAGTGCTGACTTTGTCAGTTTCAAGTTGATTTCTTACTGAGGGAATGTTTTTACACTGAAGATTGCTACGTTGGGGATTCCAAGCGTTTGGTGGAGGGGGGGGGGAACCTGTTATGGGTGGATTGGCTGTATGTTTGGTTCGTTTGTTGTGCTTGGTAATTGTTTCTAATCGGAGATTGGTTTCTTGAATTTGGAACAGAGTTTAGGGGAGAATTGTTGTAGTTGTACCATACGGGGGGGGAGGGTTTCTTTTATTTTCGGGATTTTCTGGGCAACCTCTGTAGTTCGCTGGGTGAGGGCCTCCACAGTTGACACAGGTGGCAGGGGTGGTACGAGGCTTAGTGCACTCTCGGGTGGGGTGAAATCCTGCACATTTCAGGCATCTATGGTCATGTGAACACCGGTCTGACGAGTGTTGCCACCCCTGGCATCTATAACATTGGGCATAGCCCTTAGAGATGAAGGGGACAATTTCCGCAAAGATATAATGAACATGCCTAACTTTGTATATGGCTTCTAAGTCTGTGGTTGGGGGGAGGTGCATGAGAAAGTTGGGGAGGGGGAGTTTTGTTCTTAGACTTTTCATGGGGTGAATTTTGATTGGCTGGAATCCGTTTGCTTCGAAAAATTCTTTTATGTCTTCTGGGGGGTAGTGGGGGGGAAGCCCTTTAATTACTACTTTTTTGGGTCTTTCTTCTTTTAAGTTTATTGAGTGGAATTTTAGCTTGTTTTTTGTTAGGTAATCTTGAACTGTTCTATAGTGGTTTGAAGTTTTGGTGTAAATCCTGAGTATTTCACCAGTCAGCTTGGCTCTGACCTGGTCATCCGTCAGTTGGCTTAGATCGATCATTAGTTGTTTGGGATTTTCATTTATTTCTACGTAAAATGGGTCGGGATACTGTTCACGGTCTTTTATTTGGGGGGAGGTTCTGCAGAGGTGTTGTTGGAGAGAGGGATGTTTGTTTTGCTTTTGGTTGTTTTTGGAAGAGAGGTGAGGGGGGGGGGAGTTTAGGAAATTATGCGCCGCATGCTGGAGTTCTTTGAATTTAGGAATGGCGTCACAATCAGATGCCTCGGTTTCAGAGAGGTCCGTTTCCCATTCTTGATTACAGATTTTAGGATGTTTAGCACCATTGGAGGTTTTTGATTTGCTTTTCACAGATTTGGCTTTTGTAACAATAACTTTGGGTTTTTTGGTTGACCTTGTGGTCCTTCTATTCTCAACTAGGGTGAAGTCATCTTTCAAATAGTAAGATTTAAGTTCTTCAAATTTATCTTGTGTTGCAAATATCAGGTTAAAATTAATCTCATTAAATTTAGGGGGGGGGAGCATTTTAGTATGACAAGATCAGAGCACATACCTCTAATTGCTTGGTTTGTCCTTAATTTACAGTCAGCATCCATGGAGTCCTTGTTCGTGTGTAGGTATGTTACTGCAGCATGGGCTAGGTGTTGGAGCTGAAGAGCAAAGTCCACTGTAAGGGCTTGTTCGTCGTCGAGGTTATTTCCGGGGTCCCAGTCGGTGTCCAGTATGGCCGTGAGTTCGGAGAGTCCGACATTGCTGCTGCGGCTTGGATCTTCATTCATCGTGAATTCAGGATGTAATTAGGTGACCAGGAACGAACATGAAGTTCTCAGGAGTGTGGGAAGTCGAGATGCATGAAGTTGATAAATAGATGACCAGAAGCGAACATGAAGTTCACAGGAATGCAAGAAGTCGAGATGAGAATAAAGCCACGTGGTCGGTGTCGGCGAGCGAGAGGCGGTGAAAACAGTGCTACGCTGTAAAATTACGTTACACGTGGAAGAGCTCGTACGCAGGAGAGAGGAGAAATTCGACCGTGCAGCTCGAAGTCACGTACGGGAATCTGATTTCAGAGAGAAGAGAGCTAGCTTGTAATGTTCTGTGGATCATATTTTTACCGAAAGATTTAACGTTTGTCCGTTTCGGACGGATCATGGGTCTGGCGGGCTATTTGAATTAGTGCCCGAAAGCATATCAGTTTCGCAGGGGCTTGAGAAGGGGCTTTTTTGTTTCTGGAGGTCTAAAGCCAATGGCGATGCTTTGGGGTCAAGGGGTTAAGACCCTGATTCCAATGAGATAGTTGTGTGCGCCTCAGGGGCGTGTTTTTAAATCTTAGAGAGAGAGAGAGTTTTCAAAAATTTAAGGAAGGAGCGAGGAGAAGGAACTGAGTTGTGATAAAGAAAAGACGGCTCCCCATCATGGTCCTCTGAAAAGAGAGAAGCTGATAATTGCAAGTGATGTTGGTGAGTTACACATTTAAGAACCTGTGCCTGATTTGTATCTTTTGGCTCTCTCTCTCTCTCTCCAGTTAAATAACTACTAATTAACGCCAATTAAATATCTACTAGTTAACTCCAAATAAATTATTTACTAGTAAAAATCAGGTGTTTTCATGATAGCTTACCATCTGTTCCATTTTAGTCTATGAGACTACTTACCATTGTTAATTTTGAATTGTTATTAGAATGGGTGATCAATCCATTCATGTTAATAGGAGCATTTTGTGTATTATGTTACTTGTACATAGATTTTACGTATTGTAAATAAATTAATATTTGTTTATACTCACGGCCTTTTTCTTCTTCGCGCTCTAACCGAGCGTGTCCTGAAAGAGATAGTTACCTTAGGACACGTGCAAACGGCCAGACAGACAGACAGAATGAACAAAGTCATAAACACTTTTCAACTATGTTGTAAAGTGTTAAAGACAATGCCTTTCTGTTGTGTGAACTAACAATAGCAGCTACTTTAGTAACACTAGCGACACCTAGATGTAATTCTCAAACAATTATTTCATTTTCAAGCGTTTCATCCATATGAGTTTTATCTCCTTCTTTCTAACTCCATGTATCTAACATTTTTAACACGAATTTTGCTGTTTGCATTAGTCATTTAGGACAAATATTAAATTGTTTATATTTTTTTTCTACCACCATATTTATTGTATTCTCTACGTTTAGAAAACAATTTCCCTTTCCTAATTAATAGTTAGTTTCAAACTTAGCAACCCTATAACGTGTGTTACTCATTATTTGAGCATTCACTATCGAGCACGCTGTTTGCTGTCGTTAATTTTAGAATTAATAATAATTTAAAATTGTATTTTTTTTTGTACATAAGAAACACAATGAAAATGTGAGACAAGAGAAATTATAAATAATTTCATAATTTTTATGAATAATTAAAGACAAACGAAAAATGTGTATAAAAATGCCACACGTTGCTCTATAATTTCCTATAGACTGTCGGTCCGTAATTTGTATGAAGTTGTAGAATTGGTCCTCAGCTGTAAAAACGGTGGGAAATATCTTTCTAGAGAGCTCAAAACTTGTATATAGTTTCTTTAAAATCTAAAGTTCCAATTATCAACCTTGTGAAGGCGTCGGAATGAATACGCAGGCATCTTTTTATAAAAAACAACACGTTTATTATTAAACTTTAAAAATCATATAAATAAACCATATCAACGTAAATTACACATAATAAATCAGAATGTACATGGTCCACCTTTTTCTATTATCGTCTGCATCTACACACACCACTTTCTACGTCGTACCAACTCGTATCATTTCGAACCCTCCCGAACTAACTCTCGAGCTTCGCCCATAGCCTTTTTATAACCTGGTTGCCAGCTCCACATACAATTCGCAATCTGCGCGGCTGTTATTTAAATGTAGGTTCTTCTTTCACCGGGGAAGACACTGCTTGAAAACTAAAACGTCGAGAATAGAAAGTGTTAATAGAAAGTGCAACCTTATTTCAATACTTTCCCTATACATTACCATGTATTGTGCAGAAAGTTGAAATGCGTAACATACATTCTATTGATACTATTTGATAGGAGTTAAATGTTGACACCACGATTCTATCATTTTTCAAACTATACGTTTTAGAATAAAATATCTGTGTCATGTCAAACTTAATAAACTAGTTTACAAATTTCGTAATCAAATATATATTGCAGAATATTTTAAATATCCTATTTCCTATATACAAATGCTTGAGTCATAAATATTTCCAGCCAGAAATTTATGACATTCGAGTAAGCCTTCTAATTCACTCTTAATGAGTGGCAATAAATTTGATTGCATTCGAAATGCACTCGAAACAGGAAGGTCCAAAGAGTTACGAACGCTCCCCTATTTACTTTCAGCTACTGTCGCTGCATACAATTTGTACATATACGAGTATTCCCGGTTTATTTGCCAGTCCCTTCATTTGCAGAGGTTTCTCATAATTGAGCAAGTGATAGATGGGTAACCTCTGCCAAAAGCTTGCGAGTGGAAAAAGCGAAAGCTCGCGAGTGAAAATGTATACATGTCAAATGGGATTGCTTATTAAATCAAAGAAGTTAACAGAAACCAGAATACCTTTGTTCACATTTACCCTATCAAATTAGGAATATTTGAACAGGAGAGTAATGTAACTACGTCTTATTAAGCGCGGCGTCCCGACTGACAGTGAACTTTTCGTTTGAGTGACGGACGTCGGTCCGTGGAACAAGCAGTATTAAGGTTAAAAAGCAATGTTATAATATTAATGGAGTTTATTAAAACATTCTAAGCAAAGATGTGGTTCGATTTTACACATATTACAAACAAAATCCGGCCACACGCCTAGCTACAGTAACCCCTCGGGTCTGTCGTGTGGTCTGAGTTTTTCACATATTACAAAAAGTGACGACTTGTTTGGCTAACTTTCTGGCTGTCTTGCACCCGAATGTTTTTGCATTTGTGTTATACAGTATATATTTGTACACTCAGAGCAATATCTTCGGACTTTATGTGTTTTTACTTCGGACTTAATTAGAAAGATAATTTTTTTAAAATATTTTTCTGCATTAAAACATAATTTTCATCATTTAATGAGGTTCTTATTCACTTTTAATTACCTTAATAAAGTCCAATTATAAAATGCATACCCAGTTTCATTAAAAAGTATGAGAGATGTCTTCTTGCCAAATTTCATGCATCTCAGACAAAAATTAAGACGCATGGAGCATTTTAAAAATGTAAAACCTTTGAAAATTCCGTTTCGAAAAAAATGCATTCAACCTTTTGCTTACGGGTGGGACAACGTCCATCCCAAACGAAGAACCTTCCAAAAAGACAGGTATTTGACACATTGCGGCTGCTGCAGCAGGTGCAATGTTTCTTCTGTCAGCGATTTCCATGGACGCCAATGCCTGCACAGGGGAATTGAACTGTTTGGGATAGGGTATATCAAATACCTGTCTTTTTGGGAGGTTCTTCGTTTGGGATGGACACTGTCCCACCCGTAAGCAAATGTTAAATATGTAGAATAGTGTAATACATTAAAACGTTTTTTAGTCGATTTTGCTCATTTCAACGTCCACCGTCCCCTTAAACTAGCTACTTCGCCAGTAATTCGTGCGGGCTTCGTTAGCTGACCCATGAACAGACAAGTATTAATAATCCATAATATTAAATTCATAATTTCTGTGAAACTGCATAAAAGAAGTACGTTTTCAATATACACTGAAAACAGTAATATCTCAAGCCTGTGAAACAACGGGATGTACAACGTTAAGGAAAAAATCATTTTAAATATTAACTTTCACTCGCCCACTCGCAGTGCTAGCGCTCACAATATTGCCAGATACATACATACTGCGAACCCATGCCCCCATCAATATTAATAATAATTATATGATCAAACGTAATGATGTTCCTACAAACGTTCCCTTAATACTTCCTGTGGCCCACTCAAGTACCATTTAGTGTGGCTTGTAAAACGTAATGTATTTTATTTTTATTTTTAAAGTGCACAAAACAGATTATATAAAAAAAACAATTACACTGGTACATGCATAAACACAAAATATAAAAATAACTCAATAAAAAGACACAAAATATACAAAAATAATAAATAAAAGTACAACGGCACTACAACCGGCAAACAGAATAGACAACCGTATAAACTCTTATCAAATAAGACAATTAATCAGTGGCTTTAATTGACAGATGGACATGATAAAAATATCCAAATCGTTACAGCAAACATTAAACACGTTACTAAATTTATTAACAGCAAACTTATTAGCCGTATTCAACCGCCAGAAACCATCTTTAAAGATTATCGATCTAAGTCTCATACCTATTTTCGGAACTTCAAGATAATTAATATTTACGATCAATAAGATTATTAAAAAGCTTTTTTATTTCAAAGTAAACATAGAAATCACATGAATCCATCTCTCCATATTATAAAATCATTTTTTCAGATGAAATCAATAACTTTTAAGCTTACTCAACGTATAATTTTATATATTTTTATGTGCCTTTGTTGGTGTAAATGAAACTTTTTCCTGATTTAAATTTAAGTGCGAAGTTTTATATATTTCGTAAAATGGACCATTCTATTTGAAAGGGGTTATTTTTATGGATATTCGTTAAATAAAGACAAAATACATCCATACATTTTCACATAATCATAAAAATAAGATTTGATCCACCGCAAGTTTATTATTATGTCATTTAAGTCACTGATTTATAAATGCTAGCCCTGAAATCAATGATTCTATTAAAAATAGTTTTTTTTTATGGATATTCGTTCCATAAAAGATAAAATACATCTATAAATTTTCATTTAATCATAGAAATAATATTTGATCCACCACAAGTTCATTATTATGTCATTTCTGTCACTGAATTATAAATCTTAGCCATGCTGCTATAGACAAATACTTCGTTTTTATGGATATTCATTAGATAAAAGATAAAATACATCTATAAATTTTCATTTAATCATAGAAATAAGATTTGATCCACCACTCGTTCATTATTATGTCATTTATGTCACTGAATTATAAATTCTAACCATGCTGCTATAGATAAATACTTCGCTTAATACCATGTATTACGCAAGCTACAAATACACGTAGCTAGAAATTTATGAAATATGTTTCCAATCTTAATGAATGGTTATACATTTGAATATGCTACAAAGTACCCTCAACGCATCAAATGTTCGACGGATAACAAACGCGTTCCCATTGACTCTCAGTTGTCACTGCATACTATTTCAATAAACATCGCCTCTGTTTATTTGCCAGGCCCCTCATTTGCAGGGGCTCCCATAATTCAGCAAGTGATGGATGTGTGGGAAATTCCTAATGCTTACTAAGAGAAGGGGAGATGGAATAGAACCGGGCACGCCATACAGGTTAAAAGGGATTGTTCGTGAAATTTAATATTTAAAGAATGTTGTCGCAAAAAATTAGAACGCAAAATGACACGAAACACTACTCCAAATTTATAGAGTCTAACTGCCACACCTGCAGCTAGCGGTCAATTTTTTTTAAAGTAAATGAAGAAAAAAAAAGAGTCCGCTAAGCGGGTGCAGGAGCTGCTAAGTAACTACTCCTTAAGGGGACGGTGGACGTTGAATTTTTTTTTATTTATTTATTGACTTAGAAACGTAAAAATGTGTATAAATAATCCTCTTAACATTACTATATACAATACCATTAATTTTTTTTTCAATTTTGTCATAATTTTATATTTTATTTTAATTTAAGTTTTAACGAAAACTTGAAAATGCTCCTTGCGTGCCATTTGTTCACATTTTTGATTCATTTTACATTATGATCACTTCAAAACACATTATGAACCCATTTGGGTATTTATTTTATAAATCCCTTAGAAAGTTAATATTTTTAAAATATTTTTCTGCATTAAAACTTAATTTTCATCATTTAATTAGGTTCTTATTCCCTTTTAATTACCTTAATAAAGTACAATTATAAAATGCATACCCAGTTTCATTAAAAAGTATGAGAGGTGTCTTCTTGCCAAATTCCATGCATCTCAGACAAAAATTAAGACGCATGGAGTATTTTAAAAATGTAAAACCTTCGAAAATTCCGTTTCGAAAAAAATGCATTCAACCTTTCGCTTACGGGTGGGACAGCGTCCACCCGTAAGCGAAACATTGCACCTACTGCAGCAAGTGCAATGTTTCTGTCAGCGATTTCCATGGACGCCAATGTCTGCAAAGGGGGTCGAACTGTTTGGGATAGGGTATGTCAAATACCTGTCTTTTTGTGTGGTTCTTCGTTTGGGATGGACCCTGTGTCACCCGTAAGCAAAAGTTAAATGTGTAAAATAATGTTACATATTAAAACATTTTTTAGTCGATTTTTGCTCATTTCAACGTCCACCGTACCCTTAAACAAGTCCTAGTCGCCTAAATACTAGCTCGCGTCTCCTAAAAGACGCTTCTACAAAATATCTATATAAATAAAAATGAAAATCTGTCTGTCTGTCTGTCTGTCTGTCTGTCTGTCTGTCTGTCTGTCTGTCTGTTTGTCACACCATCACGGGAGAACGGCTGAACCGAATTTGATGAAATTTTGTGGGTAGCCCAGAAATAGCCCCATTTAAAATTATATCCGTGTTTTGAGTTTCTACGACCAGTGGTTCTCGAGATATTAGTAAAAAACGAAATTTTCGTTTGTCTCATCATCACGGAAAAACGGCAGAACCGAATTTAATGAAATTTGGTGAATAGCCTTGAAATATCCCCCCATGAATTTTGTCCAAGTTTCGAGTTTCTAAGACCTCGGGTTGTCGAGATATTAATGAAAAACGGAACTTTTTCCTAGGAGTTCTACTCCCTAACTCCGTGGTTTATCCAAACGAAAAGCTTGAAAATCGTTTGAAAGTGAATTAAAATTTAATCTATGAGTTTGATGGGAGATTTTTTGCGTTAATTAGTCACTTTCTGAAAAAATGAATTGTTTGAAACATGATTTAAAGGGGAAATCTATCTCCATGGTTCATGGTTTATTTAAAACAAGCTTTTGCGGAACAATGAGAAGTATAGAGAAATCAAAATCGTTATTTAATTTCGCAGTTTATGTTATAAGACATGACATATTTAACATGTTATAAGATTCTATCTTATATCATGTTACTCAGAAACGCAATTAAATTAAATCTGTCTGTTAATTTTAATAATTATTTTTTCGATTTGAATAATAAATAAATGGATATAAAAATATATTTCAGAAAAGAACGATTTGATTTTTCTTATAGCATTTTTGACTGGATAATATCAATTACGGTCTTCAGGTTTAAAAATTATTATTATTTATATTTTCGGGGATTATTGATTCAAGGATTATTGATATTTTCAAGTTATTATGCAATTATTTTATTATGACAAAAATTGTTTAAACTCATATATTGTATGTTGTACGAATCTTCTACAAATACACGTGTATATCTTTTAATCTACGAGAATATAAGTAGTACAGGTATATTGACATATGTTTTGATATATATTGGCATATATTGGAATCAATTACGACCTTCTGGTATAAAGAGTGCGGATATTATTGATGTTTTCAATTTATTACGTCATCTCTTTTATTTTGACAAATATTTTTGAGACGCATATTGTAATACGGGTAATCTTCTACTAACACATTGGCATATTTTCTGATCTGCGACAATATAATTAGTACGGGGTTGCATATATTCATTCAATTCCTATTTTTTCTTCTGTAAATTTGCTTACAAAAGGGGGCAGGATGTTTTATTCTTCAGATCCGATCGTGAAGATAATTTTGCATAGTGAGAACATATATTCTTAAACTTCTCTTTAGGAGCAATAAATTTAATATTTTAACAGAATTTGCACATGATTGCGAACTATAAGTTTCTTTAAATTATACACTCCGTACGAATAACGGGTGTGCTGTTAGTGGTTAATAAATTTTAACATTTTAGGAGGATATATCATGTTGCTCGGCATCGCAATTAAATTAAATGTGTTTGTTAATGTTTTTATTATTTTTTTTCGATTTAAATAATAAATAAATGGATAAATGGATATAAAAGTATATCTTATGAATGGACGGTTTGATTTTTCTTTTAATTATATTAATTGCTGACTGCGTACATCAATTTCATTTATTTTGGCAAAGAGTTTTCAAGCTTATATCGTATTTAGCTACTAAACTCATATATTGTGTTTAGCCAATAAATTCATATAGCCGATTGTTGAAACAGAAAAAGAGTAGAGCGGGTATATCTATATAAATAAAATTGAAAATCTGTCTGTCTGTCTGTCTGTCTGTTTGTCCCATCATCACGGGAGAACGGCTGAACCGAATTTGATGAAATTTGGTGGGTAGCCTAGAAATAGCCTCACTTAAAATTTAGTCCATGTTTGGAGTTTCTACAATCAGTGGTTCTCGAGATATTAGTAAAAAACGAAATTTTCGTTTGTCTCATCATCACAGAAAAACGGCTGAACCGAATTTAATGAAATTTTGTGGATAGCCTTGAAATAGCCCCCCATAAATTTTGTCCAAGTTTCGAGTTTCTAAGACCAGGGGTTGTCGAGATATTAATGAAAAACGGAACTTTTTCCTATGAGTTATACTCTCCAACTCCGTGGTTTATTCAAACGGAAAGGATCAAAATCGTTTGTTTAAAACGTCGAAAGGAAATAAAACTTTATTTCCGAGTTTGGTGCAGGATTTTTGCATTAAATAGTCACTATCGGAAAACGCGAATTGTTTGAAACATGAATTTAAATGGAAAAATCTACCTCCATGGTTATCTTTCACAAGCTATTACTCAACGATGAAAAGTATAAAGAAATCAAAATGGCTATTTAATTTCGCATTTTATGAGGAAGATTCTATCTTATATCATGTTGCTCGGCAACGGAATGAAATTAAATGTGTTGTTAATATTTATTATTATTTTTTCTATTTGAATAATAAATAAATGGATGAAAAAATATATTTTTTAAATGAAAGGTTTGGTTGTTCTTTTAATTATATAAATTGCGGACTGCGTACATCACTTTCATTTATTTTAGCATAGAGGTTTCCAGCTCATATATTGTGTTTAGCTAATAAACTCATATATTGTGTTTAGCTAATAAACTCATATATTGTGTTTACCCAATAAATTCATTTAGCCGATTGTTGAAGCAGAAAAAGAGTAGAACGGCTTTATCTTATAATACAATTTTAGTGTTTTCATTTAGAATATACAAACGGGATTAGGACATTTTATTCTTCAGATCTGCAAATTTAGTGCTTCGAGTTTAGCGGAATATCTCTAAATAACTTGGTAACTTTTCTTAAACTTTACCAAATTAGCGGAAATGTTTCCAAATTTATAAAAATGACGCAAATCAATGATTTGTTTTTTTAGAATAGAGTATTGAAATGGTGTTTCGGTAGCATTTGTCGGTCAGTTCATCCATCCTACTTAGTAACACCTTTAACGAATTTTTTTAATATCACCAAATTGATAAAAATATTTGTAAATCCATAAAAATATCATGGAATTGATAAAATTGCGCTTAATAAATTAAATTAATTTTGTTTTGTTAGGGGATAGTATTGTGATGATGTTCCGTCAATTTGTCGCAAAATGGGATTATCAGTTCCACAGCCCCACTTGGCGATAAATTTGGCGATTTTTTAAGTTATCGCTAAATTGACAAAAATGTCGCCAAACCTTCCATGGAGATAGCATTATTCAGACGATATGATTTCCATCAATTTATTTTAAGCAACTGATATCACGTCGCTTAGCAACGGATCCAATGCGTTATGTGCTATACGATTTTTATTAAATCTTTACCGATTTGAATAATAAAGATATGTGTATAAGATAAATTTCATTGACATTGCATTTTTGACTGGATAATATCAATTACGGTCTTCAGGTTTAAACATTATTATCATTGATATTTTCAGGGACTGTTGATTCAGGGATTATTCATATTGTCAAGTTATTATGCCATTGTTTATTTATGACGAAAATTGATGAAACTCATATATAGTACGTTGTACGAGTAATCTACAAATGCACGAATATATCTTCTAATCTACGAAAATATAAGTAGTACAGGTATATTGGCATATATTTTGATATATATTGGCATATATTGGAATCAATTACGGCCTTCTGGTATAAAGATTACGGGGATTAGTGATATTTTCAATTTATTACGTCATCTCTTTTATTTTGGCAAATATTTTTGAGACTCATATTGTAATACGGGTAATCTTCTACCAACACACTGGCATATTTTCTAATCTGCGACAATATAAGTAGTACGAGGTTACATATATTGATTCAATTCCTTTTTTTTTTGTAAATTTGCTTACAAAAGGGGCCAGGATGTTTTATTCTTCAGATCTGCCCGTGAATATAATTTTGCATAGTGAGAACAGATATTCTTAAACTTCTCTTTAGAAGCAATAAATTTAATATTTTAACGGAATTTGCACATGATTGCGAATTATAAGTTTCTTTATATTATATATTCCGTACGAAGAACGGGTATGCTGCTAGTCTTAAATATGTTACAGCCCGGTGCGCGAGTAAGCGATAAATAAGCATAGATCATCATCCAAGCTTTATCTACAGTCGCTCCTGAGAAATAGATGTTTCGAGGAAATTTTTTTAATCGTAAATTGAAATCTTTAGTGGACCTTCTACCTCCTTCAAAATTAGACTCTGAATCCATATCAGTCATCTTCTGAGTGCTATAGCCAATCCTGAGAAATAGGTGTTAATAGATGATATATTTTTGAACGGAAAGTTGATCTCTCTATCTCCTCCAAAATGGGCTGATAAATTCAATTATCATTTAAGTTCTTTCTATCTATAGCCAACATTGAGAAGCATATGTTTTAAGTATAATGGAAATTTGAGCATTAGTACTATACTGAATTCTTAAAGAGCACCAGCACTATGTTCTTAAGGAGCACCAGCACTATGTTCTTAAGGAGCACCAGCACTGTGCTAAATTCTAAGAAAGTAAGAACACTATTTGAAATTCCTCTAGGGAGCACCAGTATTACATTTAATTCATACAAAAAGCACCAATAAATTATATTTTAAATTATTCCAAAAAGCACCAACACACACAGTAGCATTACATTTTTTCAGGAAATAACTGAAATCGTTTTGCAGATTAATAGACAAATACTTTTTAATGTTAATTGCATAAATATATATTTGTACGTAACACATTCCGGCACAATATACTTGAATTGCTATTAAAAATCTGATTTTGTACTGATAACTGAAATGTCTAAATTTTCTCCACTTTAAAGTACCCAAATTTATTCATAGCAAATTCAATAGGGGCTGAGCAAACATGCCTTATTGACATAATTGCGTATGTGATATAAATCCAATCAAAATTAGATAATTTATCTAATTATACTGGAAATGGTTTAAATCACTATTTTCACAAAAAGAATACCCGTCAATCAAAATATATTTTATGACTTAAAAAAGCACCAAATTAATTATAGGACTGCTGTAATCTCTACCTATAGCAAATCCCGAGGAATAGATGTTTCAGGGAATACATTTCAGTAAAATCAATAGTATGGTAAAATTTTTATCACTGATAAATGTATGAGAAAGTGGAGTGGAGTCTCATTCCACATATTACCGGAAAAATAAAATAACTAGAAAAAAAAGGGGGGGGGGGGCTACCAAAAGAAAGCGCTTCTTCGTCCAAAAATGATTTCAGTATTTATTCCGTCTATTGCTGAACTCATTTGTATTCTAACCCCTGGACCTCATTTCTTCCATATTTTTTCTTGTGCAGGATCTATTGTATTCGTCAGTGGAATAAACTGTCTTCAAATATAGTTTTCTTCTTTCTATTCAAGGGACTTATTCTGTGCTGAGTAGATTTTATCCACTCAGATTCGCTGGAAAATAAACTGACAGGAACCCCTTCCATTCCAGATGGTCATATACTTCGGTGGATTGAAGTAATCTCGTAAATAAATACTGTTTCATATTTAAAAATAAATCGGGTATGTATGTACACATCCTGTGTTTTAAGCAAATTTTTATTTGCATCCTATACCATCACTGTTAACAATTTTATAATTTACTAGTATTCAAGCCTGCCCAAGACAGGAAAGCTAACACTCCTAAGGAAATAAGTTGCGACTTCCTTAATACATTTTTTTTTGTTTTACAATGTATGGAAAATAATCAGCTTAATCTGAAACTGGCCGTGGTTGATCATTGTTCCGTGGTCGATACTATTCGTATGCAAAGATCCAGCCTTCTAGTTCACAGGAAACTTCTGGGCGATCTGGAAAGAATTTTTAACCTCCCTTATTTTGTCCGTCCCAGAGGAAGAAATATAAAATCTGACGTCGTTGGGTTCTATTCCGTAGACGATGCTATAGTAATATATGCAAATATTTAGCCTTTTCGGATAAAGGGGATTTTCAGTGTGCCTGGTGAAGTTTTCCAAAAAAAAATTTTTTTTTCATCCCCGGAAGAGAAACTCGGACGTTCTGTTCCGTTAGTTGCTGTGACGTATTTGATATTATAATTGTGAAAATATTCAGTTTTCTAGGTCACGTGGAGACTTCTAGAAAGCCTAAAAAACACATTAGACAATTATTATATGGACTTTTCGATGTATCGTCTATAAAACAAATGTCACAGATTTACTTCAAATTGAACGTATGAACGTATTCATGTCCCAGACTAAACACCTAATATTGAATACTTATTCTTGAGCAGGATATTGATAATATCTGTGTCCTCAATTCTTCCCATACTATGGTATAGTCCGGAAAATTCTGGTTTTTAAATGGTCAAGGAGCTGCTTTCCTTTGTCGTATTTTCACCCTCATAATCACGCCGAAGTATTTTCACTACGACTCCAGCAAAGTGTATTTTAGGGGTGATCGTCTCATTTCCTGTGAGGTCTGAATGTGTGATGTCAGAAGGGCATTTCGCATTTGTACTGAAAGAAACTGGGGAAAGCATCGCACGATATGTTGATACAACATATCGTGCGATCTTTATGAATTTTCTAGATGTTATGGATGACATAAATTTACGCGCTCAGAAAAGTTTCTAATTTATTTTACAATGTATCTGAGGTGTTTACATGTTTCTCTCCATACAATATAGTGTGCATACAAACAGGCAATATGGAAAAAGGGTCATAGATTAAAAAATCTGATGTGGACAGCACATAACTTTTCCTGCAGATTCATATTTACGTTCTCCATTTCTTCAATAATTCATTATATTGATTTTAATGGTACAAAATAACGCCGACAATTATTTAAAATGACACTGAATTGACACTTTGAATTCAATTATCGAAAAAGTGTATCTGTATATTGTGAAGGAAATGTGTGAAAATATATATATAAATCCTTTATCGGTATTTTGATGATCGTTTCTTCAAAATGTGATCCTCTCCATTTTACAATTTAGATGCATGAAATTATTCTTCTATTAAATGGTCTTCTATGCATGTATGCGACAAAAAAAAATAAAGGATTTTTTTATTGAATTCATTTGAAGGTTTACCTGTGTGTAAAAAATAAAATTTTAGAAACTCTATAATTAGTGATAAATATTTATAAGACAATCCATTCGAACTGAACGCGTATAAAATTTTAAGTAAAAATACAGTCTAAAGTTAATCAAATCTTGAGTCCTAAATTTATAGAAGCAATATATATTGTATATATCATTGATTTACAGGTACAGGATTCCAGGTATGTTTATGTACAGAATTTTTAATTTATCATGAATTAAAATCTTATATTTGTAATTCTAAGGCACTCATATGCAAAAATGATTATATATATGTATTAATTTTAATTCACAACATTTTGTATTTATATTATAAATTTTATTCTCCACACTATACGGTTCCAATTCATTAAATATTTGAAATTCTACTTTAATCATTTTCCTTTTACTTGCATGCGGGTGTCCGACAATCAGGTGTTGTTATATAGCTGTTTAATTAAACATATATCAATTAATTAAGTATCCCTTAAGCAGTTGTATCGCAACAAGCGGATACATACATTGAAGAGACAGGCAGACAAACACACACACAAACAAACGTCACGCTAAAAATAGTGTTTTCGTGTTCTAGAGGTTCCGAAATGTGTAAATCCGTCGAAAACTCGAGAATCGATTTCCGGCACGATTTCAATACTTGCTCTATCCATTATTACCATGTATTGCAGGGAAAGAATAGAAAATAGTCATTTTGATCTAAAGTTAGATCACTTAAAGTTGGTTCTATAGTCATCGCTGTAAGTGTTCAGCTTTCTAGATGACTTGGATCACTGGGAGGGGGTTTCTGAAGGATCTGGGTTTCTTGCCCCCCCCCCTTTTTAACACTTTACAACAAAGTTGAAAAGTGTTTATGACTTTGTTCATTCTGTCTGTCTGTCTGTCTGTCTGTCTGTCTGTCTGTCTGTCTGTCCGTTAGCACGATAACTGCCGTAAAAATGACTTAATCAAAATGAAATTTTAGTATGTTGTTCAGACGGTCTATAGGACCTATGGGAATATAAATGAATAATATCACCCAATTAGTTTTGGATTGAACCCGGGTTGAAAAAATGGAATACATTGAGCCCTATGGGACCTAATTTTTCAAGCATTTTTTAAGCGGATTTAAAATTCACAAATTGCTTCGAAAATTTTAGGCAATATTCAAATTGTTCCCTAAAATATATAAAAAAAAATTCAGTGAAATATATTCAGTTGTTTTTTAAATAAAAATGAAAATAATAATAACACCTCTTATATTAAGCGATCACGTGTCCATGATATGAAACGATCACATGACCCACTTCAAAATGATATATGGCATCCATCTTGTGTCAAAATCGTGATTTTTAAAGTTCTTTTTAATTCATATTGAGTGTTGTATCCGTCCTAAAATTACTTTATTTTTGCCTAAATTCTGTGCATCTACATACTGAAACAACGCAATGGCAATATATTTCAGTTTAAATGCTCTTTCAAATTTGAATATTTCTACTATTAAGCCTATTTCTCACCTATGTAAAATGTAAACAGCAAAATATGTAGAATGAGTTGTATTAGAATCGCTGTAATTCTTTAACACAAAATCATTTAGTCCATGGAGTCTGCTTAGCTGATATGAATTCATTGATTTTAGAAAGAGAAGGACGATAATTTTCGATGAAGTTTTACGCACAGAGATTACTTACTTGCAGCTCAATGGTCTGAATTTTTAAATAAAATAAATTGTTTTTGATTATAGTATTGTGATGAATGACATGAATGGGGGAATTATTTATGAATGAAATGTTGCTTTTATAGAGAGAGCCAGGCGTGTTGTTTTTTTATGACGTCATTTGAATGGATTTCAGTTTTTTTCGATGAAGTTTTCAAATATAATAAATTATCGTAGTATTATGATAATTCTAAAATTATTACCGAGGAATGTATAACATTTAAGAGATGTTTAAACCAGGCAATTTATACTTTAATGCCGTCATTTGAATGAAGTTCATTTTTTTCGATGAAGGTTTAAGGTTTCAAATATAATAAATTAATGTAGTATTGTGATAAGTTTTAAAATATTACCGAGGAATGTATTGCATTTTAGACATGTTTAAATAAAATTGCATTGAAGTTGGAAAGTGTTTCATAATCAATGCTTTAAGCATGATTGATCATTCTTGTTTTTTCAATTCACCTGAGGAGAGAAATCGTAAATCTGGATCTGTCAGGCTCTGTTCCGGCAGACCATACCATGCATGTACAAAATTTCAGCTATCTAGATAACCGGAAGAATTTGATAGGTCTGGAAAGACTTTTCGAAAAAACAAATATCCATTATCTGCATCTCGGATGAGGAAAATTAAAACTCCGCGTCCGTTAGGTTCTGTCTCGTAATCGATACTATGAGTATGCAAACATTCAGTTTTGCAGATCACAGGGGACAGGTGCTTCTGGAAGGTCTAAAAATTGTTTTCAAAATTTCCCTATTTTCTCTATCCCCGGGGAGGGAATCGAAAATCTTTCTCCTATAGGTTCTGCTTGCGGTCGATACTACGTATACAAATGCAAAAATTCAGTCTTCTAGGTCACGGGGTGTCATTTGAGGGGTCTGAAATGATACAAATACGTTAACGCTTATTATATAGCTACTTTGTTGAAATATTATCGAAAGTGGCTTTTCTAGGAGTACTCTTATCATTATTTCAGCATCTTACTTTTATTAACTGAACCCATTCAAAAAACGTCGTCGATTCTATTTTTACTCTCCAAACCCCCACTGCTACTGGGAAAAGAGACAAACAGTACCGCAGAAAAAGTTAGCGTCCTTTTCCTAAAATGGTTTCACTATTTGTTCAGTCTACCGCCGCTCATTTGTATTCTGAATCCAAATCCTATTTCTTTCCAAATTTTTACGTACCCAAAGATATATATTTTATTCGGCTGCAGAACGACGGACTTTTTTTTCTTTCTGCAATCCCATATATTTAATGCTTTACTGAAAAGATTTTATCCGCACGAATGGGACAGTTAGACGTGGAGTCGATCTAACCGTTCCATTTCAGATAGTGTTGTGCAGATTGAAGAAGCCCTGTACGCAAATCGTGTGTAAAATATTAAGCGGGTAACGGACACGCGCTAAAAATGTTATACATACGAAACATCTCTGTGCAATTGTTTTTTACGCAACCGTTCTCTTTACGACATTTCACATTTCTTGTCCGCAATTCTCTTCGGTTATCCCCATTATGTAAATTCCCATCATATAAATCCCCATCATATGACTCATATAAATTCTTCCATGCGCATTAGTATAGTACAGATACTTTCCTAATCAGATGCATCTGTGCGAGTTATCAGAGCGGCAACCATACGCAAGACAGCGCATTTTCTTTACAGAATTCTACGCATACAACTGAGTGAGACTGACTGATCGCGACTTAGGCGTCAATTCCACAGCCCAAACTGCTCAAACTAGAAACTTTAATACACGAGGGACTCCACCTACAGGTAATGAAAAGAATTTTAAATAATGGAATCTTGTTCTAAAAATTTACAAATATCAGAGCAATTTATTCTAACATTCTTCCAGCTATAACCATAGGTGGCGCTATGGAGGTGTTAGAGGTGCTTCAGCACCCCCATTACAAATCAAGCAACCACTCCTTTTACTTAACAACCGCCCCTTATTCGAACAATTTTCAGTTTCTTTCTCTCTCTCCCTTTTTTTCAAGTCGTTATTTTATTTATTTTTTTTACGGATTTATAAATCTGAGAACAGATATTTTTATTGTTTCTGGTTAAACCCAGTTCCAAGTGACTGCACATGCGCAAAACTTCAATAATAAAAGTGTCGTGAGCTCTCGCCTATCACGAAAGGATATAGATACATTAGTTTCGTATGAAAACTGTCAATATTCCATTAGCGTCTGTGCTAGCGTGTTCATAGCTTTCAAATTTCTTTTTATTTAGCATATTTTACGGATTAAGACCATGGCTATATTATGCAGAAATTGGTAGACAAAATATAATGAATTAAAGTTCCACAAGTAAACTATCTGTTATTTTTAAACTATACATGCTTCCGCATGAACACCCTATTATGAGTCCCGAATGCATAGCACCCCCAATTGTGGAAGCCTGAAAGAAGTAAAGAAAAAAAATCGTTTTAATACCATCCTGCGTAAAAAATAATATGGTAAATTTATTTTTTAATGAAATCTATTTGTAAACAACCTGCCGTTCTTTAGATATTTTATCATATAGTTATAGCGGACACTTTTATATCCCTTAAAATTCAATTATTTAACAGAGCTACACTTCCAATACCGAAATCGTCTGCTGGCTATTCTTCTGATCAAACTACGGAAAATATTTTTTACGAATGATTGACTTTTGTATTAAAATGTCTGAAAAACCTGAAAATAAGACAACCAACCTACAGTGATCGAAGACTAGCTATCATGTGTTGTAAAAGTTGATTCAATGCGAGGCGAAAAATCTAAATGGATTCGTATGAAACTCAAAAGAATCGGCGTTAGATTTGCGAGATATAATTTAAAAAATCTGATGTGGGCAGCACACGAATTTCCTTATATAATGTAATGAATTTACTACTTTTACAGTAAAAAAAAAATTAGTGATTCTAATTATAGATACTTACATTCTTTTCAAGATATTGAATTTTCGTCAATTAGTTGGCATTTTCATTAATTTAGCGTCATTTTTATCCATTTGGCGAGATTTTTGTTAATTTGGCAACATTTAAAAAAGTCGCCAAATTGGCGACAATCCGCCAAAATTGTCGCCAAAATCTCGCCAAGCGTTATGGACGTAGCAATAAGTTACTCTTATAGCAGATAAATGACTATCGACGTTCAAATACAGAAGTATTACTCAAAGTATTTTTTCTCATGAATGGAACGAGCTAGATCCATGAGAATGATGTCACCCAATTTATCGCATGATATTACATATAAAATGTGAACATGTTTCTCAACAGTTAATATTCTTTTTAATTTATGGGATTTTTTGATAAATTTATTTGAAAAAATGTGCAATATCTCGAGAACGGTGCATGTTAGCGTTTTAAAGTTTATGTCAATCGTTTTCTAAGGAAAAATTACATAAGAAATGTCTATTTTCGTAACTTTAGTAAGGGTTTTGATTCTTTGATTTTTTTAAAAATTTCACTCGAAAATTTAGGGAGGTTCTGAGCATTCAATTGCGTTTAAAAACAATAGACTTCCAGTATTCGCAGATTATAATTTTTGTATCAAATTTCATTCGAATCGCTCCATTCGTTCGTGAGATATCGTTTCCTTACTGACACACACACACAGACATCACCTCAAAATTGTTTGATTCGTGATCAGGGATACTTGAAACGTGCTCTCCCGTCGAAAACTCGAATTCGAATTTTCGACCCCGTCACAATACTTTCCTTATACATTATACTATGTATATAAGGAAAGTAAAAATTACATTCCAGTTAAATAAGCGCTGGTTTTCAGATGACGTTGCAAGTTCAAATATCTATCCAAGACATTTATTATTAACAATAAAAATATCATTTCTAGAAAACATCGAAAAGCATTGCTACATTATGTCTATATCGTCAAAATATTTAGTTATTTTGTGATATGGGACATATTTACAAAGGTGCTCTTCTTTTAGCAGCCAACTTATGGATATCTATCCCACTACTGACGAACGGCGATTATTACTTTCCTTATATACATTCTGTATAAAGAAAGAATTGTGACGGAGTCGAAAATTCGAATTTGAGTGTTCGACGGGAGAGCACGTCTCAAGCATCCCTGATCACGAATCGAACATTTTTGAGGTGATCTGTGTGTGAAAGTATGTGTGTGTGTGTGTGTGTCAGTGAGTCTGTGGAGACGATAACTGACGAACGAATGGATCGATTTGAACAGAATTTGGAACAAAAATCACAATCCATAAACACTGGAAGCCTATTGTTTTTATACGCTATCGAATATTCAGAACCCCCCCCCCCCCCCCCCCAAAAAAAAAAAAATTTTTCGAGTGAATTTTGAAAAAATCGTCGAAAAATCAAAACCACTAATAAAGTTACGCAAATAGACATTTCTTATGTAGTTTTTCATTGGAAAACGATTGACATAAATTTTAGAAAGCTAACACGAACCGTTCTTGAGATATTGCACATTTTTAAAAAAAGTATCATAAAGTCATATAAAATAAAAAAAAATATTTCCTATTGAGAAACATGTTCACTTTTCATATGTAATACCCTGCGATACATTGGGTGACATCATTGTCGTTAATCTAGATCGTTCCATTCATGAGAAAATATACTTTGAGTAATACATTTGTATTTGAACGCCAATAGTCATTTAGCTGCTGTAATAATAACTTATTTCTCCGTCCATAACACTTGGCCAAATTAACAAAAATCTCGCCAAATGGATATAAATAACGCTAAATCAGTGAAAATGGCGACTCATTGAAGAAAATTCAATATCTTGGAAAGCATATAAGTATCTAGTATAAGAATAACATTTTTTTAACTGTAAAAGTAGTAAATTCATTGCATTATATAAGGAAAGTCATGTGTTGCCCACATCAGATTTTTTTTTACTTCTCAATCCCACCGCTACTGAAAAAAAGAAGAGAGAAATAAAAACTTTCACGGAAAAGAGGCCTATCTCCTTTAGAAAATGATTTCACTATTTGTTCAGCCTACCACTGCTCATTTGTATTCTGCCCACCATTCCCATACCCCCGCGCACTTTTCTGTGCGCTGGATATATTTTGTGAAGAGACAGTCTTCGAAAAACTTTTTTTTCTCTCCTCGATCCGATAGACTTAATGCTCTACTGAATATTTTTTTATCTACCGAATCGAACGGTAGATTTGTTGAAGGGGCGCATCATTTCCGCCACAGATGCTTAAAGGCTTATGCGGATTTAAGAAGTCCGTAAACGGATGGGATTTAATATTTAAAAATATTTCAAGGTACAGTACATCTTTGGTCATCTTAGTTCCGTTTAATGCGATTTTTACTTTCCTTATATACATAATGTATAAGGAAAGTATTGTGACGGGGTCGAAAATTCGAATTCGAGTTTTCGACGGGAGAGCACGTTTCAAGCATCCCTGATCACGAATCAAACATTTTTGAAGTGATGTCTGTGTGTGTATGTGTGTGTGTGTGTGTGTCAGTGAGTCTGTGGAGACGATAACTGACGAAGGAATGGACCGATTCGAACAAAATTTGGTACAAAAATCACAATCCGTAAACACTGGAAGCCTATTGTTTTTAAATGTAATCGAATGTTCAGAACCCTCCTAAATTTTCGCGTGAAATTTTGAAAAAATCGTCAAAAATTAAAAATCGCTAATAAAGTTACGTAATTAGACATCTCTTATGTAATTTTTCAATAGAAAACGATTAATATAAATTTTAGAACGCTAACATGAACTGTTCTCGAGATATTGCACATTTTTCAAAAAAATTATCAAAAATTCATATAAAATAAAAAAAAACTTTATTTCCTATTGAGAAACATGTTCACTTTTCATATGTAATACCATGCGATAAATTGGGTGGCATCATTCTCGTGGATCTAGCTCGTTCCATTCATGAGAAAAGATACTTGGGGTAATACTTTTGTATTTGAACGCCAATAGTCATTTATCTGCTATGAGAATAACTTATTTCTCCGTCAGTAATGCTTGGCGAGCTTTTGGCGACGAATTTGGCGGAATGTCGTCAACTTAGCGACTTTTTGAAATGTTGTCAAATTAACGAAAATCTCGCCAAATGGATTAAAATGACGCTAAATCAATGAAAATGACGACTCATTGTCGAAAATTCAATATCTTGGAAAGAATATAAGTATCTACTATAAGAAAAACCTATTTTTTTTACCGATAAGTAGTAAATTCATTGCATTATATAAGGAAAGTCATGTGTTGCCCACATCAGATTTTTGAAAGAAGGAATGCCAAAATAAGATGTTTGGTAAGACGACACATCACGTCCTTGTTTCAAAAGTGACCCGGTTAAAATTTTAAACTTTTGATTTATCACTATACAGTAAAATCTGGTTATGGCGAGCGGCCTAGAACCCACTAATTTACTCGTAAATTCGGACGTTCGCTAAATCCATTTTGCATACTCTCTCTATAACTTGAGAAATGGTCATTAGAAGCGTGCCCAGTGGATATGATGACCCTACCTAGAAGTCTCGACGACCGAATCTGTCATTCAGCTAGTAAATCCTAGTTACAATTGAAAATATGTATGGCCTATCTTAAAATGATTCATTGTTTATTTTTGTTAAAATATCGCTTAGTGGACAACCAGGCTAACCATACTCATATTTTCAGAGCTGAAGAAGTTTGAACCTGGGAAATGTCAATTTTATAAACTTTAGAAAACGTTTAACGTTAATCGATTATTGATTAAGATTTTTTTTAAATTTTTATTCATAATTGTGAGAGCGTTCTTGCAAATAATTCATCAGATAGAAGTGTAGCTTTGAATTTGGATTTTCTGCTTACATTTTTGTTTTAATAAATATAATGTTAGTAAGGCGCTACCTTTGTTGTTATTTGTGTTGGTTCTCTTTTAAGCTTTATCCCTGATGTTCGTAACAGTTTGCATTGTTTGTAAATAAGTAATCTGTGCAATAAAAGTTTATAAATCTTAATTGATCTTCCAACATGTTAATGGACGTAAATTAATTAATAACACGAAAGATCAATCATGCTTAAAGCATTGATTATGAAACACTTTCCAACTTCAATGCAATTTTATTTAAACAAGTCTAAAATGCAATACATTCCTCGATAATATTTTGAAACTTATCACAATACTGCATTAATTTATTATATTTGAAAACTTAAACCTTCATCGAAAAAAATGAACTTCATTCAAATGACGGCATTGAAATATAAATTGCCTGGTTTAAACATCTCTAAAATGCTATACATTCTTCGGTAATAGTTTTAGAATTATCATAATACTACGATAATTTATTATATTTGAAAACTTCATCGAAAACAACTGAAATTAATTCAAATGACGTCATAGAAAAAATAACACGCCTGGATCTCTCTATAAAAACAGGATTTCATTCATAACTTTCTCCCATTCATTTCATTCATCACAATACTATAATAATTTATTTTATTTAAACATTTTGTTTAAGACCATGGAGCTACAAAAAATTAAACTCTATGCTTGAAACTTCATCGAAAAAAATCGTCCTTCTCTTTATGAAATCAATTAATATTTCATTCATATCAGCCATGCAGACTCCATGGACTAAATTATTTTGTGTTAAAAAAATACAGGAATTCTAATACAACTCATTCTATATATTTTGCTGTTTACATTTTACATAGGTGAAAAATAGGCTTAGTTGTAGAAATAATCAAATTTAGATGAGAATTCATTTAAACTCAAATATATTGTCATTGCGTTGTTTCAGTATGTAGATGCACAGAATTTAAGCAAAAATAAAGTAGTTTTAGGACGGATACAACACTCAATATGAATTAAAAAGAACTTAAAAAAATCACGATTTTGAAACAAGAAGGATGCCTGAATGCCATATATCATTTTGAAGTGGGTCATGTGATCGTTTCATATCATGGTCACGTGATCGTTTCATATAAGAGGTGTAATTATTATTTTAATTTTTATTTAAAAAACTACTGTATATATTTCGCTGAATTTTTTTTTATATATTTTATGGAACAATTTGAATATTACTTGCATTGTAAAGTGTAAAAAAGTAAACAATAACTCTAATAACCTAACTAATTTAAAAATATGTTAATAAATAATAATATAAAATTATATGCAAGTCATAATGTGAACTCTATTGATTTTAAGTGCGATGGAATGCTCAAAAGACACCCCCCTCCACAATTTTTAAAGGATATGTGAATAGAAATCGTTAAAAGCTAGCACCTTTAATAATGTTAAATAAATAATAATTCTATACGTAATTTTTAAACGAATCACATAATTTTTAGAATAGTCAGCATAAATCGTTCTCGAAATATTATACATTTTCAAAATAAATTTATCAAAAACAATTACATAAAATTAAAAAAGAAGTGAGTATTATAAACAGGTTGATACTCGTATTGCGCATGCAATATTATGGAACAAATTTACTAACATCCTTTTCGTTGATCTAGCTCGGTCCATTCATGCGAGAAGGCGCATTTATTTATTAAAACTCAAACCACCAATTAATATTACAAAATAATAGTCCTTCCCGTCTGCTTTTCAGTAAATAACGCTTGGCGACAAATTTAGTGACAATTTGGCGATCTTGGCGGCGAAACTAGTGAAAAGTTGCCCCATTGACTAACACAAAATGAGCAAAAGTGAAGTTTAATTAACGGAAATGACTCCTAATTGATGAAAAATCAATATTTTGGAGAATGAAGTTCATTTTTGTTTGGTAATCCACCCCTTTTGATTTGAGGGAATTAATATTTTTGATGTAGGGAACGCCATGTTCTGCTCACACCAGACTTTTTTGCAAGGTGGAAAACTCCCCAAAGTGGAAAATTAACTTAATCTTCGCTGCATTGATTTTTCTTCCTGCGAGACAAATTTTGTTGGTTTTAGAATTGTTTTTCATGTCGCAAATCAAGTAGAGCGGGAAGGGTGTGTGTGTATGTGTGGGGGGGGGGGGGGTCAAAAGGAGATAAATCCCGCTGTAAGAAAATAAAAAAAGCGAATCGTTAAGCATATTCTTTAGTACCGCTGCAGCATCGAGCTGTGATTTTGGGGGTTCTTTTCAAAAGAATGATGAACGATTTTGCAGTCAACCCCACCCTCCACCATCTATTCCTCTAGCCTTATTTATCATTTTCCCCCTCTTTATAAGGAACTGGAAGCCAAAGAATGATCCCCAAACAGTTATATACCCGGATTTAACCCTTAACGTGTTTTTCTGTTCCGTATCTTTTCGTATAAAAAGGCAATTTGCGAAAATGATCACACCAGACATTGATTTCTAAGATCTGTCTTTTTTTTTTTTTTTTTTTTTTAACTTTAATTTTTGTAAATTATAGGATTGTTTTGTTGCATTCAATGCTTAGTATTTGTGATTTATGCATTCTACAACTTATAATCGTTATGTAAGATATTTTGCATGTTGCTTGTAATTAGCACGATATATTCTCGTATGTTGACTACCGATAAATTTAGCTACAATGTGGCGATATTGAAATTTCCCGTAACAAACGAATCACTATGTACCGAAAGACAATTTGACTTATGTGTTTGCAGAGATTTCTAATTTTTACGAAAATTTTGAAAAATAATTACAAAATTGTAGTTTTATTCCTTGATTATGAGTGAAACTACAATCCCCCAGAAGGGAAAAACACCTTTACAGGGAGTCAGCCATTCCTATTATGTGAATGTAGGGTTTCCATATTTTGACTTTCGGTTATGGTTACCATATTTGACAATTTAATGCCAACATATTGACTCTTGGCGAATTTTCGAATATACTGGAACTTTCTCGAAATTTCGAATAATTTTGAATATTTCTAAAAATTTCTACGGAAAGTATATAAAAGGAGTCATCGTTCAGTTGGGAGTAGTTGGCGTGATACGAGCTAAATTAAATTGTGAGATATGTCAGTGTTTTGAGATTAGTACCTGTTATTTTTTGAATTAGCTAAGCACTTGGGACGCCAATGCCTGCAAAGGGGGGATCGAACTGTTTGGGATAGGGTACGTCAAATGCCTCTCTTTTTGAGAGGTTCCTCGTTTGGGATGGACGCTGTCCCACCCGTAAGCAAAAGGTTAACATATAAAAATATCATTACTTTTTTGGAATTTTCTTGATCCGGACCATCCTGGATCCGGATAAACTAAGTTCCACTGCACTTTATTTGGAAATTGTAGTGCTCTCACTTTTGTCTTCGCAGATGAGGGCCAAAAGAAAGTTCTAGCTCATAAATTATTTCTCGTTTGAGAGAACACGTCCCGAGAAAATGGCTCCCACAAAGGAATACGAATGGGGTACGAAAGTAGTGAGCAAATCGCGAAATAATTCTCCGAACGAGATCTGCATTTCCTACATCCTTTGACATTCACTTTTTCTTCTGTGCGCCTCGAGATCATTTAGAATCAAGAAGAATTCCTGGATTGTTAAGATTTTCTTGAGTGAGAGTCATAGGAGTGACATTGCATGCTATAATAATAGTATGGAAGGTTGTGCCAACCAGTTAATAAACCAGTTTATTTATTAATAAGCAAAACTAAAATTTGATTTATTGGGCTGAATCCATTAAAGAATCGAGTAAACGAAGATAATATACCTAAAAATGAGTTTATGAACACTATCATAGCAAAGTGTGTGGCCGGGGGATATATATCCCCCGGCCACACACTTTGCTACCGAAAACCCTTGGGTTGGTCGTGTGGTCTGGGCCTTCAACAACATATTTATAAATTTTCAATATGATAGTGTTCATAAACTCATTTTTAGGTATATTATCTTCGTTTACTCGATTCTTTAATGGATTCAGCCCAATAAATCAAATTATAATATAAATACGTTGTATAAAACATATTGAAAAAGTAAATTGAAAAACACTTTAAACTTAGGAACATTACAGCGAGTAACATTCATGGAATTATTTCCAAAGCGGATTACTGTAACAACAATAAGAAAACTTGCCGTGCGCCACAATTTTGGAGACGTCCGTGGTGACCAACAACGTTAGTCATATAATGCAGGCGAATTTAATTTTAGATGATTAGGCCTTAACTGCATGAGACTGCAATAGCCGTGTTACTTGTCATAGAATCCGCCTAAGCGAGTGTTCTTAAAGCTAGGAAAAGCATTTCCGGTAAAATGGTCAGTACAGTAACTCCGGAAAAAAAGTGGATGAAATTGCGTATGCTTATTTCAGTGAATATATGTCGGAGGGATTTTGACTTTAGAGGAACTCCAGCAAATTAAAGATATTTAATTTGTAGAACATTTATTTTCAAAAATCATAAAAGTATTATAAAAATATTTATATCGTAACTTACTTAAAGAAGCAGCCAATATATCAAGAAGTAGCTATTTTATATGTAAGTTTATATATAAAAATGAATTACATTACAGCAAATCTCCGAAAACTTGAATTAATGGGGGCTGAGCAGATGATAAGTTACAGAAAATGATGAGTTTACCGGACTCCGAGGTGAATTATGCACAACTGATACATTGCTAGGAATTAATGTATTAAACTCCTTTAATACACATATGGCGTAAAAAAAATCTATAATCTAACAAAACGTAATTAATGAGCTACAAAAAAGATATAAAAAATGATATACCTTCAGAGAGAATAACTAGTCTCTTTGATAGAAGAATCGGGTGATACTGGATTGTCTCTCACAGTCCTTCATTCTTCGCACTACTTTATCACATAAACCACAAGGGATTAAAATAGTCATTGCAGAAGCACCTTGCTCCTCGAAATAAAGCTGGGTTTCCTTGACAACCTTTAGTCCTTCACTCTAAATAATCTTAACGTTTCCATCGTCTTCTATTTCCACATCCTCTGATTCATCACCCTTTCCTTTTTTCAATATTGCATCCATTTCATCATTTCCTAGAAGGTCACCATTTTCATCCTGTCTCACCCTCTTATCAACATCACTGTCAGTAGTTTCCTCGCAGTCTCTAAACATCTTCATTAAGTCCACTAGACCAGAATTCTCTGTCTCTTCTGGTTTCTCTTCTTCTTTTTCTTCGACCCAGATCGTCCGGCCTACCAGAAAGGTATAAGTTATCTGTTTGAACGGCCGGGAAGTGTCACACAATTTGGACCGGAACCCAGTGGGGAGGTATCCACAGGGGCCTTACCCTCCTTTCCCTACCATCAACCTCTCGGAAGGACTTATGGACCCACATGTTTAACGTGATCGTGCTCCGCGTGAACAAGGCGGCAGTTTGGGCAGTGGCGGTAATCGAACCCGGACCAACCGACTGCAATTCCCGCGCACTAACCACTGGGCTGTCGAGCCCTTAAACCCCTGGTTTCTCTTGGAATTCGTTTCCTGAATGGTTAAGCAACTTGGTACAAATGAAACTTATAGGCCGGGTCTTGTCCCAAGATCGAAAATCTACCCCGCTGCATTCAAAAAGTCATTTTTTTAACTTTTCTTTCACATCACGCCGTCCTCCATAGTTAAGACTAGTGATGAAAGAAGTTCACGCCTGTATTTTTTCTTGAAGCGAGAATGTCCTGATCCATTGCCTGACATAATGAAGTTACATTTGGAGAGTGAAAAATGGTTGTAATGTCTCCATCTCGCAAGATTTATTCATCTGGATCTGATGAGACGTTGTCTACGAAGAGAAATGCTTTCCATTATAAAATTTTGAATTTCATTAACTTTTCCTCCGGAGGAACAAACTGTTGACAAACCCAGCCCTTAAACGTTTCTCCATCTATCCATGCATTCCGATGGTTTCTGTTCTAAACAGCTCTCTCTTTGCTTCTTTTACAGGTCGGAGCATATTTTTCATCACTAGATGGAAGTTTTCTCAAAAATAACATTCGAAATTCCAGGCCATCCTTATCGCAGTTCATGTAAATTTTATCTCTACGTTTATTTCAATCAATTTGTGAAATGTGGCCTTAGATTTCCGTTTTTTTTCTTTCTTTTATTTCTTTGTGATAACGAGTTTTACAGAATGCTGATAGAGAGTCAAGTTTGCAGGATTCTACTGTATTAACAGAAAAATAACCCGCTTTCCTATCGATCTATTGCACGGTTTTAAGTTAAAAATGAAAGAACCATAAAATGCTTAAAAATGCTGACTACAATAAAATCAGTGAATGCTTTTTAAGTACTTTTAGCTAAAAACAAATGAGCACCCTTTTTCAGTAACTTTCACTAGCCATTCTTGAGATATTATATATTATCAAAAATTAAGTATGCTTATTTGAATCGGTAACAATTAAATTCCTATTAATTAGCAGCAATAAGAAAACTACATAACAAGGATATAAAAAAACTATCATTTATGTCACCATTTTCGCGCAAATATCGGACAGTTTTAATCTGTAGAAAATATCCCAAGTTGGATAAATCATATTTTCATAATAAAACTTACGGTAGGTGTAATAAATTGATTAACTTAAGTTGTTTTCGATATGTAAATTTTATAGTATGTAATTTGTTCATGTATTAACCAGCTACATATTCCAGTATATATGCCAAAGTTGACATGCTTATTTAATGTAAAATTACCAAATATTTTCATCTCTCTCTCATATATATATATATATATATATATATATATATATATATGAGTGTGTGTGTGTGTGTGTGTGTGTGTGTGTATGTGTGTGTATGTGTGTGTGTGTGTGTGTGTGTGTGTGTGTGTGTGTGTAACAAAAAAATCGACTCACTAAGAAGGAGTTGTCCGATTGTAATGAAATTTCGTATGCAAAGACATTTTCAGCGAACATGCAAATGAATATAATTTGGTGTCCAATGAATAAATAGTGGAAGCTCCAGCGCATCGAAACTGCGCATTCAGCAGGTGTATATCTGCAAGTGGGTATGGTCTGGGGTGCCATCTCCTTTGATAGTCGGCACCCTTTGGTAGTCATTTCTGGCACACTGATAGCACAGCGGTACGTAAGCAACATTCTACGGCCGATTGTGCTACCGTTCCTTTTGCGACACCCCGGACTTACTTTTCAACAAGAGAATGCCCGGCCGCATACGGCACGTGTTGCTATAGATTGTCTTCAAACTTGCCCAATACTTCCTTGGCCAGCTAGGTCTCGTGATCTCTCTCCCATAGGGCACATTTGGAACGTTATGGGAAAGCGATTGCAACCATCCCGGAATTTTGACGATTTTGCCCGACAGTTGGAGACAATTTGGCAAGACCTTCCGCAGGACACCATCCATTAACTTTATCTGTCTATGCCACGCCGGGTGGCATCTTTCATCCAGGCCAGAGGTGGACCAAAGCCTTATTGACTTCCTCCCTTTGTATTCGGCCAAACTCTAAATTATTAAATTGTTATGAAATTTTAATCGTTTCTTTTTCAATGAATGTTCTTCACATCCACCAATTTTTATCACAATCGGACAACTCCTTCTTGGTGCGTCGATTTTTTTGTTAGAGTATATATATATATATATATATATATATATATATATATATATATATATCGAGAGAGAGAGAGGGAGAGAGCTGATAAGAAATTTAAAGGATTTGACGCATGTGGACAGTTGTTGTTCCAAGTGAAAGTTTTACGGGAAAAATTTTATTGACGAACTTGAAATTTTCGGTATGTCTTCCCGATATCACTTAGATGCTTTTATTCGTGGCCGTATTATTGGAAAGATCGAAGAAGGGCGAAAAATAACAGATGTTGCCAGGGAGTTTGACATCGCCCACAGCGTTGTTTCACGACTGTGGGAAAGCATTTAAATCAACTGGTATGTGTAGGGGGAGGTCGTGTTAGAAGTACGACGCCTGCAGAAGACGAGTACACTATCCTATCGGCAAAAGGGACCGACTCACCACAGCTCAGCAGGTGGCAAATCAGTTTCTTATTACCACAGGGCAGCGGATCACCCTAAAGACTATAGCCAAACGGTTGGGAGAAGGAGGACTATACGCCAGCACACCTGTTGTATGTGTCCCATTGTCCAGACTGCACCGTACCGCCCGTTTGCAATGGTGTCGTGAGCATCTCAATTGGACCGAACAGGACTGGGCTTGCGTACTATTATCAGATGAGTGTAGGTTCAGTCTGTCATCTGACTGTAGACGCTAACTGATATGGCGTGAGAGTGGTACTGCTTATCATCCAGAAAATATCCAGGAAAGAGGCCGATATCCGACATGCAATATCATGGTATGGGCCGACATCATGATCAATGGCCGCACGCCCCTACATGTGGTTGCAACTGGGACAATGGCCGGCCAACGATACATTGATGAAGTTCTACTACCTCGTGTTCACTTTTTACGTGATGCTGTTGGTGATAAATTTGTTTCCATGGACGACAACGCACCATGTCATCGAACACTCGCTGTTCAGGATTGTCTAGTCAGCGAGGGTATTCAATGCCTCGTATGGCCAGCAGGTTCTCCAGATCTAAACCCCATTGAAAATGTTCGGGATGCTTTGAGGAGGCGACTTGCTGGTCGAAAATATCCACCAACAAACAAGAACACCCTCATCTTTGCGCTGACAGAGGAGTGGGATAACATTCCTCAACAACTGCTGGATAATATTGTGCAAAGCATAACACGACGTGTGGAATGTTGCATCGCACTCCACGGTGGACATATCTCGTACTGACACCTTTCTCAAAGTGCCTGCTGTCGTTCATATGCATTCTTCCATTTCGCCGTACATAACATCAAATGAACACTTTTTTTCCTTTCAGATGTTTCAAAACCTTCTGTTTTTCCCAGAACAATAAATTATGTTTATTCTAATGTCCGAACAGTGTGGCATTGCAATTTGTGATCATTCCTCAGCAATTGTCCAGCAGTATATATATATATATATATATATATATATATATATATATATATATATATATATATATATATATATACGTATATATATATATATATATATATATATATATATACGTATATATATATATATATATATATATATATATACGTATATATATATATATATATATATATATATATATATATATACGTATATATATATATATATATATATATATATATATATATATATACGTATATATATATATATATATATATATATATATATATATATACGTATATATATATATATATATATATATATATATACGTATATATATTGTTGATCGTGCGATATATACGTTGATCGTTCCCGGCACCATTGCAATCGCTGTTGACGGTGCATACTGTTCAGAAGTAGGCGGCGTAATGGGCGTCGCGAGTATAGAATCCGCTCCTGTAGTCTTCTATTAATGGTCCGGGTAGTCATTTCCGTGTCTTCCTACATCCTGCCTTCACACGTTGGATGGTTGATAACGACGAATCTCGGGCTGTCACAACTGCTCTGACAAATTGCACTATCTTCCCGTTCTGTCGTCGCTCTAGGTCATTCGCTGCCCGCTGAAATCTGCCATTCTGGACCCATTCCCGCTAACATCGTCTAACTGTGGATCGCTCCTACCAAAGTGCAGAGCGATTCGTCGGTGTGCCCATCCAGCCTCATGCAGTCCGATCGCACACCCACTTACAAACTCCTTCATATACTGATAGTGGAAGCGAATTCGACGACGAGGCATTATTACAATCAAGGTGCGTAAACGAAATCGAAATCCACTGCACGTTTTGTTCCTGAAAGCGAGGTTCGCTCCTTATGTATACCACCATGATGCTTAGTTTCAAAGCGCTGTAGTTCAGACTATTCATTCATTGGCTGCGAATTTTTCATCATTTGCATATTCGGTAAGCAGGTGTTTGCATGTACAGTTTCATTACTATCGGATTATTTTGAGGGGTGCGTTGATTCTTTTGCCTAAGAGTTATTTGGACGGCAGTAAAGGAATTGGTCATCCGCTGATTGGCAAAAGATTGTCTTTTACTGTGAGTCACGTTTATTGATTCATCGAACGGATGAACGTTGGCTTATAAGCCGTGAAAGATCGGAGCACAAACACTCATCAACCATTGTTGGAAGAACGCAAGCCGGGGGTAGGTAGCATTATGGTCTGGGAAATGTTTTCCTGGTATTCTCTGGGTCCACTCATACCTGTGAAAGACACTATGAACCGAATTTATTATAAATCCATCCTTGCAGACCACGTGCAGCCATATGTTGTGTTGTCTTCCCTGGTGCGGATGGGATTTCCCAGCATTACAATGCAACGTGTCACGCAGGGAGAACTGTCCGAGAATGATTGGAGGATCAAGGTGGAGACTTCAAAGTACTTCCCTAACCCCCAATTCTCCAGAATTAAACCGAATTGAGCATCTGTGGAACCACTTTGATCAGGTTTTTTGCTCTATGGATTCTCCATGCACCCTCCAGCAGCTGCCAGATGCACGGCAGTCAGCATGGCTACACATACCTAAGAACACATTCCAGCACCTTATAGAATCACTTCCAGCCCGCCTAACTGCTGTACGCGCTGCACACGGCGGTTACTCCGGATATTAGCCAGTTGTCACAATAATGTGACTGGACTGTGTATATATGATTTTAGACTTAATTACTCTGTCTAAAATAGGAAGGTAAAAGGAAACTCTATCTCTATGATAAAAATTTCGTAAATGTAGCATAAAATAAAATATAAACTGGCTATGCAGCATAAAACAAAAAAATAATATTTTTTTTTGTGCTTTATTTACGAAGTTTTCCTTTATTGTAGTAGATTTTGGAGCGATTATTAAAAACTTAAAAAAAAGTTATATCTCAAATGCTTATTGATTATTTTGTTCAGGCTTAATTCAACAGGGAAAAAATATAATGTCTTCAAAATAGTTATTTATTTAATTCTGAACATTGTATGATCAAAATTTAGTCAACTATGCCGTAACGTTTTTAACACTCCACATTATATGTGATTTCATTTAAAGTTAATTTATTTAAATATAACATATGCTTTATGTCTAATTAGAGGATCGTATAATAATGAATACACACGTGTCAGGGGATATTAGGAGTACAAGAACTGTATCGTTACGAAACGTATCCTCTTAATTCGTGGGTGTATACGCAGGATACAAGAACGAGTCCAAGTTTCTAGGTAACTTATGTTTATTCACCAGCACAAAGAAAACAGGAATAATAGACAATCAAACAGCATGTAAATGCTCCACTCATTTCACAGAATAAGCGATATTATTCTCAGAATGATGACGAAAGTAGTTTCACAAAACAGCCGCTACTATTCTCAAAACATTGTCAAAAATTACAGTCCAATAAAGTTCGTATCACGTCCATTCGAGAACTACCCTGTAACGGAGAGATAAATCCTTTTTATAGTCTCTCCATAGAAACTTCTGGAAATCTCTATATCTCCAAGAATAATCATTCTATCGAGAAGTTTTTTAGACATTCTGGTAGTCGCCAAATGTTGCCAAATTGGCGATAAATCGCCAAACCTGGCAACCCTTCTTATAACTGGGCCATCTTGGAAACAATGGGCTCACGTCATGGTGACGTCATGGACTGTGTTTTCTTCGCCTGGCTTTCGAGACAGACGAAAGAGGAGGCGCCAAAAGGGAATATCGCGCGTTCGCAACTATATTTTCATTCTGATAATGATTATGAGTCATACAGTACTAATTAATGGAATGCTAATATTTAAAATGTGTCATACTCCAGAGATTAGGTAGCAACATACCGAGCTCCACATAGGTACTAACTGCATTACGGTTATTATTTATGGAAATATAATTTAGGTTACTATAATTAAGGTATATTACTTCAGATTTTACTGTTCAACACTTTTAGGAGCGTGGTCAGTGTTCATTACAAACGCGAAAATTTAACATAATATATCACTTTTTATTACATAAATTGTCATTATATTTCAAACTCTTTTGTACCGAAATATTTTTATAGCAGTCTTAACTTGATATTATCGTTTAAATGCGTGTAATATTTACAGAGTAATAAATTAAAATATGAGGGTATAAAATACTGTTTACTGTATATGAAGTGTAATGAAATTCTCAATCTAATCCGCGAATTCTAAACGAAATTCTTAATCAATCGCGCTATTCCGGGATGCAACATTTCTTGATTCCGAAATCTCAGGATTTTAATAAACATCCAAGGATTGCAATCTCTAGTTATAGGGATTTTATCTCATCTTCCAATAGTTTTAAATGACTTGAAGTTTGCAGAAGAAATAAGAGGGACTTTCACGTTTCAAATTCATTAAACAAAACTCCCCAAGTTTTAATCCGGAATTTAGTAGAATTTCAGAACTATGAAAACAAAAAACATGGATTGAGTTTCATGATCCGCTGTTTCGTAAAGGATGAAAAGTTTCAAACAGGAGGTATATTTTAAACTTCTGCTTGTGAAATATAAGAGCCAGTATTAAAATTTCTCGAAAGTAGGATGGAAACTTTTCAATTGTTCATTTAAATAGAACAGGAGTTTCTGATCATAAAATACAAGAGAGCTATTCTGAAAATCCTCCACTCTCTAAAGATAGACTCGATTTTCCACTATATTTTTACACTCAAACGATTCTAGAAGAAAAATATTATTTTCTTCCGAAAATTATACCAGAAAGATCAATTATGCATAAAGCATTGATTATGAAACACTTTCCAACTGAAATGCAATTTTATCTAAACATCTCTAAAATGCAATACATTCAGCGATAATATTTTTAAAATTATCACAATACTACATTAATTTATTATATTTGAAAACTTAAAATTTCATCGAAAAAAATGAACTTTATTCAAATGACGTCATTGAATATAACTCGCCTGGCTCTCTATGTAAAAGCTGTAAATATTTCATTCATACACTTTTATTCCATCTCTTTCATTCATCACAATACTACAATAATTTATTTTACTTAAAAACTTAAAACCATGGACGTAAAAGTAATTTCACTCTATGCTTAAAACTTCATCTAAAAAGTCTACTATAAAATCGTCTGTTCTCTATGTAAAATCAATTAATGTTTCTTTCATATCAGCTATGTTGCAGACTCCAGAACTAAATAACTTTGTGCTAAAGAAATTAAGCAATTCTTATGCAACTCACCCTACATCTTTATGTGTTTACATTCTTCACTTTGCCACTGATGAAGGGCATAATAGTGCCCGAAAGCGATATGGCCGTGTTATTTTATACGTTGTAAAAAGGAGATTTTAATAACATACTTTTAAGCCTATCTTTTGGTTGTCTGATTTTAAAGTATAGAAGGAAGTATGTTGAATGGTGATAATTATTTTGACTTGTACCACTTTTCTTGATAGATATGCTTTTGGTAATGGATTAAACAAACTTTTTATTATTTTTATTTTTGTAACTAATGGAGTCAAAGAAAAGTTGGGCGATCATTTTCACCGTAAATGCATGGCTCATGTTTCTAGATTCCAGAAATAAATTTAACTGTCTGTGGGTATGTATATGGAGGGGTAGATGTGTGTGTGCGTGTGTGTCAAATCATGGGTCCTTTGTAATCTCAAAAGCGGCTAAAGTAATTTGAACTCATTTTGTGTGGTATACTGTGTATATATTTTTAAAAAGTATATAGTTCGGCTCAAAGGTCGAATGCCTCCTTCTTTGACGTAGACGTAGAAAATCTCGAGATTGCGCCGATTCGCTAGTTCTCTCTTTATGTAGTGTCGGCATATTTACTTTGCATCGAAAATGTAATTAGAGCAAAACAAGATTGAAAAAATCATATGTCTTATATTTCATGTCTAACAACTGCGATGGCTTTACAAACATTATTAGTAATTCCATTTAGAAAGTCGTAGGAACGTCGCATAGCTCAAAACATTTATTTTTTCGAAAACTTTAAAAGTTTCGGTCGAAATTCTGTGAATGAATGAAACTACTGCTGAGAGATACCAATCGCTAACACAATACCTGTTGGTGGCCCCTTAGCCAGTAAACAAGCTACATAATTAATGCGTGATTTTATTAAAGAGTGCCTTCCAGGAGGATAAATTAAAAATTTTAGAAACATTAAATTCGAATAGAAAACATTTTTTACGACCGTGGACGTGCATGCTAAAAGAATATTTCAAAACTACACATTACCAGGTTCAACCCAAAGAAGATTGTTAAGAAATCAATTTAAACATATTATTATATTTTCTTAAATATTAAGCTTCTAAACATTAATGAAAAATGATCGACCATTTGATAGATACAAAATATCGGACATGTCGTTTTTCAACCTTATTTTGTTCTCATTAAATTTTCGACTCAAAGTAAATATGTGGACACTGCATAAGAATAAAACTAGAGGATCGATGTTTTGAACAAGAAGCACTGCGGCTTATTTGCGTTGCATTCTAACAAAAACATGAAACCCTAGCATGCGAACCAGTCGATACCGTTGTTGTCGTTGTTACTGATGACCTCCTGTTTCGGCGGAGCCGATTCAGGACCAGTGACGCAGAAAGCAGGAAAGAACGAAGAAAAACACAAGACGAGAGAACAAAGTTTTATTACAAGAACGCATCACTGACGAAGGTCGGAGGGGGTGCAGGTTCACATTTAGACGAGAACCCAGATCGCGGAAGACTGACTTTATCCTCGAGAAACACCCATACCTTATTTGGGATTCGAACCCGAGCCCACAAGACAGCAGCCGAAGACGCTATCCACTGCACCGCCTGGGCGGCATCGATACCGTATAAACTGGAGATCGAACCTTCGCAATGCGGTTTAACATCCTATGTTTTACTTTTCCGGGCCGTAACCCCCCCCCCCCCCCACACACACACACACACCTTGGTAGTGTTTCTAAACGCTTGTACTTAAACACTTGCACTGAAAATGAAGAAGAACAAAAAGGGGAAACTTTACATCTTTCCATAGATATGTGTCTACCTTCTCTTAGGTTAAAAAAATTTTCTCAAAGCCATATGTTGGATCACAGCAATCAAGAAATTTAACTTTATTCAAAATCTGAATATTTTCCTATGCGTTAACAGTAGCGTTAATATGAGTCCTACACGTAACAGAAGCGTTAACATAAATCATAGGTGTTAACATAAATTGAAAACAAATATTTACTAAGTATGTGGCAAAGTTCTAGAACAATCGTCAGGTGGAATAACGCAATAATTACACTCTCAAAGATATCAGAAACTAGGCAGTTGTATTTTCAAAACATTGAAGTATTCACAAAACACTAAACGTTCATAGCCGAAAATCACCCAAGAAAATTGAAAAATTACACTCATAGCTACTCAAGTAGCTTCCAAGGAAAATAAAAAAAATTGTTTAAAACGCCCCTCTGTTACTTTCCGAAAGTCTTTAAAAGTCGTCGAGTCGGCGATAGTTCGTAAAACTTCAAGATTTATTGTCGCCAAGGGCAAGGCCATGTATTAACACACCTGAGGAATTTCGACTGGAAGTTTGTTTCACGGCAGAAATAAATGATTTTAAATCCATAAATGTTGTTTTTCTTTTGAAAAGCTTTAAATGCCTGGAAAAGATGTACCAGTAATTGCAACAATTCTCAAATAATTCGGGTTTTGAAACCTCACGTCTTTAAAAAGAAACTACGAACTATCGAATTCCCTCTCCAATTCGTTTATCGTGGTTCTCAGAGATCTCAAAGATTCTATTAAATTACTGATTAAAACTTTTGAAATTTTACTTAATAAGTTCGAAACGAGCACATACGTGACATCCTGTTATTTGGACGGTGATCTTTGAAGTCGGACAAAATTATTGGGGAAATATATAACTGAGCTCCAATATTCCGACTCGCGTTATTTGAAACTTCGTTTAAATAATCAACCTATTTAAAACGGTTAAACTCCAGATAGTGGATAATTTTCATGTTGAAGTTTTGAATTTTTTAATAGTGGTTTCCTTAAGATTTCCTTTGCCACCCATTCATCTACAATAATTTCAAAGATTTAAAATATACCTAATTTTATATTCAGAAATGGTTTTCACAGAAAATATTTTAATGGGTTTTTACAAGTGATAATAATGCATGTATTGTCAATACATTTTTGCAATATTATGGGACTTTAGGACGCAAAATAAACGCTGTTTCACTTAAAGTTATCGGCTGAATGTAATATTATTATTACTAGCCAAATACCTGTTGAAAATCAACGGTCTCGCATTAAGCAACCCCTGAATAAAACAAATTTTTGAGCGAGGGGATGAACAATTTTTCCCCTTCATATACCAGAAATATTTCTTGGTTCTCTTTTGATCTTTGTAGATATGATATTCAGTACTTTATAGTGGCTACTCCAGGTATGACGTCAGATGAAAACCATCCAGAGCCTATTTTGTCCCATGCAAACTTAGATTGCCGTGGTCTTATAAAATCCCTAATTTCTATCCGTTCTAAATTCGGCCACAATCTTAACGAAGGGGTGTTGAATCTCCATCAACTCCGAATTGAATTCAGACCTGGATGCGGAATAACCTGGTTCAGCTATTCACAATCACGAAAGCATCATTCGTCTACGCTGAGACTCAATAATTAACTACCTGGCTAATGAATGAATCGAAAAGAGTCGTTCCAATCGTGATCCATCGAAATCAGAACCACTTAACGGAAGCGTATTACGGAAGCGTATTACGCGGTCTACATGATGCATTCAGGTTTGTAAGGACTTGCTTAAGGAAGGCGGTCATTTTATAATTTGAAAAACGGATTGTTTGGGACACTTGGCACAGAATAAATATCCATTCGATGAAATAGATATTGGCTTAATCTCAGAAAAAAATATTTGTATTTTATCTCTATATTAAGCTTATAATAATGTAAGGATCCACTCGACTTTCTCATACATTTATATTTCATATTGTTACGAATACGTAAAATGCTTTTTGTATGGCATCTCTCAACAAGGAGAAAATACATTCGAAGGTAACCATTGCTTTATTTAAAGGAATAAGTTGCTTGACCTTAGAAATATTTTTATAACCTTAGCGTCCAATTTGGCTAAATATCGCCAACTTAGTGACTTTTGGTGAGTTTCGGAAGGCACTCGAATTTTCTCGATATATCCATTATTTTAGAAGATCTTTTTAGAAATTTCTATAGAGAATATATAAATAAGCCATTATTCAGTTGGATAGAGTTGACATGATACGATAAAAGTAACATGTTGGATTACGATAGTGTTTTGAGAACAGACTTTGATGTTTAGTTGAGTATATAAATTGCAGTTTTATTGTACCTGACAGTGATTTTGTAAGATAACTAAAGTGTTTTTAGCTGTATATTGTTCCAGTTTTCGCGTAATGGTGTTTTTAAATAAAAGCGTTAGTTATCTAGAAATGTGGACTCATTTTTGTATCCTAAGAGTACAGCCATGATTTCAAGAGCACACCCACAATTTTGGAAAATACGTCGTAACAATATATTACTTTCCAATCGGAATCCGTCATTCAAAAATCTATTACATAATTTTAATTCTTGAATAGCTTAACTATATTTTGGAGCAAAAACATTCAGTACACATCAACTACGAATATGGGGGATATGAGTTATCTAACAAAAATATTAGTCATATATGTCTGTGTCGTATCGACTTTTAGAACACCTCCGCAATCATTTCTATTTCCGAGCCATTCTGAGGAAATAATTATTGTTTTCTATTTGATTACGTGTATATATCGGTGTTTGTTCGGAGATAGTTATGGGAGACCGTTCGGAGACCGTTATTACCACTATTGCTAGCTGGAGATGACGTAGACTGCAGGTGTTAATTACGGTACGTCACGAATGCAGACGTTGGTTAAACAATGAGGGCTCAATTAATGAGTGACATTTGAGCGGTTCGAAGAACGGTTCTTCGATTCGGACCTTGGAGGAGTGTGCACGGCGGAAAAGCACGGCGTGTTGAAAATGGATATGTTTCTGTTCGAATCTTAATGTTTAATATGCCTGGTTAATATTTCGCAATGAGAAAAATCTGGAGAAGTGTAGAACATCCTACGCCTTATCTGCCTCCATCTAAATTGTTTTGACTCGAATAAGGCACCGTTGAGTTGAAATTACACTGATTGATTGATGCCAGTTTTGCCAAAATCGTTGGATTAGTTATATGAATTTCTGCCTGGTGGATTATTGTGTGAGCTGAAAATAGCGAGGGAAATTATGGACCCGATCCCTGGAGTGCTAATCTTCTACCCTTGGCCGCCCATGGCCCATAACAAGGCGAACCCGAAAATGAGCTCCCTACTCCTCTGTCCTGGATAAATTGATTGTACTTTGGTATAGTCATCTAAACTGTAAGTAATATTTCCTTAAATGTTATTGTGCTGGTGGGAGTTACGTAATGATATCAAGAGTATGTATTGAAGAACTATGAGTTGAGTTTGTATATATACATGTCTCAAGAACAGTTATTTACTAGAGTAATAAATGGAATTCTGTATTAACTATTTGCAAACCCAGACCGAGGGCCCTAACCCTAGAGTTTGAAGAGCATTAATCCCCGGTCGAGAAAAGAAAAAACAAACCCAACATGAAGCAAGTTATTGGGCAACCCGAACCCATCGGACAGAGGAAACCGCCGACCCCACCATGCAGCGAACGCACAGCCCGGGACACCAAGGTGACATTAGACCCACGCCCAGCCGAGCTGGGCCAAGCACCCCCAGTCCCGGAGAAGAACGCCGACGGAGACGGCGAAGCTCCCACCGAGCAAGCCAGAGACCTGCTCGCAAAGCAACCAACCAGGCAAGAAGCGCCACCAAGAACGGCGACGCACCCACACCCATAGAAGTTTATTATTTTCTAAAAATGTTGCCTGGTCAGGGCAGTTACACCAGCCTACAAAAACCTCCGCAAGAATTAGCGGGAAAAACACATATAACAAGATAAGTATATATAAATACAACAAATAGTGTACAAAAGAATAATAATTCAAATACTGTAAAACAAAATTCTCCAAACCGATGTTCCCAAACAAAATAAACATCACTCCCAAAATTATTTAAATAAACCTAAAATTCCATTATAATAATACATTTAATTTAACAACTCAAAACCGCCCAGCAAAATTTAAAAACGTCCCCCCGAAACCTGCCCCGTTCACAACAGGTCACCTGGGCTCAGCTACAACTGAACTACATATATATAAAACATCAAACGAACTCCGCGGCAAGGAAATCAAAAGTCCTTATCCAGAACAATCTCTGCCATCTCGATTCTTAACTTCTCAAAATCAACTGTATCACCGGCGGGAGAACTTCTCCGAGCCTCGGCCAGTTGCAAAAGAGAGTCATCCAATCTCTGTTTATACCTCTGAATCTCTGCATCCTTTTCCTCTATTAAGGCATTCGTAACCTCTTTCTCGCTCACTATGTCCGCTCCGATTTCCAACCTATGATTCAAATCTTGAATCAAAGAATCTTTATATATTAACTATTTGTCATGCTTTCCACTAGTTGTTAATTCAATATGTGCTCTTACCTTTAGCTACGAGTCTTGGCTGGCCAGCCGGTTCTTGGAATCGGCCGGGAGAATAGAACCTGGATGCAATGCTTACACGATCACTACTAATAAGCTTAAACCGATACCGAATTTTGTGCGGTGTTAATTTCATACTTTACCACTTAATAAATTTAAAATCTAAACCTGCTTCACAATTGATGCCGTTAGGCATTTCTTATTTTGCCAATTAGAAACCTGTACCACATCTACATGAATGGGCACTTACATTGTCGCATATGCTGTAATAGTGTAGATTTAAAATTCCATTTAAACACAGAGTATTTCCAAGAGTCATTTGTTGCCCAGACTATATTATATCACCTTAAGAAATTACCGTGTTTTTCTACAGGATATAAGGTTATGAAAGTCCTGAATTCCATATTATTCTAATTATAATCATGCGAATTATACAAAATTATAGCGCAGTCTAATTTTTTTATTATTTTACATAATGTATAATCATGTTTTTCAGTCAAAATCACTAATTTAAAAATTTTGGAAAACTTGCATTTCTTTATACAATAATAAGATAAGGTAAACAATTTTAGCCTTTTTAAAGCATGTAAGCCAATAAAAAGTTCTGGAATTTCAATCCCTGCACGACATTTCCATACATTCATATGCCAAGTTGTTTGCTCGTTGTATTATAATCAGCATCAAAATACAAAAGTAAATGTGTAACCTAATGGACTTTTTTTGCAAATTAATTTTTTAACTGTAAAAAATCCTTAAATTTGTAAAAAAATTCAAATTGTTTTACCAGTAAACATTTAAAATACTTTGCATTGGTTTATCTCATTCTCTCAGTATTTTGTGCCCATAATTTCAATGATTGAATGGAGATCATAGATTTCTCACACCTTAATATCTACTATGTCAAAAGAAAAGTACTTCCAAGTAAAAATGATAAAATATGCCATTTCGAAATTGAAAAAAGAAATCATGTTTGAAAGAAAATTTCTGAAGTATTTGCCCAAGAGGACGCGATATGAATCTGAGAGGGGGGATGAGATGAAAAAAAGTTGTCGTTAACAGCTTCTGGAACACTTCTTATACGATCGTCTTCTATTCATACATATGATGGATGACTTGAACACGCCCATTATGAAGCACCATTTTCGGCCCTTGCGTTATTTTTTTGAATGGAAAGAAACTAGCTCTCACACTTGGAAATCTTAATGTTAACTCTGATGTAAATTCTGGCAAAAAATAAACTGGGCCTGATATAGGTTAATCATCGTGAAGAATATGGATCATATATTTATGCGAGTCTTTTGGTATCGTGAGGAAGAGGCAATTTGGATACTTTAAAGTTCTACGGTCGTTATATGCACACAATGGCTAATATGACCGTCACCTGTATTTTATATTGAATAAGAAAATGCTACGAATGTTAGAGCGCCTAACACATACCCGGGATTTTAAACCGTCTGTTTGGAATCGAAGAGTAGAATGAATTCAAATGGTTTGGTCATTTAAGTGGATCATCTGTATGCAGGGATAATAAGACTTGTGTTCATCAGATTTGTTTTGTAGATATGTCTATATGAAGTAGAAAATAGTACAGATGATTAAACAACAGAAAATAAGAAATTATCTTCTGGAGATGGTGTTATGAGATAACTCGTCTTAATTTCTACATAGCTTGAAAAATGCAACTGATAATATGTTTGGACGCAACCCCAAAACCATGAGTTTAGTCTACTGCTATTTTGAATGCGAATTATAGACAATATACAGGGTGATTCAAAACGATGGGGTAAAACTATAAGATGTGATAGAACACACCTAAACAAGCACATTTTGACGTACAATGCATGGTCGTAACCCAAGTGGTTAAGCACTAGGGGTTAGTACGTACTGTTGCATGAAATGGTGGAATATAATAACAGAGGAGGTATGAAAGCAGTAAAGAAATTACAGAACATATTTTAACGAACAACTTACAGAAACTGTTCAAAGCAAGAAATCGAAAAAATTATAAAACAAATTATAATAAACTTACAGAAACTGCTCAAAACAGCGACCGTCAACATGAATACAGGTCTCACAACTGCGATATAGTGATCATCGTACATTGGTAAAAACACCTGGAATTTCTCGTACAGCAGAAATCCTGGCAACAAGGTACTCATCGGAATCGATGGGCTCCTATCGTAGATAAGGCTTTTCATATGGACCCATAGGAAAAAGTGCAGACATGAGAGATCGAGTGATCGTGCCGGCCGAGTGATACGTCCATCCTGACCAATCCATCATCCTGGGAATGTTGCAGGCAAGGCCTTTCACACAACCACGCTGAAATGAGGTGGCGCTCCGTCTTGTAGGTACCACAATCGGATTTGGGCTTTCCTCGCATTCCCGTCCGGACATGAAATGCATGTCGTCCTTCTCCTGATTTAGGAAGCAATCCATTCCTTTTGAAATCCACGGTAGATCTGACGACGAGTGTGACAACAGGCGCTTAATGAGTTTGCTGGATAGCACCCTTCAGCACTTAACCGTGTGCGTTACAACCATGCATTGTATGACGAAAAGTATTTGCTTAGGTGTGTTCTATCACCCCTAAAAGTTTTGCACCATCGGTTTGAATCGCCCTGTATAAGTAGGACGCCAATTTCCGCTTGTTACAAATTAGAGCGTATCAGAAAATTAACTTTTGTTGGATGATTGTGTTGAATTATGAAGTAACATTTCTTTTACGTTGAAAATATTCTCTATTTTATGATCTCCAAGAGTTGTTTATAACATTTAATCAATAAATACGTAGTCAATATGGAGTACATAAGGCCACTATTTTCTCTGATTATTTTTCCTCAAAAACACGGCGAACATTGAATTTTATTATCAAAGCAATTCATCACATTGACTACACATTCAAAATCAATTTTTGATTATCCATTATGAAGTGATTGATCGAACAATTGATTAAATATAAATTTAGCGGCATTTTATTGTTGTAAAAAGGAAAGCCGCTGAAATTCTTCTTTTTTCTTTCAAAGTCCTTTCTTGTGATTGTTTTTAAATAACCAATCACTGCTGAAAACTGCATCAATCAGGTTAATCCTTGTGATCTATGGATGCTAATTGCATCCGCCAATTACAGAAAAATTGCTTTCTAATGTATGGTACTGCTCCTTTCTTGAAACTAAGATTTAAAAGAGGTATAGACGCTCAAAATAATGAATGACAGCAAAACTAGCACCCCGCGCATTAATTACTTATGATCAACGAACATGGGGAGAAAACACCTTTACTGGAATTCGCGGACACTTCAATCGTTTATCATTTATTTGTGCGTATGTGTGTGTGCGCAATGATTTCCTGTTGCCAAATGGTGCTAATTCCAGTAAAAATGGAACGGTACAGATTTTTTTTTTTTAAAGTCACTAGAACAGACTCGTTCTGTTCAACAGAGAATTCGTTTAAAAGGTTTAAAAACACCCCCATTTGACAAAAGATTCGTTCACAAATGCGCCCAACAATAAAAGGATTAGAGGATTATGTACTACTCCTTTATCACCATACAGATCCAATGCCTCACTACTCCTCAGCTACTGAAATTCGCCGAATAGCGGTAAATCCAATGAAAATTGTTCGATTTAGCATTTTTGACAAAAGTCACTTTACATACTGACCAATGATCAGAAATCAAATTTTGTCAAAATTAGATAGGCCTTTCTAAAATGATATTCTTTCAAACCTTTTGCCATTGAAGTGACTGAAGAAGAGCTTCGCTAGCTACGCTCCAATAACGATAGAGGAGAGATTACATCAATGGAATAAGCAAGGGAGAGATATGCCAATCATAATCCCCCAATGGTTTAACCATTACATGAGTTCTATATAAGGTCAATAATAGAAAACGAAATCCAGCATTATAAACTCCCTCTATTCGTTCGTCGATCTCTCCCTTTCTGACATCTTGGCTACGCCTGTCAGCTTATGATGTAACAGTCATTTTCTCATCCAATGTTATTGAATCAACCGGAAATGGTGCAATAATGTTATATAAGACAAAATACCATCTACGAAAGGAACAAATATTACAAAATTGTACACTTTAAGGGGGCGGTGGACGTTGAAATGAGCAAAAATCGACTAAAAAAAATTTTTGTTTTTTAATATATAGCATTATTTTACACATTTAACCTTTTTCTTACGGGTGGAACAGCTTCCATCCCAAATTAATAACCTCCCAAAAAGACAGGTATTTGACATACCCTATCCCAAACAGTTTGACTCCCTTTGCAGGTATTGGCGTCCATGGAAATCGCCAACAGAAACATTGCACCTGCTGCAGCAGACTGATAGGTTTCGTTTACGCCACAATCGCTAGACCTAGTAGTCCCCCAATAAATACAGAAAGTATTATCATACAATTATAGGATTATTTCTATTTATTAATAGTATATTGGCTACATTACAGCATGGCCTCACAGGAAAACTAGCTATCGATGTAATGAAAGATAGCATGATCACACAATTTGCCGTTGTAGGTATACTGTTTTTTATCAGTATAGTAGCTGCGTTAAGTTTGACGTCACATAAAAAACATCCATTAAGGAACAGCTCAAAACTTAGTAAGCAATGGTAACCAGCAGCGTCGCCAGAAAAAATTCTGGTGTGGGGAGGGTAACCAAATAAATTTATTTCCATTTCTCCATAAACCATTTCCTCGAAATTCATTGGGTTCTATGGGTTCCTGGGGTGGGGTTATGATTTGCTCTCCTTTGGCGGAGCACCACTGATAGTAACCGATTAGTCTCTATAAGCGAGTTACTTATAAGCAAACACGATATTTACATATGTAACATTTTTATATCATCGAATATAAAATTTGCTTATTTCACGGGGAATAACATGAATCCTGAGTATTTTCCTTCATCCCTAATACTATAATTTAATCCAACAATAGCAACTCCATAAAGTGAAAATACTTGATAAGTCGCTCTTTGATCGAGCGACGCATACAAAAGGAATTTGTGTCTTGAGGGAAATCCAACAGAAGATGCAATTAAACGCCGTCTCATTCAAATCTTAGGGGTTTTCAGTGGCATTCATTGCGTTATGGGTATTTAAAAGTATGCTAACAATTCACGATCGTGAATCGTAGACGCAAACGTTTCACAATTCGAAATTTCTAATTGAATGGCACGAATTTGCTTTGATCGGGTGGCATCGGCACTGAGGAATCTCTAATGATCGAACGGTTGCCGTTAACATTGAGATTAAACAAGTTTCGTTTCGTTCTCGCTGAGTGAATATTTTAGCTGTCAGCAATTATCTGACTCGACTGTAAAATTTGGAAATCTTCAGAGAAACGGGACGCGTTCATTCCAAATGAGATTTGCAGAAACACTACTTTTAGAGGAGGCACTTTGATGTCTCAAAGTGCTCATATCGAACTGATAATATGCGCTTGAAGTTTGTATAAATAATTTTCGTAATATATTGCGTTGGGAACATCTGTAACAAAATCCGTATTAACAAGATGGGACGAGAAGTTTTCAACAAATATACACAATAATCTGAAAGGAAAGGTTCATGTTTAGGGTGCTTAACATTTTGCTTACAGGTGGGACAACGCCAATTCCAAACGAAGAACCTCTCAAAAAGACAGGTATTTTGCATACCCTATACCAAACAGTTCGACCCCCTCCCCCTTTGCAGGCATTGGCGCTCTTGGACGCCACAGCCTGTAAAGAGGAAATATCAAAAACTTATCAAAAACTTCGTATTTAATCAACTTTCACATTCGAAGAATGTGTCTAAAACCAATTACTAATCAACGAAAAAAGCTAAAATAACGAGGTCAATATTGCTCAACCACCCTGTATAAGGGACATCAAAATTGACCAACAACTATTTTCGCAGTACAATTCTTCCCACAAAGTACCCCCCTCATTTCGTACAAATCCAGAAAGATAATTTTACAAATTGAATCCCAGAAAAACATTTCCCATCCAATTTGCCACTTTATTAATATTCCATTCCATGCTTGAAACATGCAATCTAACTTAGCGGTAAAATAATGTTTCATACCAAACTTCTTTTTTTCAGTTTTCCTCGGCGAGATTAAATCATCAGTACATACATCTACGACTCCATCAGAAAGATAGTAAAACCATTTTAACTGCAACCGATTAAGACGAAAGCGGTAGAAGTTCTAATAGATGATTCCCATAACCGCATCGAAAAGGGAAAAATGAAGCGAAGGGAGGAATTTTTTCAACATTTATTTTATCTCAATAAGTTCGAGAGGAACTGGTTGAGAAAATGAAATTTTTCGTTCTCGGCGAAAGAAATGACATCATTTAATTTAGAGAGGTATTTATTGAAAAGAATATTGTATAAAAATAAAAAGATTTAGGTTATTAATTAGATTTTACTTTCACTACAATACGTGGTATATAAAAAGTAGACTTTTTTTTCTGACAAAAAAATCCGACTCTAGAATTTGGATGGATTTACACGCTTTGAGCATTCCTGAATACAACTCAACCACTAGTGTAACAATATGTGTTTCATTGTCGGCGAGTCTGAACATGATATATTTCTCGAACAAATTGCACAATTAGAGGAAATTTCGGAATGCTGACATACATCCATAAATTCATCAGACCTATTGATTTTTCGAAAAATCAAACTAAGATGTGGAAGGAAAATTATAATTTCTATTGAAGAAGAAAATATTCAATAAAGTTTCATATACACTCTATAATAAAAAAATCGACGCACCAAGATGGAGTTGGCCGATTGTGATAAAAATTGGTGGATGTGAAGAACATACATAGAAAAAGAAACGATTAAAATTTCATAACTATTTAATGATTTAGAGTTCGACCGTATACAAATGGGAGGAAGTCAATAAGGCGTTGGTCCACCTCTGTCCTGATGCAAGATGTCACCCGGCGTGGCATAGACTGATAAAGTTCATGGATGGTGTCCTGCGGAATGTCTTGCCAAATTGTTTCCAACTGTCGGGCTAAATCGTCAACATCCCGGGATGGTTGCAATCGCCTTCCCATAACGACCCAAATATGCTCTATGGGAGAGAGATCAGGAGACCTAGCTGGCCCAGGAAGTGTTGGGCAAGCTTGAAGACAATTCATAGCAACACGTGCCGTGTGCGGCCGGGCATTATCTTGTTGAAAAGTAAGTCTGGGGTGTCGCAAAAGGAACGGTAACACAACCGGTCGTAGAATGTCGTCTACGTACCGCTGCGCTGTCATTGTGTTAGAAATGACTACCAAAGACGTAAGATATCCGCATTTGAAATGCAAAAGAAATTTTGACCACAGATTCAGAATCGATCCTTATATACACCTGCTGAATGCGCACTTCCTATGCGCTGGAGGTCCCACTATTTATTCATTGGACACCAAATTTTATTCATTTGCATGTTCGCTCAAAACGTCTTTGCATACGAAATTTCATTACAATCGGTTCTTGGTTCTACCTTCTTGGTGAGTCGATTTTTTTGTTATAGAGTATATATAATTCTCTTTATGAAAGTGAAATGCACTCTGTTGCAAAAGAAATACATGTATCCTTAAATACATGTATCCATCTCATGCTACAATCCTATATCGCTCAGCTACAATCGCATGCTACATCGCAATCCTACACCGCATGCTACATCCATGTATCCATCGCATGCTCCAATACATGTATCCATCGCATGATCCAATGCATGTATCCATCGCATGCTCCAATATATGTATCCATCGCATGCTACTATTAATAAGACTATTAATAAGGTTCTGATGCAATAAATTCTACTCCTCCACCAAAGCTCTTCTGATCGCATGAGAGTTCAGCAGAGTTATCGTCATGAAATTACCATTTGCGTGTGATTCCAGACATGGCCTAATGATTCACTCGGATGATCTGGCTGACCACTCTAAATACCTCGATTTTTAAGGTATTCATCGACCAGCTAAACGTTCTGTAAGCAAGCATGTTCATTTCATAAAATGAAACGAGGTCCAAAGTCTCCCTTGAAAAGTCTTGCACAGGATTCAGTCTTTCATTGATGTTTGCATCTGTTTTGCAGCAGATTTTTCTCCATTTTATAGATAAATCAAACTTTGCAGAGTGGTGCAGAAATATTTTCTTAATTATTTCAAGAGTGGTGCAGAAATATTTTCTTCGAGTGATTCATAAAGAACATCACGAGCAAAATGACGCAGATAAATCACATGCGATGACTGGATGTTTAATAAACATTACAATCAAAGTGGGCGCTTACCTCAGTGTTATATAAACACTTCTCGATATATCAGAATTTTTGATTTCGCCACCAAGTAGCGTAAAATCTTTAAATCATTGAGCAGCGATTTTGATGAAATGTGTTATGTTTACTTTAATCAGTCCCTACAACAAGCCACTTGATTTCAATAATTTCGATTTTAAAAAGTAATATATGTTTTTTTAACAATGTTGAAATTTGAATGTGTAAGCATACAGGGATAGTTACATGCAAACAGTAACGTCTCATCAGTTGTGGTAGTGGTGCTAATGCATTATATATTAAACTAAGCTGGATCTTTAGCTAAGCAATATAAATAAATGCATAGCGATAAATGTTCGATTTACTTGCTCACGAAGAAAATTCTATTCTCTTAAACAGTCATTTATTCCAAAAGAAATAAACAAGCAACACCTGAAAGCAATTTTCGATTCAAAAACAGATTAACAGGTGTGTTGCGAATACAATTATTTTCTATAAATCGGACTTGTATGTTCACTACCGGGTGTCGTTGTAAGACAGACTTATAATGTCCAGTATCATTTTCTGAAATTATCATCATTCTTTGACATTATTTTACTGACCACTATGGGGATTTTTAAATTTTCGTTTAACAAGTTTACTTTGCTTAAAACTCCTAATGTAGCATTTTGATACCCATTTCTATTTGAGCAGATTTGAGAGTTGTATTAGGATATAAATTTATTCCGGTTCTTGATTTTATTTTAGTTTAGAGATTATAGAAAGGGGGTCTACCGGTTTTCGGTTGTTCTAAGTTTCGAACCAGGCGGAGTCTCTTGCGAGATTTAGCCATTCTATGATCATAATCATGTAAGTTAAAAATGAGTTCATTGGGAGCAGTTGGGAGGTTACCAAAGAAGTTTAACATGTCTGTTTTAATTTGACTTCTTGTGATTTTGATTTTAAAAATATTCCTTATGACCGAATTCCTTAAGTATCTAGGGGATTTCCTAATCGCCCGAAGAATACTATTTTGCTTTGTATTTAGACAGTCTATTTGAAATTTACGGGCATATCCCCACACCGATAAAGCATACGGAGTAATGGGGCGGATGGCTGATATATATACGTAGCAATACTTTGTTTTGGTAGCTAGGATTTCCATTATCAATGAGTGAGTAGAACGTACCAGTGTCAATATTGGCGTTCTTGAAGGACATTTTTATATGTAATTTCCATGTGATGTGGGAGTCTCGAGTTACACCTAGGTATCCCGACACTGTATACAAACACGTCGCTTACATCTCCCCCTGAGCATCACTCTAACAATGCACATTCAGCTTTCTAGTAGCGACAAGGATCTGCATGAGTCATTCTCACCTGCGTTTCTCAGAAAGAATTTGTTTAAGAGCATTCCAATCTATATTACGTGTTTAATCAATTCCGGAAAATGGCACAATGGTGATAGATTAATAAAATATATTTCTTAAAATTTACTACGGGGACAAGAGGGTGATGCATGTTGAGCATACCCGTATCAATATTTTCTTTTCCATCAAATCTTCTAATTTTAAACAAACTTGATAATGAGAATGTGCCACAAAACGCACAATCGAGAAATCATTTCCACCCAAAGCCACTCTCTTTTAGTATTCCACCACACAGCTGCAATTCACCATAGCGCGGTAAAATAATGTTTCGTCCTCAAAACCTCTTTCTCTTTTTTTCTCGAGATTAAATCGTCAGTCCGTACATCTACGGTCTCCATCAGAGAGATAGTAAAACCATCCAAACTGCAACCGATTAAGATGAAAACGATAGAAGGTGTAATGGATGATTCACATAATCGGAAGAAAAAGTATAAAAGAGGAGGTCATTTTTTCCAACGTTCTTCAATCTCTGGATTCAAGACAAACTAAAATGATGAGGAAAAATACTTTTACTTTCCTTGCAATACATGGTAATGTATGGGGATGGAATCGTGCCGAAAATCGCAACTCGAGTTTTCGACGGATCTACACGTTTTTGGACCTCTAGACACAAAAACACTATTTTTAGCGTGGCGTCTATGTGTATGTCTATGTGTGGGTGTCTGTCTGTCATTGCAGATTTTGTATCTACTCAAACTTAAAAACTAATTGACCGAATTTCCAAAAATTTGGTATGTTAGTCCCTTGTGAGTGATTCTGGTGCTGATTAGATTTTGGTACGGTTCGGAAAAAAAGAACCTACCTGTTTTTTGCGAAATGGCCAGCAAAAATTGTTAAATCTAAAAATAAAAGACTACGTATACTCAAATATATCAATTAAATGCTTATTTTATACATAATGTTTGACGACGAAAAGAATAAAGTCAACCTCTTTACTCTAGTCCAAGTCGTTCTCGAGATACTTTAGTTTTTCGCATTTTCGCTACGCTACCTTTGAAAATAAGTCCAGTTACCAAATGAAAACGAAAATTGAATTAAAAGTGCAAATTTAGTGTAATTTGAAATAATAATGCCTGTTATTTTGTGCAATTAAACTCAATTTAATGAATTATTGACGAAATAAATAGAATGCAAATATGAATCTGCAGAGAAACTAACTCATGTGCTGTCCACATCAGATTTTTATTTCTCGAATATTTTGATACAAATAGGCAGGTAAAAATAAATGTTGAATAAAAAAGAAAGCATTTAACTTTATTTAAAATTAATTTTGTGTTCAAGAAAAGTCTATAATATATTTAATATCTCCGTCTATTGGTTCGTTCCGCTCGGCGTTAAATATTGTTGTTATTGTTGAGACCCAGACCGTCCAACCTACCAGGAAGGTGTACGGTAAGTGTTTGAACGACCGGGAAGAGACACTCAATTTAGACCGGATCACAGTGGGGGAGTCGGCGTTAAATATGTCGAATCAGGCGAAAAAATGGCTGCAATATTGCCAACTTACTAATATAGGCAACTTTTGAGAATATCAACAAGTTGACAATCATTTTATATCATTGCAAATAAAATTTAATTTCTTTGAAAATCCCTGTCGCTTTGTAGGAATTATGAATGCAATACCTTTCCTTCAAAATAGAGCTAGGTTTAATGTTCATGAGACAGGTACGATTTTTCGAAAACGATCCCCTCTGTGGTCGGAAATTTTAAGAAAAAATTCCACAACGCTAAAATAAACCGTTTTCGAGATGAATTGGTTTTTCTGTAGTTATTGGGAGTTGGCGTCATTTGAAAGGTTCCAGTTCATCAAATAAAAGTAAAGTGAAAGTATGTTGAAGTATTGATTTCTTGTACTATGTTGGGCTATAAAACTCAATTAATATATAAGACCTACCGCATCACTGTAGGGTAGACTGTGCGATGTTGTTTTAAAGTGCTTGAAGTTGCCAAATAAAACAAAAGATGTATTAAAACTGCAAATTGAATTTAATTTCAAGTAAACATTCGTGTTGTTTTGTTGTTGTTGAGACCCAGACCGTCTGACCTACCAGAAAGGTGTAAGGTAACTGTATGGACGGCCGGGAAGTGCCACCCAATTTAGACCGGAACCCAGTGGGGGAGGCATCCACAGGGACCGTACCCTCCTTCCCCTACCACCAACCTCTCGGAAGGACTTACGGACCCACATGTTTAACGTGATCGTACTCCGCATGAACACGGCGGCATTTGTGGTAGCGTGCAAATCTAGCGCGCAAACCACGGGGATACCGCACCCGAGATGGCCAACAGCACGCGGTGTTCCGAGGTGGTCACCCACCAAGTACTAACCGCGCCCGATGCTGCTTGACTTCGGTGATCTAACGAGAACCGGTATTTCCAGCACGGTACGGCCGTTGGCCTCGTGTTGTTTTGTGTATTAAATGCAAATTAATGGACTATGAAAAAGAAAATGAAGTTGAATCTATAGGAAAAGGGATGTGCTGTTTATATCAAATTTGTTTATATTAATTATTGAACGCAAAACGAACATTCGTTAACCTGCAAAGAAATCTATAAGTCGAACACATATTTCTGTGTATTGTATTATCGCTTTTAAAACTGTTCACAGCGCGAACACACCTAATAAACACACCTTCACTTCATTATTACTTTCCTTATATACATAATGTATAAGGAAAGTATTGTGACGGGGTCGAAAATTCGAATTCGAGTTTTCGACGGGAGAGCACGTTTCAAGCATCCCTGATCACGAATCAAACATTTTTGAGGTGATGTCTGTGTGTGTGTATGTGTGTGTGTGTGTGTGTGTGTGTGTGTGTGTGTGTGTGTGAAAGTATGTGTGTGTGTGTGTGTGTGTGTCAGTGAGTCTGTGGAGACGATAACTGACGAACGAATGGACCGATTCGAACCAAATTTGGTACAAAAATCACAATCCGTAAACACTGGAAGCCTATTGTTTTTATGCGTAATCGAATGTTCAGAACCCCCCTAAATTTTCGAATGAAATTTTGAAAAAATCGTCAAAAAATCAAAACCTCTAATAAAGTTACGCAAATAGACATTTCTTACGTAATTTTTCATTAGAAAACGATTGGCATACATTTTAGAACGCTAACATGAACCGTTCTCGAGATATTGCACATTTTTCAAAAAAATTATGAAAAAGTCTCATAAAAAAAAAAAATTCCTATTGAGAAACATGTTCACTTTTCATATGTAATACCATGCGATAAATTGGGTGACATCATTCTCGTGGATCTAGCTCGTTCCATTCATGAAAAAAGATACTTTGAGTAATACTTTTGCATTTGAAAGCCAATTTACTTGCTGTAAGAATAACTTACTGCTTTGTCCATAATGCTTGGCGAGATTTTGGCGACGAAATTGGCGGAATGTCGCCAACTTGGCGATTTTTTGAAATGTTGCCAAATTAACGAAAATCTCGCCAAATGGATAAAAATGACGCTAAATCAATGAAAATGACGACTAATTGTAGAAAATTCAATACCTAATAAGTTATATAATATATAAATATATAATAATAGTTATATAATATATGTCGAAAATTCAATATCTAATACGTTATATATATATATATATATATATATATATAAATATATAACTTATTTCTTCGTCCATAACGCTTGGCGAGATTTTGGCGACGAAATTGGCGGAATGTCGCCAACATGGCGACTTTTTGAAATGCTGCCAAATTAACGAAAATCTCGCCAAATGGATAAAAATGACGATAAATCAATGAAAATGACGACTCATTGTCGAAAATTCAATATCTTGGAAAGGATATTAGTATCTACTAGAAGAAAAACCTATTTATTTTACTCTAAAAGTAGTAAATTCATTTCATTATATAAGGAAAGTCATGTGTTGCCCACATCAGATTTTTTTTACTTGACTCTGCGCATATAACGGCATGGGAATTAAGATTGCGCGCATTTTGCTCTCGGGCTCGCAAGAGGGGGACCGAACTTGTTAACAGCGACTGTCGGCTTACTTCACTGACGTCACTAAATTTCCTTGGACGGCAGTAGATTCTGCTTACACAGCACAAATTTAAAAATTTTACGCACGTTGTCTACGCCTGTATATTGCCACTTCAAAATTTACAAACAATGTTTAATTGTAATAATACGAAAACTTTTATGTTTTGGCAACTCCTCTCAAAATTTACCTTGGACCGTGACGTCACGAGTGACGAAACTTAGTTCCCATGTCGTCAAGCTAACATCTTTTTGAGTGGTTGCCGGGATGAGTGCCCAACCTTATATTAAAGAACTTTGCTTGTTATTCCGATTCTATTTGTTGTGCAACATTTATAGCACAGAAATGTGAATGACTGTTGATTTCGAATAAAATGAGTATTGTCTTTCTGCATGATCTATGTAACGTCTGCATAATCTGTACGTTCTGTTGCTTTATGGGATCATTCCATATCAGAAACATTTTATTTAGCAAAGAGTCTATAGGATTTGCTTGTGTTGAGTCGATATGTTGCGGACTAATTTTTAATTCATTTTTCTTTTTGTAATACAATGATGCTTCGTGAGCCTTCTCATATGCTGCGCTTTAACAACTTTAAACATCGAAGTACTTTTAAAATATTCAGATTTACATTTTCACGTAAATTCTCAACTTTCTGTTTTACAAGCCAGATTTATCCAGATATCGCACTGAATTCAGAGTAGGACAGTTTAGATATTGAAGCACCCAAGGTACGTACGCAACGTTATTTTGTATTATTTCAAATGATTTGTTAAATTTAATTCGAATTGACACATTTTTATAGTACAAAGAATAATTGTATTAAATTTTAAACGAATGTTTTCCATGAAATACTTCAGCTGTGCTTATTATCATTCTGTAATAATAGAGAGCTAACGAATTAATTCTTCGAGAAATGTTTTCAGCGGTAATAAAAAATATATTTTAAAGATCTATTCGAGGGCAATTTCATGCTTTATCTCATGAAAGCTGTCATAGTGTAATCAATAAGTAAAATACTCTTTGTGTAAAGGATAAGGGAAACTATAGCAATGTAAATAAAAACAAATAATGGCTAATCCGGAGATTAGGTCACCTTGGTTAAATCGGAGAAGACGCCACGCACTTTGTGAGGTTAAATCGGAGAAGACGCCACGCACTTTGTGAGGTTAAATTGGAGAAGACGCCACGCACTTTGTGAGCGCTTTATGTTGCAATCTGGCAACCTCTTGTATCGGATGTTTTCGGCGGAAATTGTGTAACATCCAATAAGAATACGTTTTTGTGTTTGCTACAGTTTTTTAATGTAAAAGAACATTTCTATCAATATTTTTGGCCATTGTTGTGCGTGTTTGCTTGTTTTTTCGTTATATGATTTATTTTGGAGAAAGTGATTTTGCTACGTGCGATATGCACAGATAAAATTGTAGCATATTCTGTGTCTGGGCGCCGCAGGCGACCGTTCCTAATAAACCGGAGATCACTGGGGGCCCCGTTCCGGTGTAGAACGACCTTTAGGTCGAACCCCTGCCCTTGTACGGACCACTGGTACATACGGACCACCGATACATCCGTTCCACAATTTTCGATCTTTAGATCGAATCCCTGCCCTTACACGGACCTGTAGGTCGAACCCCTTCCTTTATATGGATCCTCAGTTAGATGGAGAAAGCGATCTTGATAAGTGCGATATGCACAGATAAAATTGTAGCATAAAAATATTAAATTTTACAAAAATCTGATTTTGGAACGTTTACATGAGTATTATTAATTTTTTTATTCTGCAGTTTTATAAAGTTATTTAATTTTCTTAAAATACACAAAAATCTGATTTTGTAACGTTTTTTTGAGTATTATTCACTGTTATTTAAGTTAAATTAAATTATCATTTATATTAGAAAATTTTGTTTAGAACAAACACAATAGTCTGTCTTTAGAAGTAGGGTTCTTCTACCAAAACATCATTTTGGTAGGAGGAGCCTATTTCTAATGACGGTAAATGACATCACTGAGGATGGGTGGAGCCAATTTCAAAACACGGAAGAAAGCGCCAACCACAGGCCAACTTGGCCCGATTTTGTACTTAGAAAAAAAATTGCGGTGACCTGATCTCCAGATTTACCCAAATAATATAATAAAGCAACATACAGCTGTTTCGAGGATGCTTTGGAACCATTTCGTCAATGCAAAAGAACAAACAACGGTTCTTCCTTCCGCACCCATTCCTCTTTTGGACTTCGGGTTTGTTGGTTCTATTGCATTGTCGAAGAGGATCCGAAGCATCCTCGAAACAGCCGTATGTTTCTTTATTGTGTTATTTGCGCTTATGTACGTTGCTCTAGTTTTTCTTATCCGTTCTCAAAGTGGTTTTTGAATTGAAAATTTAACGACGATTAATAAAGGAACCGTTTAAAAACTTATTTCAGGACGCAGTTTATGTTTAAAACAGATATAAATTAATATAAGAATGCTGCAATAAACGTTATTGTAAATTTCAGCTTTATGTAAAATAACATTTTACTTGAAATCAGATTTTGAATGTGGCACATATTTAAAATATTTTCAAAATAGCTGTATCATCAGTCTGGCGTAATCTTTGTAAAATTGTTTTGTAAGTGTATTGATAAAATTGAAATGCACAAAGTTTGTCACATCGTGTTGTACAAGAATGAAAGTTTCAAAGCATAATTTAATTTTCTTTTCAAAATATAGGGAATCATTCGGAATATGGAAAAACCATTAGCAGATTATTGACGTTTAAAAGACAGGTAAAAATAGTAAGGTTTGAAAGTGAATCGTAAGTTTCAATATAAACAAACGTATTGTGTATGCATTAAAATGCATTTAAATTACTTATAAAATGAATTGACGAGATAATTCACGACATGATCCATTGAAATCTTTTGGTGCCTGAAAATACAGCGGGATCAAAAAGTAGCTTATATCCAGTCTTAAAATCATATAATGTACCGAGAAATTAAAATAGTAGGCACCCATATACCCTCAAAAATATATCAGAAATACTATCATCTGCCATTTTCCATAGAAGAACCATATTTCCTTAACCATTTCTATGGGAGTGTCGTTGAAGAGTTTCAGAAGAGTTCATTGAAAAGTTTCAGCAACTCAATAGCTGAGTTAAAATGGAGAGCCTGCCTGTTTTCGCTTTGTTCACAATAGATACAGTGCCTCAAAAACGCTTTAATAGCCTCGTCATTGTAGAATTATCAGGGATTTTAAAGCGTGTGTATTTCTTTTGAAACTTTTCAATGACATAAGAATGGCTAAAGAAATATAGGTCTAAAATAAAAATAAATATTTCACTCGAAAACACCATGTTCATTGATTGCTAAAAAAGAGGTCTATAACTATCGTCTGACAAATTAAAAGCAGCAGACGATATTTTTTTGATATACTTTTAAGGTATACGAGTGCTCTTTAAATGAAAAAACATATATTTGATTTTTCGAAACATTATATGATTTTAAAAGTGGATGTGCCCGACATTTCTATCACCCTGTATAAAAATTTTAAATTTTCATCCAATCTATTCCCGACATTTAAAAACCAAAGATTAAACATACAGCGTACTTCATTATTCTACATCTTAAAATACGATGGAATTTCTAAAATAACTGTACTTTTACGTGATATTTTGTGGTCATTAAAAATTCTACTAACAAAAACGCCACGAAAACCTTTAACTAAATGCTTCTTCCGAAAGGAATTTCCTCTGAGACTATAGATTTACAATGTAACATCGTCTTTGATAGAATTATGTGTTACAACGGCACAGACCTCGTTATCTGTTTCAAGAGGAATGTGAACAATTTGGAATCGTGTGTGAATATTCTAAATTCGAAAACTTGTATTATAATTCTAATACGTTTCGATTCGATTACGAGTATTTTCAATAAAAATCGATCGTATAGGTGGCTGAAACTAGGTTCAACTTTATTTTTCTTAATCACACAACCATCCTTTAGAAGATGTTTCTAGAGTAAGAATTGCGCTCTCATTGCAGATAACAACATTTGTAGATAGGTTTTGCAGATTTTAATCGCTCGTCAGAATACAATTGGAACACATTTGCAATAGCAGAAAGAAAACTGATTACCTTCCACAGTTTTGCGAAAGTCTATATAGATCTACAAAATTCTGTTTTATCAAGCAATGGGCTTCGTATTTCTTTACAAATTTATTTTTCTAATATCCACATCTGACACTTTTATAATAACATAATTTCCTTGCAGACCAGGAGTGAACACACTTTGACGGATGTGCGAATTGGTTCCACTTAAAAATTATATTACACCTATTTAAAAAATTCAGCATTGTTTTACATCAGGGACACAAGCGGGCCAGTTTTAACTTCACAATAGCGGGTCACACTGAATCTTCTTCCCGCAAACCAAAGCGAAGAGCTGGATTTCCAAACCAAAAGTTTTAATTCGTAAAATAAAAACTTTAAAAAAATTGCTTAAAATTACACATAAATGAATTAAACTAAACAACTCACATGCTTACAAATGTGTAGATTTGATAAGAAACTTGACATTGTTTGTTTTTACAAGTCTATCAATATCTGGTTCAATGCTGGAAACGGCGATCTGTAAGTTTCCCTCAAAACGTGCATTAGTTAGACGAGAACTACCTTTTGATTCCATTTTATTAACTAATTAAAAAAATCATTCTCGCATAAGTAGGTGGAACCGAATAATGTAGCTGTTTTCTCGGCATGATTTTTCAATGCTACCGTTTCCAGTGGCAAGTAATTTTTTTGTAAAAGTCTAGTAGGGAAACTTCTGCTGGAAATTTACATTTAATTCAGAATTATCCTTTGCATCGATTAAATTCAACTGGAAATAGACTGGTGCCTGTCGTGAACGGTGTTGCAAACACATTACATGATTTTTCACAACTTCTGAAATCTTGAAATATCTACGTTGAGAATCTGGTAGCAGATTTTATACTAGAACTTACCCAATTTCCATGTGAAAAGCAGTCATATGCCATTTAGGGCGTTTCAAGGGCGTTATAAGCCCTCTTCTTCAGGCAAAACCAGGACAGTTAGAACAGTATGCACCCATAACAAAAGCTGAGAGTGAACTTCGAAGAGGCAAGCAATGAAAAATTCAAAAAAGCAAGAACACACAGCGAAAAAACGAGTGGAATCGGCACTTGAAAAACACCCATAAACATAATAATCATTAAATAACCTAACACGCTTCATATAGTATATCTTCTGCTTTTTAATTCTCATTTCTATTCTTAGGATTTTATTCTCAGTGCGATTTCCCCCTTGTCTACGTAGGCGAGAGAAAACCCCTTTATCGTCCTGTGATAATATATTTAGTGTTTTTTAGATATCGATTCCACCCATTCTGCAAATTTACGCAGTGTGTGTCCTTGCTTTTTTGAGTTTTTCATCGCTTGCCTCTTCGAAGTTCACTCTCAGCTATTGTTAAGGGTACATACAGTTCTAACTGTTCGGGATTTGCCTGACGATGAGGTTCTATAACGCCCTTGAAACGCTCTAACTGACATATGACTGCTTTACACAAGGAAATACATACACATCCGCTTTAGAAGCTATCAGAAACGGAGAGACCAACATCACATCCGAAATTATAGTCCTTCTCGAAAGGTTGCACAGCAAGGGAAAATCCTGTGTCCTACAGTGGATACCTGCACATGTCAACATTGAGGGAAATGAATGTGCGGATTCTTTGGCCAAAGAGGCTAGAGAACTAGATCAGAAGTGCACCACCATCACATTTGCTGATGCTAACGCAGTGGCCAGATATAGAATTATGACTCACACATATAAGAAACCCCTTTTAACAGAACTCGATTGTCCCAGAAATACAACATCCACTATTGCCAGGCTAAGAACTGAGCATTATAGGGGCATGAAGATCCATCCGGACAAAACAAGAACCTATGTCCCTTGTAAAAACTGCCCCGAAGTCCAGCTCACGCCCAACCACATCTGGGAATGCCCAATTGTTGCGGTATATCTTTTAAAGATTGGCATAGTTCCACTCAGGGATTCATTACGGGAGATCCTCTGCAACTGGGATGCACCAACATTGGCAGAGACTGTGATCAATGCTTTTGAGGAAATCTAGACCACTACTCCACTACAATGTTGCTTATCCATGGACACGCGAACAACAACACAAGGAAATTGAGTAAGTTCTAGTATAAAATCAGCTACCCTATTTTCAGCGCAGATTTCAAGATATTAGAAGTTGTGTTCACTCTCAGCTTTTATTAAGGGCACATATTGTTCTAATTGTGCTGTTTTGGTCTGATAAAGGGGGCTTATAACGCTCTCGAAACAATTTAATCACCTAACTGACATATGCCTGCTTTTTAAAAGAAAATTGAGTAAGTTGTCTTACTAGCGGAAGTTTGTTTTTAGTGAGATTTTATACTAGTTTGACTTTAATTGCTATTTTAGAACTTAAGCAAAATTATTCATTATTGGAAAATTCAGCATTCGCCAAAAATGAGTTGTGAAAACCATGAAGCGGCGGCTTCAGTTCGTGTCTACGCTTGCATATATAATTAAGTGACGGAGCGCTGGTTGGGTACGACTACTTTACATGATGAAATGATGATTTGAATCAAAATTATTTTCTTATGCCTTCTCGCGATAACATAATATTATTCTATTCATTCCCATGTCATAAAAGTTTGGTCACCCCTGCTCCAAGTCACTAAAATTCTTTGAATCATCTCCCTCCTGTGGATTTGAATATAAAATTTTCCAGACACAAAAGTTCCAGGCACCACACCGTACATAAAGTAACTTTTCCTGAGGCGCGGTTAACTTAATTTATTTGTGCATTGGCTTAGTTTACTTTATGAATTTCTATTTGATTTGAATTGTGTGTTTTATCCATTTTATTTGCCTGGATACAACCTCGCGTTCAGTTTCCCTGAACCTCTATTTACTTGTGTTCAACCTTAAATCCAATGCGACGGTTGTGAGATTTGATTTGAATAAATGTCTACAACCTGTAAATAAACACGCATTTATGAAACAAAATTCAATTTCATTTCATAAGTTATAGATGCGAGTTGAGGAATTTTAAATATTTGTATACATGGTGAATGGTATGAGAAACCCACGTTTGCTTCTTTTTCCTACACTTATCAACATCACTTTGTCGCTTCGTTCAACATCTTGGACGGGCTCGTTCTAGACCATGTAGAAAGGGGAAACTCTGCGCACAGTTTTATTTTGCGGAACATTTTAATCTATACAATTACCCCGCTATTACGTTACGTAGTTACACGCTTTACGCACATCATGAATATAATTTTGCTCTTTTCATGCATTTTCCTTGCAAATGATATGAGATGACATATTGTCTTGCATTTTGCGCGTCGATCTACATAATTCTACATAAGTTTGAGAGTAAATTATATAAAAAAAAACTATAAAGTAAAAAATAATGTATAAGAAAAAGCAAGTTTTTCAATGTCCTCCTGAAAATTTATTTTGTACTTTTTCGTGCTGCGCAACAGTGTTGCACGATAAAGTAGAAAGTAAATTTTAATCACAAATGAAATTGAGTCTTATAGAGGATGTATAGGGAGATTTAATTAAAAAAAAATACTATATACGTTATCTAAAATTAATATTACTCGAAATGGTCAAAGGGAAATGAGTGTTTAGACAGAAGAAATATTTTAACCATTTTGCATAATATCAATTTCAGAAATAAGATTTAGTATTGTTTTGAATTGAATCTGCCGACAACCTCCTAAGGATGAAGGAATACCACCGATCATTTTATACAGTTTTTAAATGAGTTATAACGGTGAAATATTATACTCATATTTACTCTACGTGTAAATCATGCATTGCTCATTCTTGTTTTTCTAAAGAGTAAATATATAAAAAGTTCATATTGTCTTTCTCCAGCAGTAAGACAATGAAAGCTTTCAACTGCAGTCCATTAAGATGGAAGCGATCGACGGTTGTAACGGATTACTGCCCTAATGGCATCGGACCCAGAAATAAAACAAACGGCAGCGTTTGCTGTAGTCGCTATCTTTCTGGATTAGCGGCGATCTAATCGGAAGGTCATTTCTCTAGGATTTGCTGATATGAACCCTTTCTTCAGACAGTCGTATTCTGATTCGAAATACATTGCTTTTTTCCTTTCCCTACAATATACCATGATGCTTAAAAGTATTGCATCACCAACATTTGTCCAAGACTTCGATGGAGAAAAAGTTCAATAGCATATTTAAAGTCATATTTAAAATAATACTTTTAAAATAAAGCAGGCATTGACGCCCACGCTAGTGCCTGCAAAGAGGGATCGAACTGTTTGGGCGCTGATGAAGGGCATAGTAATGTCCGATAGCACTATAGTCGTGTGATATTTGCGCGTCATTAAAAGGAGCTTTTAATAAAAGACTTAATTGTGGACAAAAATTTTTGATGGTCATTATTTTTAAGGTATTAACTATTATGACGTGTTACCATACTATTTTATCATATATAAAGGGTTTAACTTTACTTGTAGACAATGATTTGTAGACTTTTATGACCTGTAGACTTTTAAATGGCTGGTCCTATTTTGTTATTTTAGTAATTTCGCGGGTTGATAAAACGTCCTTACGTCAAGTAATTGCAACGCTTTCTTTAGTTGTGTTAATTGAATAAACATCGCCCTAATGCGGTGTTATTTCCTCCTTACCCAGACCGTCCAACCTACCCGAAGATGTAAGATATGCTTACTAAGTCACCTTTTATCTTTTTATAGAATGCAGTGCACTTAAAAGTATTTTACGCTATATTAAACATTTATTTTGAACATACTGAATTTCTCCTGTCATGCAAATGTATTTAGCGCCACTGTATAGCATATGAAAATGTAAAGTATTGTGATGAGGTAATAAATCCGATTTGTATGCTTTTACATGCTTTGAATATCCCTGAATACGAATCAACCAGTTTTCTTCTTTCGCATTGACAAGGGAAGGCTTTGCAATAGTTCTCTCGGATTGCAATCTTTCGTTATTCATGCGGCGTTTTATCATTATTCATTGTCCTTTACAAGATAGGACATGAAAGATCGCAATCCGAGAGAACTATTGCAAAGCCTTCACTTGTGAGATAGAGGAAAGTATGGTGATTGTGACAAGTACCACTTTTCTTAATAGATATGCTTTTAGTCGTAGATTTAAGAAACTTTTACTCTAACCGATGTGGTCTAAGAAAAGTTTGATGATAGTGGTTTAATGACAAGTCAGAAATGGCCAGATGAACACAAAACATACATCAGAAAAATACCAGAAATGACTTTTATTGGTATTTCTAATGTTTATAAAATCGTACGCTCTTCATAATCTCAAAAACCACGATAGCAGTTTGAATCCAACAGTGGACCTTAACCTTCGACGTTCTTTCAAAGCGATCCTTTTTGAAGCAAAGCTTTTCCAAATTTATTCGTATATTTCATACATTATATTCGTTGTCTACACGATCGATCTATTTCAAATTTGGCCTTCCTCTACTTCTTTTCTCGATTGATGTAGACATAGATATTTTCTTTGGGATTCCGTTGTTATCCATTCTTATCAAATATCCCACCCATTTCATTTTGCTTATTGTATTTGACTAAATGAGAATCTTAATATAACGTGTTTAATTCTAAATTAAACTTTCTTCTCCAAATATAATTTTCTCGAATTTCACCAAATTAGCTACGCAGATGCAAAGAGCTTTCTCATCACGTCAGATGAGAATCCATAGTTTTAAAGCATAGATACTATGTATATAGGAAAAGTAGAACTTCGAAGTATTGATTTTATCTCATTAATGTAAGCAATAATAATGAAATCTGTGGGTTGGTTATAGAGTCTTAGTCAAGAGAGTTATTCTTACCATCTATGGCCCACTGACAGTATATCGGTTATACACCAGTTTCTTTTCGGTAGATGAAGAATCTCAACTAAAGAACTATTTTTATTGGCTACTTGAGTCATTGTCTGGCACATAAAAATCTATCAGGCACTTTCATTAAAGCTAGATTGGTGTCATTCGGTTCGTCAACTTTCAGATCAACCGAAGCATTTAATATTTCGAAAATTAAAAGTATGGGGACGATACAAAGAAATAATCGAAAATCTCAATTCTTCTCGCACTATGTGTAATGATCGAGCACTTTTACTCTAGCTAAAATATTATTTTGGGTTTCATTCGGTCCCTCAATTTCCAGATCAGCGGAAGCATTTAATGTTTCGAAAATTCAAAGTATGGGGACGATACAAAGAAATAATCGAAAATTTCAATTCTTCTCGTACTGTGTTTAATGATCGAGCATGTTCACTCTTACTGGAATCTTAGTTTGGTTCTCATTCTGTCCGTCAACTTCCCAGATCAACAGGAAAAATCAAACATTTAAATTAAGAATGACTATACAAATAAAATTTCAAAACACTTACATTAATTTGCTTCTCAAAAGTAATAAAAGAGCAATTTGGTATCCTTCTACTATCCATTCAAAAAAAATAAATAATTAAATATTTTTTTCACACGCGAAAATAAGAGTCCATATATTTCATTCATTACTTTCATTCTTAAATCTGAAAGGATTTTTGATATTCCAAAAAGTTACCAAGAAATTGTATTAAATGTGTACGTCTCACATTTAAACTACTAGCCATTTCGAATGCTTGAAGTGCGGGTGGAATTAGCTAGTTGTAAATATTTAACACCTTGCTCATAAATTGTGAAGAAATATATATTGAATCCAAAAATGTTTAATATGTACTCGGGAGGTCTTAAAATTACTCTGTAATGCACTAGAGTGAAAAGTTAGAATATCAGTAGCAAAGTTTTGAAAATATTGCTGTCGGCTAAAGAGCGGTGATGTGTTTAGATATCAAGGCGAAAGGAGCAGTATAGTATACGTCATTGGTTAAGATGACATTTAACAGTTTACAGCATAGTTGAAAAGTGTTTATGACTTTGTTCATTCTGTCTGTCTGTCTATATGTCTGTTCGCGCGATAACTGCCGTAAAAATGATTTTATCAAAATGAAATTTTAGTATGTGGTTGAAACGGCCTGTGGGACATATAAAAATATAAATGAATAATATCGCCCAATTAGTTTTGGATTGAACCTGAGTTGAAAAAATGAAATACATTGAACCCTATAGTACCCAAATTGGTTCGAAAACTTTAGGAAATATTCAAATTATCCCATAAAATATATAAAAAAAATTTCAGCAAAATATATTTGGTAGTTTTTTTGAAAATAACAATTAAAACAATTATCGCAGCCATATTATATGAAGAGATCACAAGACCCACTTCAAAATAAAATAGAGCGTCTATCTCTTTTTTGCCAGAGTAAAAATCTTGATTTTTAAAGTTCTTTTAAATATATATTTAGTGTTGCATCCGTTATATAACTGCTATATTTTTGCTTATTTTCTGTACATCTATTCAGAGCCAAAGCAATTACAATATTTTTGAATTTAAATGATCATCAAACTTGATTATGTCATCAACGAAGTCTAATTTAATGGATGCAGAATGTAAACAAGTGATTGTAAGATGAGTTGTATAAGAATTGCTGATTTATTTTATCTCAAAATTATTTAACTCTGGAGTCGGGAATAAAAGTGCATGAATGAAATATTCATAGCTCTTACATAGAGAGCCAGACTATTTATATTTCGATGACGTCATTTGATTAAAGTTCATTTTTTCTATGAAGTTTTAAGTTTTCAAAAATAATAAATTATTGTAGTGCTGTAATTAATTAAAAATATATCAGCGCTGAATGTATCGCATTTTAGAGATATTTAAATAAAATTGCATTTCTGTTGGAAAGTGTTTCATAATCAATGCTTTATGCATGATTCATCTTTCTTATAATCCTTTAAATTGTTCCTTGTATGTAGTATTTCTTACCTTGAGTAAAGACATGAGAAAAGCAACGTGTGCAGTATACGTCATTGTTAAGTTGATTTTATAGCTTTAAATTTTTTCCTTGAATATAGTATTTTTACATATAGTATGTTTATGTAAAGAGATGAGAAATACAACGTGCGCAGTTTGAAAAATATTTTGAAAAATATTTTTTTATGAAATGTTGCTAATCTAATTCACTCATGGGCGATTCCTGTCACAGAAATGTATTTTAATCAGAAACTTACCTTACTCTTGGCTGCATCTAAATAGCATGTTAATTCACACATCTCTCGCCATTTTCTGTAGAATCAATCGCCAAAATCCCGTCAGCTCCTTTTGTCTCAAAGACAGATAATGAAACCATTTTAAGTGTAACCCATTAAGATGGACGCCAAACGGTATTACTATCATAATCTTAACGGATCAAGAAATAAAACAAACAAAATGTGTTTGGGTTGGATTTGCGAAGATATCTGATAGGAATGTATTGCTTCTTTCTTGATGATGTTCTTGGTATCCAAAGTGAGAATATTTTTATATTTTTTCGCATTGGTCGATTTTTTCAGTAAGGTAAGTTCTGACTGGCTGTTGATTTCGATTTTTTACGTATTACTTCAGCTACAATAGGGAGTTTTTTGGTTTCAAAGCAATTTTCGGTCGCATTTTCGTCTGCCATATCAACATAGTTAATTTAATAGCGTTGCTAGTTGCTAAGCATATTTTCTTCAAATACAGTTTTGAAAGAAATATAGTCCGCATAATGCTATTTCAATGAAAATATATTTCTATTAATATCTTGGCTGTCCACGGTCCTGAAATCTTAAAACAGGGACGATGTTACACACAGTGAATTAGCCAATAAGAGTACTAAATAAAAAATCAGATGTGGGAAGCACATGATTTTTCCTACAGACTCAAATCCATCTTCTCTTGATTTCTTAATTAATTCATTAAATTGAGTTTAATTGCACAAAATAGTCCTCATAATTATTTGAAATGACACTAATTTTGAACTTTTAATTCCATTTTCGTTTTCATTAGGTAACTGAACGTATTTTTAAAAGCGGCATAACAAAACTGCGAAAAACAGAAAATATCTGGAAATCAGATAGTTCTAGTCGAAAACAGATAATCGTAAAAATTACATATAAAACAAGCATTTACTTGATACATTTGAGTATAAATCTTTTATTTTAGATTCTGACAATTTTTGCGGGAATTTTGCATAAAAGGGGAAGTTTATTTTTCTCGAATCGTACCGAAATTCAATCAGCACCAGAGTAACTCACAAGTATTTTATCTACCAAATTTTGTGAAATTGGGTCAATTTGCTTTTTAATAAGAGTGGATACGTACCATTTTTACGAGCCATTTTGCAAAAAAAAAAGGCAGGATATTTTATACCGAATCGTCCCAAAATCTAATTAGCACCACTAAGGTAACTTGCAAATGACTTTTCTATAAAATTTTATGACATGTGGTCAATTATTTTCTGAGTTAGAGAGGATATATGCATTTCACAGACAAATACACACACACACAGACCTCACGCTAAAAATAGTGTTTTCATGTTCTAGATATCCCAAGACTTAGATCTGTCGAAAACTCGAGATGTGATTTTCGACACGATTCCAGTACTTTTCCTATACATTGCCATGTATTGTAGGGAAAGTAAAAATAAAATAAAAAATAAAACAGAATAAACAAACCTTTTATATATATATATATATATATATATTAACACTTGCATAAAATATTGCTGGTTGTAACGATATTAAAATATTGCAATTATGTAGCGAAATTCTTCAAAAATACTCAACTTCTTATAAAGACACAACACGTGATTGGCTAGAAATTTTTATTACATAAATCTATCAACAGGCCACGTATTTTAATTTAATATGTGGCATTTAAGTATGCACATTGCGAATGAGCCCAAAACTCGAATGTGCAGTATAGAACTTTTGAAATGATATACAGATTTCTATAAAGCTGGCTTGCTTATCCTCCACCGTTCCTTTTATTTCAAAAGCAATCTTCATCGATTCCACCCCCAAGCATATCATATAAGTCGTCTGGTTACTAGATGATGGTGGAATTTATTTTAATCTTGCTGGTATTTTGCCGAAACTGTCTCCATCGAATGCTAATACCGAAGACCTTAACACGCATGGTAATGAGATTCTTTCCCAGAACAGTCATTACAAGAGGAATTTTGCATCTGCCACTTTGGATATCTCCAATACATAATTACAATTAAATACCGTTTCCCATTCAGATTCTAATAGGATTTGAATGACTCGGGCGAGGCTATGGTGTACGCTTCGTGAGGCCGGTGACAAGTATGCGAACAATTCGTAAATAGATAGTGTCAGTATTTCAGTTTTCAAATAGCCGACCTCCAGATGAAAGATTTAGCGAGTTTAACTTTAATTCTTTCGAACAGAACATGCGGACTTCCGACTTTACTTATCGACAACGAGTTGGAAGTTTGCATTTTTGAAATGAGCTTTAAGGGGACGGTGAACGTTGAAATGAGCAAAAATAGACTAAAAAAGTTGTTTTTTTTTTAATATATAACATTGTTTTACACATTTAGCCTTTTGCTTACGGGTGGGACAGCGTCCATCCCAAACGAAGGGTGGGACAGCGTCACACAGCACCATTTTTCAAGCCTGCTGCACGCAGCAGGTGCAATGTTTCTGTCAGCGATTTCCATGGGCGCCAATGTTTGCAAAGGGGGATCGAACTGTTTGAGATAGGATGTGGCAAATACCTGTCTTTTTGGGAGGTTCTTCGTTTGGGATGGACGCTGACTCACCCGTAAGCAAAAGGTTGAATGCATTTTTTTTTCGAAATGGGATTTTCAAAGGTTTTACATTTTTAAAATGCATCATGCGTCTTAATTTTTGTTTGAGATGCATGAAATTTGGTAAGAAGACACCTTTCATACATTTTAACGAAACTAGGTATGCATTTTATAATTAAACTTTATTAAGGTAATAAAAAGTAAATAATAACCCATTTAAATGATGAAAATTAAGTTTTAATGCAGAAAAATATTTTTAAAAAATTAACTTTCTAAGGGAATCAAAAATGAATAACCAAATTTGTTCATAATGTGGTTTTGAGTGATCATAATGTAAAATGAATCAAAAATGTCAACAAATGGTACGCAAGGAGCATTTCCAAATTTTCGTTAAAAAAATTAAATTTAAGAAAACAAAATTATAACAAAATTGAAAAAAATTCAATGGTATTTTATATAGTAATGTTAAAAAAAATATTTATACAAATTTTGATTTTTCTAAGTTAATAAATAAATAAAAACAATTTCAACGTCCACCGTCCCCTTAAAGAGTCGGGTACGATTAAATCTCTTTTACAAAACTTCCATACTTTCAGATAGTGACAAATCTGAAGTTATATGGTACGTTTTATGATAAGTTTTTAAATTTTCCACCAAAGGCGCTGCAATTCATTTTATTGGATCAAACTAGACCACTTTACTATAGAGACCTAACGTGTACACTCACAGACCTTTCCTTAGAGATTTATTAGGTGATTAAGAACCTTCCTGGGAAGCTTGTATATAAAACTTTGAGATTCATCTAACGTTCGAAGTAACGTTCTTTAAAATATAACTTATGTTGATAAATGCACTCTAAAAATTTGAGTGAAATGGCTCAAAAATCGGCTTTGTTGTCACTTGGATGCCACCTTTAAACAGGTAGATTTTAACAGTGATGCACTAAACAAGGTAGATGTAGCTAAATATATAGCTATATTACATTTGCTAATGACATGAAATAGTGAGTTTATTGCCACTGAGGCGATCTGTCTAAACAATATACAGGCGTGTAAATTAAATTTACGTATGTCGCTTGTTTACGAGGTCCTTTTCTTTGACACGCCACTTATTACTGTCCTTATATACATAGTATAATGTATGAGGAAAGTAATGTGACAGGGTCGAAAATTCGAGTTTTCGACGGGAGAGCACGTTTCAAGCAACCCTGATCACGAATCGAACATTTTTGAGGTGGTGTGTGTGTGTGTGTGTGTCAGTCAGTCAGTCAGTCAGTCAGTCAGTGAGTCTGTGGAGACGATATCTCACAAACGAATGAAGCGATTCGAATGAAATTTGGTACAAAATTTACAATCCATGAATACTGGAAGCTTATTGCTTTAAACACAATCGAATGTTCAGAACCCCCCTAAATTTTCGAGTGAAATTTTGAAAAAATCATCAAAAAATCAAAACCTTTAAAAAAGTTACGCAAATAGACATTCCTTATGTAATATTTTCTTAGAAAACGATTGACATAAACTTTAGAACGCTAGCATGAACTGTTCTCAAGATATCTCACATTTTTCAAATAAATGTATCAAAAAATTACATAAATTAAAAAAAAATAATAACTGTTGAGAAATACATTCACTTTTCATATGTAATATGATGTGGTAAATTGAGGGACGTCATTCTAGTGGATCTATATCGTTCCATTCATGAGAAACTATACTTTGAATAATACTTTTGTATTTGAACGCCAATAGTCATTTATCTGCAATAAGAATTTGTTATTTCTCCGTCCATAACGCTTGGCGAAATGTTGGCGGCAAATTTGGCGGAATTTCGCCAATTTGGCGACTTTTTTAAAAGTTGCCAAATTAACGAAAATCTCGCCAAATGGATAAAAATGGCGTTAAATCAATGAAAATGACGACTCATTGACGAAAATTCAATATCTTGGAAAGAATATAAGTATGTATTGTAAGAATAACGTATTTTTTTTTACTGTATGAGTAGTAAATTCATTACATTATATAAGGAAAGCCATGTGCTGCCCACATCAGATTTTTTTTTTTAAAGTAGTGTATTTAAATTTAGAATGCACAATAAGTACTACTTATATCGTTAAAAAGAAATGTCCTTCGATTTTGAAAACAAGCGCAGATAAACCTATTATGCAACTAGTAAACCCTCAACAGAGAAATTCCCTCAACAGAAAAACCCTCAAGAGATCATGGCTTTTTCAAACTTTATTGACCATAACTACGTGGTTTCTGGAGCATTTTATTGTGCTTATGAAATAGGACAAATGTGTAAAAGGGTCGAAAGTTGAATAAAACTTCCCAAAATATTAAGACAAAGAAACAAGTTTGTGTATTGTTTGCTTAGAACAGGAGATTCCAGAAACTGCCATCCAGCGGAGATTACTGGTTCGCCATTACACGGATAATTGACAATATTTATAAGAGATTTGAATGAGATTGATTTAACGGAGTTTATAGAAAAAAGTAATACTGCTTTCTACAGCAGAATTTTTGCTTTTCCTGCAATACATGGTAATATGTATATAAGGAAAGTATTGGAATCATGTCGAAAATCGCAATTCGAGCTTTTGACGGATCTATACGTTTCGGGACCTCTAGAACACGAAAAAACTCTTTTTAGCGTGACATGTATGTGTGTGTGTCTGTGTGCGCGCGAATGCAATCCCCTCAAACTCAAAAACTAATAGACCGAATTTTATAAGTCCCTTAAGGGTGATCCTGGTGCTGATTAGATCTTGGTACGATTCGGAATAAAAGAACCTGCATTTTTTTGCAAAATGGCCCGTAAAAATCTCATGTATCCACTCTAGCTAAAAATCGAATTGACCAAATTTCACTAAATATAGTAGATAAATCACTTGTGGGTTACCCTGCCGCTGATTAGATTTTGATACGATTCGGGAAAAAAGAGCCTGCTTTTTTGCGAAATGGCCCTCAAAACTTGTCAAATTCTAAAATAAAAGATTACTTGTGCTCAAATGTAAATGCTTGTTTTATATGTCAAGTAAATGCTCAAGTAAATGCTTGTTTTATATGTCATTTTTACGACTATCTGTTTTCGGCTAAGACTATCTGCTTCCGAGATATTTTATTTTTTTCGCATTTTTGTTATGCCGCTTTTAAAGATACGTTCAGTTACCAAATGAAAACGAAAATGGAATTAAAAGTGCAAAATTAGTGTCATTTCAAATAATTATATAGACTATTTTGTGCAATTAAACTCAATTTAATAAATTAAGAAATCAAGAGAAGATGAATTTGGGTCCGTAGGAAAAATCGTCTGCTACCCACAGATTTTTTATTTAGTACTCTTATTGGATAATTCACTGTGTGTAACACCGTCCCTGTTTTAAGATTTCAGGACCGGGGGTTGTCAAGATATTAATAAAAAAATCATATGTACCCACTGTAACTGACAAATTATTTGACCAAATTACACAAAATTGGGTAGATAAGTCGCTTGTGTGATATTGCGGTAGTGGTTAGAGTTTTGTACAATTCAAAGAAAAGGAACTTCCTTTCTTTCTGAAATGACTCGCAAAACTAAAATATCCGATCTAAAATAAAATACTTCATATTCTCAAATGTATCCATTAAATACTTGTTTTATACTTTTTGACAACTGAAAGAATAAGAACCATCCCATCACTCTAAAATGGATCATTCTCGAGGTATTTAATTTTTTTATTTTGAGAAAATGAAGACAATTTTCACTGCAGTTAAAAAACTATTTAATAAAATTTCTTAAAACATAATAAAGTCACCTGATGGTTTTCCTGATGCTGATTAGATTTTGGAACCGTATAACCGGCTCTTTTTACAAATTGGACCGCAAAGATAGTGAATATCTGAAATAAATGACTAAAACTTATATATATATATATTAATTAAGTACTTGTACTTCAAGTAAATTTTGACAGCTAAGTGAATAAGGCTGACCCCATACCATAGAATAAACTGTTCTTGAGGTATGGTTCTCGGGGTAAAGTGAATTAAGTTGCCAAATGAAACGAAGATGCACCATGTTATTTTCTGCAATTAAACTCAATTTAATGCATAATGAAATAAAAAAAATTACAATATGAATCTGCAGAAAGAGTCACGTGCTGCTTACATCAGAATTTTTTATTTTATCACAGTCCGAAAAAGCTTCACGGCTTCGTTCCCTCCATTCTCCATAAGAGTAAATTGTCTGTCGGTACATCTACTCTCTGTCTCCATCTGAAAGATAATGAAACCCTCCTAACTGCAACCGATTAAGATGGAAACGATAGAAGGTGTAATGAATGATTCCCATAATCGTGTCGGAAGAAGAGAAACGAACGAAAGAAAAGGGGACAGCCATTCCATCGCTCTCTCCTCCAGATTTAAGAGGGTCTGTCTGGCAAAATCGTCATTTTTTGCTTTCCAGTGAAAGAAATGCCAGTTTTTTTCCTCCAAATGTGATTATATTTTGACTCCGAATGCCACAATAAATTTCTAGCATTTAATGGAGAAAAGAATTTTTCTCGCGTGTTAAAAGATTTGTTTATGGTTCTTGTTTGTGGAACAGCGGAGCGTTTACAAAACACACATGTTCATCAATATATATTGTTTGCACCAGGATAAATAAGGAGAAAAACATCTAGAACCCGGGAATGTACAATCGATTTAGAATATATATAAGAAAACATAGTATATCTGTTTGTCTGTCATGTTTAGTGGCAAAATGGGTGAAATATTACCAACTTGGTAACTTTTGGGAATTGCCGGTACAGACAATAGTTCAAAATCTCCGAAAAATAAATCTCATCTCAAATAATCCCAATCGTTTTGTGAGAGTTATTAATTTCATATTCTCGATTTACATAACGGAAAGTTTCACTCTTAATTGCACAGGCACAGTTTGTTTGGTGCGGGGGGCGGGGTCGTAAAATAATTGCGTTCTGCTAGGGATCGTGTAGTATTTATATTTGTTAGGTTTCATGATCTGCGCATATATGTGAGATATTTAGGAACTCATGCGTTATAAGCGGGTGGATGAGAAAAAATATTTTGCATAACCTCAAAAAGGCGCATACTTTGTGTTCTATAAATAATATCATTCGGTTTTAAAATAACGAATTATATAAAAAATGTCTTTCAATATCATGTTATTTTAATTCGTAAAAAATATCTTTTATCTAAAGGCATGAATCTTATAAGTAAATTTAAGCACTGCACTTCAAACTGGCAGAACCACCTAAAAAGTCCCCATAGCTATAATCGCCCCCCTCCCCCGTTCCAGGTAACATCATCCACGGACCGGTTTCACGCATTTATGCGCTTTTCAACATAAATTAGCTAATACCTTTAATGATAGTAATAAAACACTGCTGTACTCCATAATTTCACACACCCTTTCGTAAGACGAATTTAACATCTTGGAAATATTGAGTCAACAAATAACTAAATTTGTGCTGTCAAGTTAGTTTTGCAAGTAAAGTATAGAAAAGTTAATTTTTCAACTTGGGGAGAAAATGAAAATTTGGAAGATAAAATATCAAGAGTGAAAATGGGATTTGGCGATTGAGTTGGCGAAAAAAATTAAAATAACAGAGCGACCCTGAATCTTATTTTATGATCTTCCATCGAATTCTGGTTTCTCGCTAATGCTGAACCTTCGCACAGCTAGCTCTGAGTGGGAGAGTATGAGACGATCGTCAGAAACGAAAATTCATCTCCTTCAAACGATCTCGAAGGGCTCGTTTTCGGACGCTGAACGAGTTTCTGATGACGAATTCTGCCAGTTAAAGTCACAGTTGAGGGAACAATCCATTCTACCGGGAAACATTTGCCATGAAAACGGATTCTCGCGTCCGGATAATGATCGCAACTAAATGATGAACACGTTGGATGGAATGAAATAGTCAGATCATAAAAATGAAGGATATATTTCTATTTAATCATATCGTTTCAGAACTGTAATTTCGTTTTAGTCGCTATCATTGTTCTAGTAGAAAAATTCTTGTAACTTGTTTTATCAAATTCGATTCTCTATATACAGCATTTTCTTTATCTTGATGTCGAATCTTTTGAATACCTGTATCAGTGGTTGTCAATGAATATTCTTTGTGCATCAAACGAACGTAAGCAAATACTTTAGCGGTCAAAAGTAGGATAATTGGTTAAACAATCTATAATGAATATGAGAAACATTATTGGTACATTTAGCACTTCTAAATATTGTTTAACCTGCATGCTGTATAAGAAAAGCTTTTATGTATTATCTATCTGTCAGTTCCGTGTATAGACAATTTTATCAAATGAGCAAGATATTAGGCACAGTATCGCCAACTTGACGACTTTTGAAAATATCGCCATATTGATAAAAATTAACTATCTCGGAAAATTTAATTTCTTTGATAACCCCTGTCGCTTTGTGAAAGTTATTTCAAAAAATTTGAAATTACAACATTTCGTAAAATCATAAAAATAAATAGTAAAATTATCAGTTACTCCTTCAGAGGGAAGAATACTTTAAGGATGAGCGAAAAAGGAATCATTTAAAAGTATCAATTCATTTCGAAGGCAAAAATACATTTTGTCAGGAAAAATATGAAGAACTCACTGCAGCAAAGATAAGGAAATATCTGGCAGCAAAAAGTGCTCACGTGACTCGAAAATATAGGCATTTCCAAATCCGATAGAAATTAAATTAAGCTAACAAACCAAAGAAGTTTGAAACAGTTAAACGAATAGCCGAAGACAGCAAAAGATTGCAACGCTGTTTCATACTTCTTTCGTGCTTTCATTTAATTTTCATCACTATATGACTAATAGCTCCTACCTTCCTGAATCACGTAAGCTCCTTTTTGCTGACACACATAATCCTGCCTTTGGCCGAAACGACAACTCTGTCTGAAACATAGTGACGAAGCTCTATCTGAATCATAGTGACGAAGCTCTGTATGAATCATAGGTTCTGTTTTGCTCCCAAAAACAGTTAATACTGTTAAATATTTGTTTCACGCTCTTACGAATAAAGTATTTTAATTTCCATATTATTTACAGAACAGTTTTAGATAATTGTTTTATATCACCCATCTTTTTTAAAGAAACTAAGATTTCTTTCTAGTATGGCTGATTTTAGTCGAAATGATTTCTTTTGAAATGATTTGATTTAGCTCTGAATAGTCGATTGACCTTGGCTACAGAAGCAGAGACAGTAGGTCATAGGAAGATGTGCATAAAGTCATAAATAGACATATTCCCATACTTCCTCCTGCAGCCCTTGCTGTCTTAACTCCCCCAGACTCATGCAGACCGCGCTACTGCGCCGATCAATATTAATAATCATTAAACGATCCACTATCAAAATATTATTACTATATAACCCCTATCAAAGCGCATTTAATTTACTACACTTTAGACTAGACCTAGCAAAGCGTACCTATTCTACGAATTGCAAACCTCACTCAAACAAAATACAAACAACCTGTTAGAATGAATATGCTTAAATGTGTTAATTAAATGCTTGTTTCATACGTAATTGTTTGATAAAATGATTAAACAGTCTCCATTGCGCTAAGATTCGCCGTTCTCAAGATATTCCAATGCGGAATAAAGATGCCGTTTTAAAATGAGCCAAGCCACCAGATGAAAAGGAATTTATCAAAACCTGCAAATTTCATGTAATGATTCAGAAAGCACATGTTCCATGTGCTATTTTGTGCAATTACGCTCAAACCAATGCTTCTTAAATGAACTATAAATGAACTAATTAGTTCAGCAAACAGAACGTAAATTACATTAGATTTTCCCGAGTGCTTTCGGGCGTAATTTCATCTATTAAATCTACTAATAGTATTCGTTCAAAATTCATCTATCCCAATCCTGCTTTTGCCCCCTCCATATCAAAAATGTTCCCCCTTCCGTTTAGTTCTGTTGTAAATTCAATTTTAATCCAGTTCATTCTACCGTAATTCCTATATTTAGCTGTATCCGGACTGAAATCAAGCTAATATGGATGTTGTGCTTCTCTTCCTTATTTCCACTGACTATATACATTTTATATTGGTAGTTCTAAAAATACCGTTAGTATTATATTATCTGAACATGCTCGTGTTTCTTACAAATAATAAACAATCAATTTTCCAGGCAATTTTAAAAGACTTTTCCTTTAACGCGTTGTAATAATCCCCGGAACATTCCGTTTTTTGAATCTCTGTTAATCTCTATCGCGATTCTATTTGTAATTTTGACTCGTTCGAAAACGTTGTTTTTAAGGGTTTCGACCTGCATTCCATAGAAGTGAAAACATTAACTGCGTACCTAAAGTTTTGATAATCCCGTTTTGTCTGCAATGTAATTTGTTTATTCATATTCTATTTCCATATAATATGTTTATTTTATACCTTTTCACTTTGTATGAATTTACTTTTTGCCGATCGCCTATTTGTTACATGCAAATTTAGTTTGTGAGTTAGATGTATATAAACTCTAACTTGCCTGTATACCATGTCATGTGTCTCTCATGAAGAGCATTTTACATTCAAAAGCGACGAGGAAAATACAATGTAATTTATGTTTTGTGTGCTTAAATAAACTTTTAATTTCTTTTACAGATCTGTTAATATTTTAATCTGGGGCGTGTCCCCAGTTTAGTTATCAAAAAATGCATTATGGCCGAAAGATAAAAAAAATAAATTTGAGCCTGTTTTTTTTTATCCTACGTCGGGACGAAGGCCATATCGGCCATGAGCCCTCTGGCAGACCAATAAAAACCAGCCTTGTTATGAAAGTTGTCAAGAAGAGAAAAATTCGTAAAAGAAAGCGCAGGACAGCTTGTCAGATGATTAAAATCCATAATGGCGTCAGTAGAACAAAAAACACAGTCAGGCAAATCAACCACGCCAATACGATAGATGTGTCCTTGAAGAAAGTCATGTCTAGTTAAAAGTCTCAAATTTGCGGTGAAGATAGAGCAAAGAAGGCCCATAGGGACCTGAGAATGCAAAAAGAATTCCAGGCCCTACTCGTCGCAGCTTCAACTTGATTGTCGCGGAGGGACTTTTGCAATCTGTTTTCAATAATTCCAAAAATCCGTTTGTAAGACAATGTAAAAAGAGGCTGATGTAGCTTGCATCCATTCTTTGCCAGGAAGTCAGCCTTTTCATTTCTAGGGATATTGCAGTGACTCGGAATCCATTGAAGAACGACTCCCCAGTCAGACGAAATTGTCTGGCTAAAAAGCGACTTTGTTTCTTCCACATGGTGTGATTCACCTACTACATGTGAGACAATAGCCAAAATTGTCCACAAAGAAAACAAATTTCATAAGTGGTGTACACATATTTGGAAGGTTAAGAATGACCCGCTTAATGGCCTCAATCTCAGCATCGAAATTTGTGGCACCTAATCCTACAGCATAAGATTCCTCAAAAAAACTAATTTGAGCCTGTTGTGAAAGTCATACGCTTCCCTCATCCCATTTTTAGTGCTTTTTTTTTTTAACCTAACCTCTTTTTTAGGCTTTGAAAGTAAATTGACCATCCACACCGCGAATCTTCCAAATGGATTTTTAAGTTAAAAATCGACAAAAGCTCATCGACACGTCTTTGACACGTGACACAACATCCACATTATGATAAACATTTCAAAAAAGAAAAAGGAAGATTTGCTTTTGAAATCTCGCCTCGTCTCCAAATCATTTGGCAACACTTTCTTATATACTTTCTCTTTTGTAGAAGAGACAAAATATGAGGGTACCACGACGAAAAATAAAATGAAAATCCAAGTTCTTGGGGTGGGCCACACCATCCATCATCCCTCCCTAAAGAAGAACCTGGGAGAAGAACGTCTGCAGTACTTTACTCCCGGACTTCATCTAATGACGATATGTCTCTTTTCCGATCCCATTCAGCTGTTCTTGTCCTCTTTTCCTCGATGAATAATAAAAAGGTTCAAGAAAACACACAATGGTATGGAGACATCAAGTTCCGTTTTTCTTCCGAGACAACGAAGTTTATTCCTTTAAACTTTCCGGTGCCACTATATTAAGAACGCATTTATTCGACGGAATCAAAATATTCCATGGAAAAATGGTGTAATGTTCTTTTAGAGAAGGGGGTAGCATCGTCCTAGAAAGGATATTCATTTCGTGAGGGAAAGCAATGTAGCAGTTCAAAGGTTTACATGTTTCATTTAAAATTATTTAATACTCAAGCTCGTCAAAGTCTAGGAAACTACCACTGTTCACAAATTAGATTGCGCACTTTTTTAATAAGTTTTATTTTGTTTAACAATGTATAGTATAATGTATAATTTGTGGCAACACCATTTGCTATGCGAAAATCCATTGGACACTATCGCGTATTCTAACAAAATTTTAAAATTTGCAAAGACTCCTCGCGCTCTTTCGTTGTTCTGCCGTATATTATTATTTTCGCTCAATATCGAGCATATGTATTTATATTTTAGGTCACACATTGTGTGCCACTTTCTGTGCACGTGAAGATGTTGCACACGTCGCTGGTGTTGCGCTTATTCATGCGCTTATTCACTGTGGGGTTGCACGAGAGTTATGGTGCTACTGCATAAAATCCACCCAAGTCTGCCGTGATTGGAGTGAGTTTACCTTACAGCGATAAGCAAACGTTAAGAAATATCAGATGAGTTATGAAACGTCTGATACCGAGGGATAAACTGTTGATATGAAACTTAATATTAAGTGAAAACTTTAGTTAGACAGTGATATTGATCCACCTTCGTCAGTGTTAAAATGAGCCATACAAATTCGAAATCAAAATATAACAAGAAAGATCAATCATGCTTAAAGCATTGATTATGCATTGATTATGACTTTCGAACTTCAATGCAATTTTATTTAAACAAGTTTAAAATGCAATACATTCCTCGATAATATTTTAAAACTTATCACCATACTACATTAATTTATTATATTTGAAAACTTAAACCTTCATCGAAATAAATGAACTTCATTCAAATGACGGCATTGAAATATAAATTGCCTGGTTTAAACATCTCTAAAATGCGATGCATTCATCGGTAATATTTTTAAAGCTATCATAATACTACGATAATTTATTATATTTGAAAACTTCATCGAAAACAACTGAAATTCATTCAAATGACGTCATAGAAAAAATAACACGCCTGGATCTCTTTATAAAAACAGCATTTCATTCATAACATTTTCCCATTCATTTCATTCATCACAATACTCTAATAATTTATTTTATTTAAAAATTAAGACCATGGAGCTACAAGTAATTAAACTCTATGCTTAAAACTTCATCGAAAAAAATCGTCCTTATCTTTGTAAAAGCAATGAATATTTCATTCATATCAGCTATGCAGACTCCATGGGCTAAATATTTTTGTGTTAAGGAAATACAGCAATTCTAATACAACTCATTCTACATATTTTGCTGTTTACATTTTACATAAGTGAAAAATAGGCTTCGTTGTAGAAATAATCAAATTTGGATGATCATTTAAACTCAAATATATTGTAATTGCGTTGCTTCAGTATGTAGATGCACAGAATTTAAGCAAAAATAAAGTAGTTTTAGGATGGATACAACGCTCAATATGAATTAAAAAGGACTTAAAAATCACGATTTTGAGACTAGATGGATACCATATATCATTTTGAAGTGGTTCATGTGATCGTTTCATATCATGGTCACGTGATTGCTTCATATAAGAGGTGTAATTATTATTTTAATTTTTATTTAAAAAAAACTACTGAATATATTTCGCTAAATTTTTTTTTATATATTTTATGGAACAATTTGAATATTACATAAAATTTTCGAAGCAATTTGTGAATTTTAAATTCGCTTAAAAAGTGTTTGAAAAATTAGGTCCCATAGGGCTCAATGTATTTCATTTTTTAACCCGGGTTCAATCCAATATTAATTAGGTGATATTATTCATTTATATTCCCATAGGTCCTACGGACCGTCTGAACAACATACCAAAATTTCATTTTGATTAAGTCCTTTTTACGGCAGTTATCGTGCTAACAGACAGACAGACAGACAGAATGAACAAAGTCATAAACACTTTTCAACTTTGTTGTAAAGTGTTAAAAATAGACCTTAAAGTAGGAACCAGGCATATATATATACACACACACACATACACATAAAACTGAAGTGGAGAAAGATTCAGAGGCCATTCATTACAAAACATCAAATCATTGAATGGTCTGAGTCTATACTCATCAAAAAGCAGAATGCTCAACAGCCCGATCAACAGGAAAGCAAAATGCTCAACCGCCTGATCAACAGGAAAGCAGAAAGCTAACAATTAGAGTATCACAGAACATATCAGAATAGTCCGGACAAGACGAAACAGCGCTTAAAGAATCCTGAAGAATAATAAAAACAAGAAAGATCAATCATGCATAAGCATTGATTATGAAACACTTTCCAACTGAAATGCAATTTTATTTAGAAACTTCTAATATGTGATACATTCAGTGGTGATATCTTTTACATTATCACAGTACTACAGTAATTTATTATACTTACATATTTAAAACTGTACCGAAATATAAATCATCTGATTCTCTATCCAAAATCAATGAATATTTCATTTATCTAACTTGTATTCCAGAATCCAGAGCTAAATAATTTTGTGTGAAAAAAATTCAGCAATTCTTATGTAACTCACCTTACAATCGCTTGAGATATTTGCATTCTGCATAAGTTAAAATTAGGCTTCGTTGAAGAAATAATAAAAGTTTAGGGATCATTTAAAATCATAACTACTGTAATTGCGTAGGCACAGAATTCAGATACACAGATAATACAGATACACAGATAATATATGTGTGTGCGTATGTATGTATTCAAAGTATTGGAATCGTGCCGAAGATCGGAACTCGAATTTTCGAAGGATCTACACGTTTTGGGACTTCTAGAACACGAAAAAACTATTTTTAGGAAGACGTCTGTGTGTGTAAGGGTATATCTGTGTATGTTTCTGTGTGTCTGTGAGGATATTACATCCACTCTAATTGAAAAACTAATGGACCGAATTTCATAAAATTTGGTAGGTACGCTTTTTGTAGGAAACCCTGATGTTCATTAGATTATAGTACGATTCGTAATAAAAGAATCTGCCTTCTTTGCAAAATGGCCGGCAGAAATTGCCTTTATTCACTCTAGCTAAAACCTAATGGAACAAATTTAACAAAATGTGGTGTATAATATTTCAATAACCTACATGTGATTTATATATCTAATTTAACAAAGTTTGGTATATAAATCATTTGTAGGTTATTCTAATACGATTCGGGAAAAAGGAACGGGCTATTTTTGCGAAATGGCCAGCAAAAATCGTTATATATAAAAATAAAAGACTACGTGTGCTCAATTATATCAATTAAATTCCTATTTTATATGTGATTTTTGACAACAAAAAGAATAAGACTAACCCCATTACTCTAGGACTAGCCGTTCTTGAGATATTCTAGTTTTTTCGCGTTTTCGCTACGCCACCTTTGACAATAAGTCCATCTATCAAATGAGAACCAAATTTAAGTTTAACGTGTAAATTCAATGTCATTTAAAATACTTATGTTGTGCAGATAAACTCAAATTATCATTGAATAAATAAAGAGAACGAATATGAGTCTGCAGGGAAAGACATGTGCTGTCCACATCAGAATTTTTAACAATATTACACCAATGATTTATAGAAGTGAACGGGGATTATTTTCAGGCCATTTCGAAAAAAATGTATGATCTATATTTAAAGATCCATCAAATTTTTGTCGAATAAAATGTTCAACAAATTTAAGCTGTGTACCAAATTTTAACTCTCTAGGACGTAGGAAAGTGCATTTAAAATGCCATCAATTAAATTTATCATGAAGAGTTATATAAAATTTTAAAAAAATGAAAAATTGTTATCTAACAAATTTATTTTAAAATATGAAGCCACTCCCATATGCAAGACGTTTAAACAAATGGAGAGATATTTATTATATAATATCTCTTTCTTTTCTTTCTGGAAGATATCCCAAAGTCAGAATTTGATTGAATTTGTTTTTTTCCCTATATTAAATAATTTTTTTAATTAAAAAACTACTTAACATATTTTACTGAATTTTTTTTTATATATTCTATGGGATAATGTGAATATTTCCTAAAAATTTCGAAGCAATTCGTGAATTTTAAATTTACTTAAAAAATGTTTGAAAAATTAGGTCCCATAGGGTTCAATGTATTTCATTTTTTCAACCCGGGTTCAATAAAAAACTAATTGGGTGATATTATTTATTTATATTCCCATAGGTCCTACAGACCGTCTGAACAACATACTAAAATTTCATTTTGATAAACTCATTTTTACGGCAGTTATCGTGCTAACGGACAGACAGACAGACAGACAGACAGACAGACAGACAGACAGACAGACAGACAGACAGAATGAACAAAGTCATAAACACTTTTCAACTTTGTTGTAAAGTGTTAACAAACAAAATTACAGAACTCCCAGAAAAAGTGTCTTAATGAATAAACATAAGTCATTTGCTAAAATATTAAGATCAATTTAAATTATCCTAATTAAATATGTATGGGAACACATTATAAATACGTATAGAAACACATTATGCATACGTATGTGATACATAATATACACGTATATTATACGTAATAAACACGTTTGTGAATATACGTAATATACACGTATGTAGATATACGTAATATATACACGTGTTATACGTAATAAGCACATGTGGATACGTGATAATAACGTATGTGGATATACGTAATAATAACGTATAAGGATATACGGAATAATAAAGTGTGTGGATACGTAATAATAAAGTATGTGGATATACGCAATAATAACGTATAAGAATATACGTAATAATAAAGTGTGTGGATGCGTAATAATAAAGTATGTGGATATACGCAATAATAACGTATAATAATATACGTAATAATACCGTATGTGGATACGTATTAATAACGAATGTGGATATACGTAATAATAACGTATGTGAATATACGTAATAACTTATGGATATACGTAATAACTTATGGATATACGTAATAATAACGTATGCGGATACGTAATAACGCATGTGGATATACGTAATAACAACATATAAGGATACATAATAATAACCGTTTTATAACGGTTGGTGTACCGTATTCTAACCATTTTTTCGTAATAGTTATGCATGGCCTGACACGTAAAGATTACGTATGCTTGATGCGTAAGAATTACGTATTTGTGCCACTTGGGAACGTCTATTGACCATAATCACTTCCTACTTAAAATTCATTTACATAATAAAATAAGTAGTGTAGAAAGCCCAGACCACACGACCAACCCATAGGCTAATGGTAGCTTTCTGTGTGGCCGGATAAAAAAGTAGTGTGTAAATGTTTCAAAGAGATAAGTGAAAATTCACAAAATTAGAAAGTAGTGTGTAAATGTTTCAAAGAGATAAGTGAAAATTCACAAAATTAGAAAGACAAGAAGGAATTTACAAAAAAAGTTTCCTTGGGAGTGAATATTCCAAACTCGTAAGCGAATTATTATCTCTCAGCGCTTACGCAACTTTCTTTTCCAGCTTTAAGTGTTGCAAAATGCATATGAAATTTTGAGAATACACCTCCAAATCGAAATTACGACAGTGATACTCAAGTGATTAGGGTCTGCAATTTGGAATCAGATTAAGTTATACACATAGACCAAAACCATTTATTTAAAATTAACTAAATGAAAGAAATATAACATTTAAGTACAATATTTGCATGCCATAAAATTATTTATGTAATCTTCCCACCCGATAAGAGGTGGCATCTAGCGCAAAACCCGGTCAGCATAATTCGACCACAAACGTCCCGGAGCAGAAAAGAGCAAACAGCGCTTTTGGCCCCTGTCACGAAATAACAGAATTCATTAGTCAGTTAACTAATAAATGAACCGAAGTGGTACCTTGAACGAATCGTTAATACTCGACGCTCTCTAACCTGATTAATGGATTCGAGAAGGAACGAATCCTTTGAGAATCGCAGCTCGTTTTAGCTGTGTTCAATCTTTCATGTATATTTGGAAAACTATCCGTGGAACTTGGATAAATGAAAACTGACTACAAATGTTTGTTTCAGATTTTTGAAGCAGATACTTTTATGCAAAGTTTGCACAGACAAATGTTGAAAAAATATCGCCGTATAAGATATTTCGTTTCTATGAGGCATAAAATAGAACTATAATGGTAACAACCGGTTTTTGGAGCCAAACCAAACTTTCTTCTCTACCACAAGAAAGGGTAACGTTGCTAAATAAACTGTCAAAGCAATTCTTAGCGTGCGCCACACAGAAAAAACATATCATCAAGCAATAAATTAGAAAAGTCAAACTAAAAACTTGAACAAGAAAAAGCGAGATCAAACCGAACTGTGTTCAAACAAATCTAAAAATTATTTTAAAATTTCAAAATATTATGTTATCATATAGCTATGATACAACAAAAAATATTTAAATTAATATATACTCATTTTTATTCATTTATTTTTAGTTATTTTACTCTGTTTTCTAAATCTCTATTATTTAATTGCCACTTTCTAAATGGGAATTCTAAATGTTTACGTTTTAATTATATTTATTAATTTTTTGTTTAATATTTTCGATTATTTCTATATCGTAATCCCGCGACTGAGATTTGAGGGCTCGCATCTATTTCCTCAGCTGGTAGAAATGTATCGTAATTCTATTTCTCTATATCACTTTATTTTCCGCCCTATTTTTTTTTTAATACTTAAACCTATTATTTTTATACTTAAACCTATTATTTTTTTATATTTAAACATATTATGTCAGCCTAGTATGCGGGATTGAGGGACTGAACACTGAACTCTTCTATGAAGACAGCTATAAATATGCTGCACTTGTAAGTAAGGTGTGTAAATAAAGGTAGTTGAGTTCTAAGCGTGTCTTATGCCTTATTCTTCGGTGTAAATACACAAGAGTGGCGAAGAGGATGGGATTCGAACCCACGCAGGCATAGCCCAACGGATAATAGAGAAACTGAATTTTCATTACAAAAGTATCATGCGTTCAGATCGAGTTTACACTCCACAAAAATATAGGAAGTAAGTATGAAGAATTGCATACAAGCCATCCAGGTATTGTAAAAATGAAACAAATAGCCAGAAGTTATTTTTATTGGCAGGGAATAAATATAGATATTCAAAACTACTTAATGAATTGCACACCATGCATGAAAAATAGAAAGGAACCGCCAAAATCGAATAGAACTAGGTTGGACATATTGAAACCTAACTTAGGAGATCATGTACAGCAAAATCAAAGTGTATCGATTAACAAGGAACCTAATTATCGCGAATTTAAAGAAGGAGACAAAGTGACAACAAGAAACTATTCCGGGAGGGAAAAATGGAAATTGGGAACAGTGATTAATAAAGATGGTTTATTATCTTACAGTATTCAAGTAGGGGATGAGATCTGGAGGAGCCAATTACGTAAAGCGGGTATGTATTCTACTGAAGAGCTGAAACCTATGGAGATACCTGATTTGGATCCTACAATAGAGGGCATTTCTGAAAATCTCAAAGCCCCTGCAGCATCAATCATGACAGAGTTGATCGAAACTTCTTAAATTCTTCAAGCTCCTACTTCGCCAACCGTGCCAAAGCTCGTCTAGACTCTTGATCCCGAATCTAAAACCATAATTCCAAGTTCAGGAGCCTCAGTCGAACCAAAAGAATCGATTGCACCGGTGATACCAGAAATACCTTTAGTTGTTGAATAAAGGTATTTGAGTTTTGAGAGTGTTTTATGCCTTATTCCTCGGAGTAAATACACAACAGGAATGTTTTTAATTTTCTAAAACACACTCTAAATACTGACCATTGTTTTGTCCGACCGACCATCCTGAAAATCGGCAGGACCTTTACAGATAAAAGGATCAATCTCACTTTTCTATGACTACCTGAATATGTTCGAAAAATATGCCCATGGATTCACAGACAAACACACACAGCTATCATTCACAAAAAATGTCTGATTAGTATTCGGGTCTGCTCAAAGTGACTCCATCAAAATCCATCAAAATTCGAACGTCAGAAAATTGAATTTATACCAATAACCCATTTACTATTTTATAAAAAAAAATAAGAAAGAATGAAAAAAGTTAAAAAAAATAAAGTAAGAGAAATTAAAATGAAATAAGAGGAAATAAAAATAATTAAATGAAAAGAAAAATGGAAATAAATGAAAAATGGATTCGTTGAGGAAAAGAAGCTGCGATCCCCATATTACGGGAAGCAAAGTCTCGAGAGACTGAATATGTCAAATGGTAGAACACACCTTTCGTTCGAAGATCTAATTCTTAATTTTCCTAATTAAGACAATCAATTCCGTACCAAAGAAAATGCTTGTTTCGCAATTGCATATGCAGGATTCCTAGAAAAGTCACTCTAATCACTTTGCAAAGAAAGGCTCATAAGTATACGCGTTAGGTCTGTCTAGAGCGAAGTAACCCTCCCCGATCAAATAAAAGAGATTTCAGCGCCCCTTGCGGAGAATTTAGAAGTTAAGAAAACAAACTCGGCAACAAAGCGAGATAGACGAAAAAAGCCACTGACAAAGGGGTAGAGCATTGTCTAATGAGTAGAAATCGACACCAGGAACAAACGAGACGCGTATATAGAAGACAATAAATACTCGCCAAAAAGTCGTATTACCAGAAACTGTAACTCCATGACACCGGTCAAAGCGTTCGGCTTTATTCTTCCTCAAATTCAGAAGGACGTTGTCGCTCACGGAGGACATTTTGAACAGGCTGTACATTGAATTACTCTACATGTAAATGTTATTAGTTTTGCATTCTTAAATAGAACAGCCATTACCCTATTGTGCAAAATAAATGCCTTCTATAATAGTCATATTGTTGATTTCTACTCATGAGATAATGCTCTACAACATTATAACTGGCTGTTTTCGTCTATCTCACTTTGCAGCCAAACTCGTCATCCTACCTTTTAAAATTCGGGTTGTAAAGTAGTAAGGCTTCACGTACTGAACCCTGGTTAACGCTAAATCTACGACAGCTCTTGCCACTCTTTGACTTCTAACTGGTCACGACTGTCTCAGGGCTCATCTCCATCGAATTGAACTTGCTGTTTCCCCGGATTGTACTTTATGTGACCTAAGACAGCCTATGTCTGGAAAATATTTAGACGAGTGTCCTGCACTAGTGACCTTTAGTTCATCAATAGAGAAATACTGGAGAGCTCTGTCTAATGGACTAGCGGCCAAACGACCTGCAATTGTCAACAACGACAGTAATACTTTTAAAATTCTCCGCTAGAGGCACTGCAGCATTCCTTTTCTTTACTTCATTCGTTTTCTTTACGTCATTCGTTTTCTTTGCTTCATTCGTTTTATTTCCGTCATCATTCGTTTTCTTAAGTTCCTGGAGTGCCTAGGGGCACAGAATGTGAAATAAATTCTCGTGAAATTGAAACTCAGTGACATCTCAAGCCGGAAAAGGTCCCCCGCTAACATAGCGTATAAAAGAAATTTTAGCGGAGCGACTTCCTGTAAAAATACATTCTAAGAAATGTCAACAACGCTCTCAATAACTCACAGTGACGATCATTAAGATGAAATGTTACTTTTATAAAGAATACAGCGCGAGATTCTCGCTTCTGTCATCTTCTTGTTCGAACTAAATAAATGAATTAAAATGAGGCCATGAGAAGCCGAGACGTAGGCTCAAATAAATCTATCACCTCCCCTACCCTAAGTGAAACGGACGACTGAAAGTCACACTACTATGCAAAGTCACCACTTCATCCGTTTTTAATAGAGTGTTCTTCCTTTCTGGATGTGGAACAGTCCATTGTCTTAACTTTGTCAGAGAAAATCAAAGACTCAAACTCGCATTAAAAAAATAGTAGAAAACTCGCATTAAGAAAAGGGAAACTTTCGTGTATGGAATATTTTTAAATATAGGTTTTCAGCGCGACAGAAAATTTAATGATACGAAAATTAACTGTACAATTTAAATATATTTTTCTTTAAATCATTCTTACTGTATGAAAAATGTTCAGTTATTTTGTACCAATGATTACGATTAGGAAAATAATAACTTGTCTATTTTTTGCGAAATTTAAAATTCTAAAATTAAAATCTAAAATTAACCGTTTTTGAGAAACATTTCTTTAGTAATTCTTACAAGCTGGCGACGTTTTATAAATCTCGACAGATGAAATAAAATGGTTTAAAACTATATAATTGAATATAATTTCAAATACATATAAGCGTCATTTTGTGCTAATTAAACTCAGTTCAACGGGTTATAAAAGAAGTGACGAAACAATGAATTGGGGTCTGTAGGGAAAGTCATGTGTTGTCAGTGTGCTGTCAGTATGTTGTCAAGTGTGTTGTCAGTCAAGTTATATGTTGTTGATAGTCATCACATCAGATTATTTTTTTTTTACTTGCTAAAAAATAATCGCATAAAGAAGCAAGTGCATGAATGTTGTCCAGGTGTTATATCCCAAGGCGGTCATTCAAAAATAAAATGTTTTCATTTCATTTTTTAGATTGTTCGCTGTAGTGTTAACATGACAGCGCATTTTGATGGCCGAGAAAGTGCTGGTTTTTATTTTTAACCTAAAATACACTACGTGACAGTGAAAATGAGACTCCAAAAAGGAGTGAGCAGAGAGTGATGAAAATCGGCAAACAGAAAGGGACAGCAGGGAACAATAAGTGATACATGATACACCTACACACTGAGCGATAACACCGTCTGATCAGTAGGTTGTAGGACCACCGCGGGCGGCGATACAGGCAGCAACACGTCTAGGTACAGAGTCAATGAGCATGCGGATGGTGTCATAAGGGATGGCTGCACATCCCCTGTCAACAATTTGTCAGAGTTCGACTTTTAGACGCGGCGGTGGCAGTGCACGCAAGCAACGTCCAATCACGTCCCAGACATGTTCGATTAGTGAGAGATCAGGAAAGCGTGGTGGCCAGAAAAGCAGCTGGGTACCTTGCAGAGCATGTTGGCTGATGCGTTCCGTGTGTGATCGGACGTTATCCTGCTAGTAAATGGCATTGGGCACCCCTGAAGGAAGGGTAGTGTCACCGGTCACAACACGCCATACACGTACCGTTGGGCTGTTATAGTGCCCACAAAACAGACCAAACGTGACCTGCTATCTTAGGCGATGACGCCCCAAACCCGGACGCCGCATTACCGCGTTAGACAGATGGGCCGGATTGGACCTGTCACCACTTCGGCGCCTGACTCGCGCACGGCGACTGTCATGCTAAAATAGAAGAGTAATTCGTCTGTGAACACGACTCTGTGCCATTCCGCCGTCCGCGTGGCTATATCCTGGCACCATTGGAAACGGAGGCGTCTGTGTGGTTGGGTCAATGGCAGTATTCTTAACGGGCGCCATGAGTGTAGGTCACCGGCGACCAATCGGCGGATAATTGTCCTTGTGGATATGGGAGCATCAAAGGTGTCCTGCACTTGCTGCAAAAGGGCGACGGAAGTGGTCTACGCCAATGCTTGCCAACGGATGCGTCGGTCCACGCGTGCTGACGTCGCTCTGGCCGTACAGGCACCCGTTAAATATGCCACATTCACTTGTTCCAACCATCTTCGCCACAACCGGTGCACCATGGACGCGTGTAGGTGTGATTGTCCGCTGAGATTTGACGTATGGACCAACCTGCCCTTCTGAGTCTCATCATCATACCCCTCGTGAAATCGTCCGACTGCTGGAACTGCCTCGGTTGACAGCGGCCTAGCATTCTCTGCTACTACACGTTTTCTCTGAGACAAAAAAAATTGCAAAATAATTTCCCTGGCAGACAGAGTGACGCGACAATTGCCGATTCTGCAGATTCCTTCCCTTATCTTTCGCTCAACGTGAGCGGGACAGTTACGCATTTCGCATCATTTACATAACTCTGTGAGCTGTGTCTACCCTGCAATGTGCATATTTTTCTGCCCACTCCTTCTTTGTGTATCATTTTCACTGTCACGTAATGTACTTTATCGCATTTTTCATTTTATATAATGATCAAGATCATATTACATGTCTTGCACAATATAGAAATATTTATCAGCCGGCGCTGCGGGGGCGGCATCCAAGCACTCGCTTCGTGGCAAATGTACGCAATATCTATATAATACAATAATCTAGTAAATTCTGTGAGCAGATCTTATCTGTGTATCTTTCGCGCACAGATACTTTCCTTATATACAGGGTGGTTATAATTAAAGTTCCCGGTTTGAAAATGGTCTCAAATAAAAAGCACTGGTCAGAATGATTTGAAATTTTGCGTGAACATCGTGGAGCAATAGAATTTTGTTTGGTGAAGAAAAAACAGTAGTTCAAACAGTCGCCGCTAGGAGAATAACTGGGGCTTTACTACGCTAGAATGCAATACAAAAGTAGTAAACGTTGACTTACTGATTGGCTAATGACGTAATAAATGTTCAATATGCTCTCCTTCGAATACTGAATTAAAAGTCGATTTTTCATCATCATATCCATGCAAGTAATGAAAAAAAATTCATCCATTGAAACAATGTTAAATTCTAAGCAAACGTAAGCCGTATCTTTTTTCACAAAAAGTGGATATAACTTGTTTTGCATAATTGCTCTTCAAATGCTGCTGCAAATTTGCATAAGACAGTGACGTTGCAATAAACGTTTGCTATAAAAAAGGAAGAGCGGAACTTGTTTCTCATACTTAATGAAAAATCGCTATTGTTCTGTCGCAATAACTCTATCATTAAAAGATCGTGCTCTTTTTGTCAAATTGTTTTCTGAGAATAACTGCTCTTGTTTAGTAGCTCTTAGAAAGTTCAGAACGTTGAAAAAGTTAAAGTCTGGTCCTCTGTGTGGCAAAAGATTGCGCAAAATGATTTTAAAATTTGAAGAGACTGGCTCTTTGGACATCAAACCTGGCAGGGGACGGAAAACAGTCGATGGAGAAATAGTGGAAGACGTAGTTACAACGTTAAAAGAAGAGAGTAACGCTAATGCATCTACGAGTGCCCGATCATTAGACGTACCCTCCAGTGGGGTGCAAAAAATTTTGAAACACATTTTGACATGTTATCTTTACAAACTGACCCATGTTCAACATTTGCTACCTGCGGACAATATTGCACGTGAAATGTTCGCACTTCAATTTCTGGCTCGGATACAAGTGGACGATGAAAGGCCCTGGAATGTTTTGTGGACTGGCGAAGCACACTTCCATCTCCACGGAACTGTTAATAGGCAAAATTGCAAAATCTGACAACCGAAAATCCACAGGAACTACGCCAGGTGCCTCTTCATTTCCCCCAAAGTCACTGTGTGGTGCGGATTTCCAGCAGCGTTTACTATCGGGCATTTCTTTTTTGAAGAAGTTGGTCCTCATGGCCCCGTCACCTATTCTGTCAATGGCCATCGATATGAACGTCTTTTGAAAGTCACGTTATACCCACACTGCAAGAGCGTCAGTGTATCGATAACACTATTTTCATGCAGTATAGGGCTCCACCACATATCGCAAACCCAGTAAAACGGCTACTTCGCAGTCATTTTGGAGATGACAGAATCATCAGCCGCCATTTTCCTGTAACATAGCCAGCACGTTTCCCTGACTTCAATCCGTGTGATTTTTGGCTTTGGGGGCATCTGAATAATGTGGTGTTTAATGGATACATTACCAATTTAGAGGAACTTAAAGCTAGCATAACGCATCACATCCACAACATCTCTACAAAAATACTCAAATCTGTTGTTGAACACGCTATTTTGCGCTTTCAGCTTGTTTCAGAATGCGAAGGACAGCATATTGAACATTTATTACGTCATTAGCCAATGAGTAAGTCAACGTTTATTACTTTTGTATTACATTCTAGTGTAGTAAAGCGCCAATTATTCTCCTAGCGGCGACTTCTTGAACTACTGTTTCTTTCTTCACTTAACGAAATTCCATTGCTCCACGAGTATTCACTTAAAATTTCAAATCATTCTGACTATTGCTTTTTATTTGAGACCATTTTCAAACCGGAAACTTTAATTATAATCACCCTGTACATAGAATAATGTATAAGGAAAGTATTGGGACGGGGTCGAAAATGAGAATTCGAGTTTTCCACGGGAGAGCACATTTCAAGCATCCCTGTTCACGAATCGAACATTTTTTAGGTGATGTGGTGTGTGTGTGTGTGTGTGTGTGTGCGTGCGTGTGCGTGTGTGTGTGTGTGCGTGCGTGCGTGTATGGACGATATCTCACCGACGAATGGAACGATTCGATTGAAATTTGGTACACAATTACAATCCGTGAATACTGGAAGCCTATTGTTTTTAAACACAATCGAATGTTCAGAACTCCCCTAAATTTTCGAGTGAAATTTTGAAAAATCATCAAAACATTTAATGAAGTTACGCAAATAGATGTTTCTTATGTAATTTTTCTTTAGAACGCTATTATGAACCGTTCTCCGAGATATTGCACATTTTTCAAATACATTTATCAAAAAATGCCATAAATTAAAAATATATATATTAACCGTTGAGAAACATGTTCTCTTTTCATATGTAATATCATGCGATAAATTGGGTGACATCATTCTCTTGGATCTAGCTCGTTCCATTCATGAGAAAAGATACTTTGAATAATATTTTTGTATTTGAACACTAATAGTCATTTATCTGCCATAGAAATAACTTATTTCTCCGTCCATAAGGCTTGGCGAGATTTCGGCGATGAATTTGGCGGAATGTCGTCAACTTCGCGACTTTTAAAATGGTTCCAAATGAATGAAAATCTCGCCGAATGGATAAAAATGACTCTAAATCAATGAAAATGCCGACTAATTAACTGAAATTCGATGTCTTGGAAAGAATATAAGTATCTACTATAAGAATAACTTATTTTTTTTTACTGTAAAAGTAGTAAATTCATTGCATTATATAAGGAAAATCATGTGCTGCCCACATCAGATTTTTTAGGTTATTTATTTTTTGAAGTAAAAATTAAGAAGGGGTAAAAATACGTGATATCCCACATAAGGACAACAAAACCTAAAATTTAGTAATCCGAACTTTCTCATAGCCATTTTTCTCATAGTTTAATGTCATTCATTTGACAATCTTTCTACGTTAAAATTTGATTCTGGGAAATAATAACGTCCTTAAAGTAGCGGCGGTAGCACCGGAAAGTTTAGATAAATAAACCCGGCGTTCCGCAACGAATAGACAACTTGATGTCTCCCTGCACAGTTGCGGGTTCTTCTGCTCCCTTTTATTATTCATGAATGAAGAAAACAGGACAAGAGATCTGAATGGGATCGGAAAAGAGACATACCGTCATTAGGGGATGTCCGGGAATAAGTACTTCAGACGCACAAGACTGGTCCTTTAAGGTTCTTTTCACGGAGGGATGATGGATGGTGTGGCCCACACCCTTATATCGCCGATTTTCTTTTCTTTCACAGTGGCGTCATTCTATTTTTTTTCTACAAAGTGTACAAAGAAATGTCGACCAAATGTTGTGGTCTGGAGGCATTATTTTAAGGAGCAAGGTTTACTTTATTTTCTAAAATGTTTAACACGAGGTGGGTGTTTCGTTACATGTTAGGCGTCTCGACGCTCCTGTCGACTTTTATTGAAAATTTGCGATTTGTTTTAAACTTCTCGGTTACTTTTAATCACATAACTTTCAAATGTATAAATAAAATATTAATATATATACTTTTAACTAAATAAAGTATGGAGAGCTACTAACCTTAATTTAAAAACCAAAATCAATCTTTTTAATTCCTTAGTGAAGAGCGTTTTATTGTGGAGCCGAAACATGGAAATTAACAAAGGATCAATGCAATAAATTGAATGCCTGGCAGAAAAAATGTCTGGAGTGTTTTGGAGTGTTGGAATGTTTTGGAAAATTTTGGGAGTGTTTTGGTCTTATGTTATTACTAACACCGAACTCTACAAGAGTACTGGACAGAAAGCAATAGCGAGAAATAGGAAAACCGTAGATGGAAATGGACTGGACATGTCTTAAGGGATGTTATGCTGTGGCATACAGCATAACATCCCTGCTGTGGCACTTACTTGGGCGCCCGAGAGGAAAAAGTCTCGGGATCAACCCAAACTAGCTTGGAGGAGACTAATAGAACAAGAGCGAAATCTGATGGAATGGGCGAGCTGGTCAGAAGCAAGGACTGCGGCACATAATCGACCAGGCTGAGACGCAAGCTGAAGGCCATAATGTGCCACTAAGCACGATGAGTGATGATGATATATACTTTTAAACAAGCTGTTAAAACTGCTCAAAAAGGAACATAGTGATGTGATTGAAATTTAATACTGTAAACGAATGAGTTTACTCAGTGTCGAAATTTAGCCCGTGTGCACTAACTGAACGAGGTTTCTCATCCAAAGACTCTCTTGCTACAATGAATATGCAATAAACCACAAAAGTAAGAAACTTGTTTCAAAAGGATCAACATGTTCTACACCAAAAATCATGAAGAATGTTTAAAAGATGCACGGAAGGTGATGTTTTTTCCTATAAGTTCAACATTCTTGAATTTGAAAATTTTCCTACTACTGATTTTATAATCCTCTTGAATCTTTTAAATTGAAATTCATTTATTTATCCTAAATAAAAATACTTGCATTAAAATACGTTTTTATCTTAAACGAAAAAATCTGATGTGGGCAGCACATGACTTTCCTTATATAATGCAATGAATTTACTACTTTTACAGTTAAAAAAATCTGATGTGGGCAACACATGACTTTTCTTATATAATGTAATGAATTTACTACTTTTATAGTAAAAAAAATAGGTTTTTCTTATAGTAGATACTAATATTCTTCCCAAGATATTGAATTTTCGACAATTAGTCGTCATTTTCATTGATTTAGCGTCATTTTTATCCATTTGGCGAGATTTTCGTTAATTTGGCAACATTTCAGAAAAGTCGCCAAGTTGGCGACATTCCGCCAAATTCGTCGCCAAATTCTCGCCAAGCGTTATGCACTAAGAAATAAGTTAGTATTACAGCAGATAAATGACTATTGGCGTTCCAATACAAAAGTATTATTCAAAGTATATTTTTTCATGAATGGAACGAACTAGATCCATGAGAATGATGTCACTCAATTTATCGCATGGTATTACATATGAAAAGTAACCATGTTTCTCAATAGGAAATATTTTTTTCATTTTATATGACTTTTTGATAATTTTTTTGAAAAATGTACAATATCTCAAGAACGGTTCATGTTAGCGTTCTAAGATTTATGTCAATCGTTTTCTAATGAAAAATTACATAAGAAATGTCTATTTGCGTAACTTTATTAGTGGTTTTGATTTTTTGACGATTTTTTCAAAATTTCATTCGAAAATTTAGGGGTGTTCTGAGCATTCGATTGCGTATAAAAACAATAGGCTTCCAGTGTTTACGTATTGTGATTTTTGTACCAAATTTGGTTCGAATCGGTCCATTCGTTCGTCAGTTATCGTCTCCACAGACTCACTGGCACACACACACACACACAGACATCACTTCAAAAATGTTTGATTTGTGATCAGGGATGCTTGAAACGTGCTCTCCCGTCGAAAACTCGAATTCGAATTTTCGACCCCGTCACAATACTTTCCTTATACATTATGTATATAAGGAAAGTAAAAATTTGACGCGGCCGGCACATGACTTTCGCTACATAGTGCAAAGCCTTCATTTTTTCTCAACGAAACATTAATACAACACAATAATAATTATTTTCCTAATCTATGACGCAATATTTTGTAGTTGAATTGTGCATTAAAATAAGGTGCGTATCTTGATGGTAAATTGTTCTGTTATTATGAAATACATAATTAATTTTTTCTTTGTGAAAAACTAAATAATTAGAAAAATAGCCGCTGTCCCTGATGTACCATATGATTTTAATCATTACAGTAGCTATCGTATATTAGAAAGCCACGTTTTCCTTTTCAGAGAAATCACAGTTCCAGCCCCAAAATGTTCCGGATCATCCTCGTCGGGAATTTAAACCCGAAAAAGTATCCTTGGAAATTGCAATTTTTTTTTTTTTTTTTTTTTTTTTTTTTTTAATGAACTGTTGTGTCGATGTATTATTCCTCCAGAATGGAGTATGTAGTACATCTTTAATATCTAAAAGAGATTGGAAATATCCGTTAAAGAAAACTGAAATAGTGATTTTAACTAGAACATTTCAACGGCTTGTACACCATAAAATGTAAAAAAAAAATTCTAGAAGGGGGTATTTTTTTTTCAGTATTGCACGCTTTAAACAAGATTAAGAACTTCCTCTCCACTCCTACGATTTTGTACTATATTTTCTGATTCCCGCCGAAATATGCATATTAAAATAACTTGATATGAGCAAATGGAGTTCGACATATTGTAATGTCCATGTACCATGCTTTAACCTCTCATTTAAATCCCAATATATATATATATAAAAATACGAGAGAAGTCATTGAAATATTCATGTATCACATGTACACTAATTTTTAATATTTTCATAAAATATTTTGATATTTCAAAGTAATATCTGCTACTGTGGCAACCCTCTAGTCGGTGCGCATACTGTGCGCATGCGTAGGTAAGACTGTAGAAACTACTATTATCGTGCTCTGTATGCAATTGTATGAAAAAAACCATCTATTGTAAAGCAGATGAGCAATGCAGAAACCCTTTATTTTCCGATCATTTGTTACCAGTCATTACTTCTTGGACGAAATCGGATCTCTCCCTTTTTCCCTTTTTTCAGATGCATTCTAAGTGTAATTAAAAGATAGTGAACGTCACATTCCCCATTGTCTATGCACTCGCTGCTATAAAAAAAGCGCAAAATTCTTTTGGCAGTCATTAGAAAAACTCTAAATCTAAACGTGAAAAAAATTATAATTAACTTTTTGGGTGAAAGGAATAAGATCTGCGTAAAAATTTCCTTGGCTCATAGACTCCGATTTTTTTCTCCGTTACTTGTTTTTTTTTGTTCAAAGCATAATTTCTGTTTTCCCAAGCGTGTCGTTAATTGAAGCGATATTTAATAGTTTGCGGAGGAACGGTACGTTCTCGGTTTCACAACTCATAACTTTTTCTACTTTTAGATGCCTTTCACATGACGTCATGATTAAAGTAGTCATTGTATTACTAAAATATAATACAGTCAACCCTCCTATAACACGGTTCATTCGTACCATGTTATAAGAAACTCAGATTAGTGCAAATCAGATTAATTCGCACCATGTTATATGGAAACCGCGTTAAGTAAAACTCTGAACATATAAATCAGACTGATTCGTTCTACGTTATATAAAGCTGCATTTTTAGAGCACAATGTTATGATGAATACGGTTATGAAATATGAGTTTATAGATACAAAAGGCAATAAATATGTTTACACATTTATAATTAATTTTATTAAGATTTCATATAAGAAAATAAAAAAAAAAAATCTGATGTGGACAACACATGACTTTCCTTATATAATGCAATGAATTTACTACTTTTACAGTAAAAAATAGGTTTTTCTTATAGTAGATACTTATATTCTTTCCAAGATATTGAATTTTCGACGATTAGTCGACATTTTCATTGATTTAGCGTCATTTTTATCCATTGCGCGAGATTTTCGTTAATTTGGCAACATTTAAAATTGTCGCCAAGTAGGCGACATTCCGCCAAATTCGTCGCCAAAATCTCGCCAAGCGTTATGGTCGGAGTAATATGTTATTCTTATAGCAGATAAATGACTATTACCGCTCAAATACAAAAGTATTACTCAAAGTATCTTTTCTCATGAATGGAACGAGCTAGTTCCACAAGAATGATGTCACCCAATTTATCGCATGATATTACATATGAAAAGTGAACATGTTTCTCAACAGTTAATATTTTGTTTTAATTTATGGGATTTTTTGATAAATTTGTTTGAAAAATGTGCAATATCTCAAGAACGGTTTATTCTGGCGTTCTAAATTTCATGCCAATCGTTTTCTAAGAAAAAAATACATAAGAAATGTCTATTTACGTAACTTTATTAAAGGTTTTGATTTTTTGATGATTTTTTCAAAATTTCACTCGACAATTTAGAGGCGTTCTGAACATTCGATTACGTTTAAAAACAATAGGCTTCCAGTATTCACGGATTGTGATTTTTGTACTAAATTTCATTCGAATCGCTCCATTCGTTCGTGAGATATCGTCTCCACAGACTCACTAACACACACACACACACACATCACCTCAAAAATGTTCGATTCGTGATCAAGCATGCTTGAAACGTGCTCTCCCGTCGAAAACTCGAATTCGAATTTTCGACCCCGTCACAGTACTTTCCTTATACATTATGTATATAAGGAAAGTAAAAATGTAAAATATAAATTTAATAACTTTTTTTCCACCAAAAATCTCTGACATTCATCATCACTGTCAAATACTCATATTAGTGGCCTAACTCTTTTTCTTTTAATGTCCTCTTCACTTCGCACATCTTCATTTTCGTTTTCAAATGTAGCTTTATTTTGTAACTCTACCAAGATCTCTCTATAAGGAGCTACGCACTTTTATAATTCTCTTTTAAACTTTGCACTCCGCACTATTGAAGGATCATTTTCCAAGAAGTAATTTTCTAATTGTTTACTCAAATCCAGTCCCCTTTTCACATCATTGAAATTGAAACTTACAACCCATTCTTTATCCATATTTTCGTCTGCCAATGCATTTGAGGTGAATGTATTAATTTTTTTACAGGGGTAACTCTAATATACAGAAATTGAAAAATGGTGATGTACGTGGATGAAGAAACAGAGGAATCCCCCATTCATTTCAACAGTAAAAGTGTATTAGAAACTTTCATGCTATAGGGAGACTGCTTAAGCTAATTGAGTAGTATTATAAAGAAACCGCGTTATAAGACTTCCGCGTTGTATAGAAACCGCGTTATGAGGACTGTCGCAATTTTTACTACGCGTTATATGGAAACAGCATTATGAGAATGCAGAGTTATAGGAGGGTTGACTGTATACCCACAATGTTCAAATGTCATTGTATTTATTGGATAATCCTGTCACATGTCTGGTGAATAAGTATCAAAATGAAATTTTTATAATGTAACATTAAAAAATTCCGATTTGGGCAGCACACGTCTTTCCGTATATAATGTATTGACTTTCTCTCACGGTGAAAAAATGGTGTATAAAATTCACGGCACAATGAACATTAAATTGTACATTAATGCTTTAAATGACGCGATTTCTATCCGTTGAGAATGCAGATTGTAAACAGGGTCCCAAATCATTGCACAATATTCCAAGATTGGTTTAACAAGGGTATTATAAATACAAATAATCGTATCAGAACTGGCAAAAACACGAGATCGTCTTAAGGTGAAACCAAGTCTTTGGTGGGCTCTTTTAATAATATTATCGATATGTCTCTGAAAGTTAAAAGTATCATCGAAAGTGACACCTAAATCAATAATATGAGGTAAGTAGTGAGGAGTAATTAATAATATTAGGTAATATGAGGTAAGAGATGTATTAAGGGGACGGTGGACGTTGAAATTTTATTATTTATTTATTGACTTAGAAATATGGAAATTTTTATAAATATTCCTCTTAACATTACTATAATAAAATACCACTAATTTTTTTTTTCAATTTTTTTATAATTTTGCAATTTTTTTTTAATTTAATTTTTTAACGAATATTTGAAAATGCTCCTTGTGTACCATTTGTTCACATTTATTATTTATTTTACATTATCATCACTCAAAAAAACATTATGAACAAATTTGGGTATTCATTTTTAAATCCCGTAAAAAGTTAATTTTTTAAAAATATTTTTCTCGCATTAAAATTTAATTTTCATCATTTACTTAGGTTCTTATTCACTTTTAATTACCTTAATAATGTCCAATTATAAAATGCATGCCCAGTTTCATTAAAAAGTATGAAAAGGGTCTTCTTGCCAAATGCCATGCATCTCAAATAGAAATTAAGACACATGGAGCATTTTAAAAATGTAAAACCTTTGAAAATTCCGTTTAAAAAAAATGAATTTAACCTTTTGCTTACGGGTGAGACAGCGTCCATCCCAAACGAAGAACCTCCCCAAAAGACAGGTATTTGACATACCCTATACCAAACAGTTAGATCCCCCTTTTCAGGAATTGGCGTCCATGGGCATCGGCGACAGAAGCATTGCACCTGCTGCAGCAGGTACAATGCTTCACCAGTACGAAAACACAGGCGTAATTAGACCTGCACCAGGGCAGTCTACAAGGCGATACACCAGTACGACCACACAGCCCTAATTAGACCTGAAATGAATCCCCTTTGCACGATCGTCCAAATGCTGAAACGAACTTCAGCGTCGTCGGCCAGTAATCTATTCAACAACACGTGTCTACTGAAATGAAAAACAGCTCGGAAAACGGGTTTTGAGACTGTTGGTTCATTTATCGTTTCCATCCCTCTAGTCCCCCGCTCTAATCAACTAACCTACTTGCATTTCAGATCATGTGCATACAGTCGCAATTCGCATAATTATACGGCCAGAGCTTCTTGGTGTTGCATTTTCTATGTCGAGTATAATGTATAACAAACTTTCAACATTGGATAAATAAATCATTAAATAACAAATTTATTGAAAATAAAATACTCATTTATGATCTTTTTCAAGAAAATAATTTATACTTTTTCCAGCTCTAATTCTAATAATATTTGATACATCCTGCCTAATTTATTGCGGATTTATTATGCAATATTATAATATTTATTCTATATTAAATTTATATTTATTCACCATCATAGCAAAAAGCATGTTAATAGTATTTAAAATATATGTTTATTTAAAATGATATAATGTTAAAATGCATATTTTGCACTTCCTGGCACTTTTAGCATTCTTCGAACTTTCGTCTTTCTTTGCACTTCTTTGTGGTTTTGCACTTCCTAAAATAGTATTTTTAACATGGATATAACATTTTCTAAATTTAAATAAATATACTTTCCGGAGATCGCGATTAGCTAACCCTTTAAACCATTCTTTAGTAAGAGTCTCTATTCTCCCAAGAAAGTGGGAAAATCGCACAAATATTTTGGCGCCCTCAAGGCCGCAAATTGGCAAGTTAGTCAGACCATTTGGTCAAACAATTAACTATATATCTCCCGCGCAATAACTTTACTTCGAACCTATGAATAGAATAAATTACTTTTCGAAAACTTTATGAAAATTTAAATGAGTAGTTAATTGGTAAATCTAAAGATAAATCGAAACAATTAGGATGGGCCAATGAAATCGAATTAAAAATCGTTCTAAAATTATGCGTAATTCCTTCCCGCGCTTCCTCGTAATCGTCTAATGATCTTTTAATGATTTAGGAGAACCATCAAGAAAATGGAATCTGCCCGGAAATGGTTAGTGTCTGGGCGAATGCGAATGCTTCTTAAAAATGAATTTGCTCCCAAAATGGCAAATGATTCTGTGATGAGAGTACCTTCTTGCAATGTGTGAACGTACATTTTTGTGCTAGATTTGAAGCTATTACACTGATCACTTCCCATATTATTATTCTTATGTACATTTTTATTGTTTTCCAGTTAAACGCTGACGTAATTTCTATTTTTCCAACCTTATAAAAAAAACTCCTCGGATTTTTTTTATTGAAAAGAAATATTTAGAAAAAACAGTTTTCTCTAAAGCTTTCCAAGTAAAAAACATCTATTTTGATTCGCCAGAGTTACTTAAACACGATTTCTTTGTTAACCTTTTACTTACGGGTGGGACAGCAAAAGACAGGTATTTGACATACCTTATCTCAAACAGTTCGATCCCCTTTGCAGGCATTGGCGTCCATGGAAATCGCCGACAGAAACATTGCACCTGCTCAAGTTCAATGTTTCTGTCGGCAAATTGTGTCCTATACTTCCATGTTAAAAATATAAAACCATGTTAAAAATATATACCATGTTAAAAAGTTCTTGCTCGAATTAAAAAAAAATTCTATCTGGCTCTAGATTTTTTGATAACAAAGCCGGGTTGAAAATCCAATAATATTTGTAGTAGCTATGTGTAACAAGAAATCGACCGCAGATAACAGACAGACTGAGCACTCCAAAAATAGTCAAAACGTGTTCAGGGGACCTTAAAGCATATATTGGCATCAAAATCTTGAAGTCGAAGATGTTTGTGAACAGAATACTTTCTTAATACTACGTTTGAGCAAGTACAAATATACAGAAAACTTTGATGTACGGTCCTTGAGCATGCAATATGCAATTATCCATAGGAAACGCAGCAGGTACTTGGGTCTATACCCATAATGTTGAATGTCTGCCCTTGCTTTTGTCTACTCTTGCATTTAAATCTGCTATAATTTTAAAGTAGCAGGTACATCAGGTCAGGGGTCGGAAGTAGCGCGCTACAAGTAGCGAAACTACAATAGTCACTACTTTTTCTCGTAGTTTACAGTATAACTCGCTACTTTTAAAAATAAGTAGTGTAGCGAGTAGCGCGATACAATAAATCACTAGTTTGTATCGAGTTTCGTCGCTACTTTTAACGTTACTTCAGTAAACAAACAAGGTGCCATTCTACAGATCACGTGATCACCTTTTCTTCATTTGTATGAAATTGAGTGTTCTGCGCAACGATGTACGATTTGCAAAGTGAAAGCCGCTTTGGAACAAATACAAAATGTCGGTTAGTTTAGCTGATGAGACATCTTCAGAGCTAAATGCCCGTCTCATAATACCAAAGAAGACGAGATGGAACTCAATGCTTTCTGCCATCGAACGCATAGGCCGGTTCCTGAGAGAGAACGAGGAGAACCTACATAAGATTTTCGATGCTGCAGGGTTAGGAAAGCCATTGCCTCATGAAATTGATTTTTTATATGGATATATTCAGATGTGTTATTTCCCAAAAGATCCTACTTATCTGATTGCAATTTTGAAATGCAAATTCTACTAAAAATGAACAAACATGTTTTTAAATAAATAGTTTTACTTTTATTTTATTTTGTACTTTAAATAAATGAAATGGACACGTAAACTTTAATTATACTTTAAAATCAAAGACAACCAAAAATAGGTTTAAAAGTCTAATAAAATCTCATTTCCCTCGACGTACAATAATAACACGGCCAAACCGCTTTCATTATCAATGCCCTTTATCAATGACTTCGAAGTTTATACTTTTTTTTTTATTATTATACTGTTTTCAGAAGTGAGTAAAAGCGTAAATATTGGTAAGTTGATCAGTAAATTTGGAAGTCAGTAAATTTTAATTATTCAGAATAAGTATGTTAAATCACTGCACTATACCCGCATCCTCAACTTTTTTTGAAAATTGAAGCTGTGCCAAAATTTATTTTTTAAAAGTAGTTATGTAGTGACTCCCTTTTCAAAGTAGTTATGTAATGACTCCCTTTTAAAAGTAGTTTTTAGTCACTACTTTTTAAAAAAAGTAGTTAAAGTTAACTACATTTGTCATAATGTAGTTGTAGATCACTACAATAATAAAGTAGTTTTTCCAACCACTGCATCAGGTCACGTTATGAAATTTTGAATTGCGTTTACTGTAGGGAGGTTCAAAACCCAGATGATCGGCATGAGACCTTAAAGAACAGAAAGGGGTTTCGAAAATGATCAAAATATAAAATAGAAGAACACATGATCTCATAAATTACCTCCTCAATGTTGTCCCTATCTTATGAATGAAAAATACATATTTGATAGAAAGTTCCCTAGCCATTCCTTCAAAATATATGCATTGTTTAATCTAAAATAATCCAATTTTGCTATGTATTATTCATTGGATTTCTATTTCTGCTTCTAACTCTCGAAGTAGAAGTCGAAAGAAATTCTTTCTCTAGAATTTCTCCAGAAGAAAGTTCGGTCAGAATAAAAGACTAGGCTATGCTGGTCAGTCTATCGGGGGATTACGTTAGGGAAAATTGGGGTCCCTCAGGGAGTATGAATACAAGTTAAGTGAGCAAGCTTGACGGATCGCAAATAGTTCTCTTTTTGATGGATACGCTTTTGGTCTTTATTAGTTCCGCTATCTGCCGAGACGGATGCTGAGGAAAGTCGAGAAGAATTCGGGACAATTTTGAAGGGTTTGAATTGTTATGTATAGGAAGTAATATATATATATATATATATATATATATATATATATATACAGAGAGAGAGAGAGAGTAGCATTCTCAAAAAAGTCCTAAGGCTCCTCAATAACTTTGTAAGGAAATAGCTAGATGTGTACATTTTATCTATATAGTAAAGTGACAGTAGCCGATTGAATAAAAGAATGGCAGTGCATGTAGTGAAGAAGTTTGAAAGTTAAAATAGCGCACTCTGTAATAAAGCGAGATAAATAAAATATTAATCTTATAGATGTAGAACCGAGTCTAATGAATAGTAATCGACCCCAAAACTGTTACAGAAGGCATTTATTGGACGCGATAGGGTTACTGGACACGATAGAGTTATTACACGACAGGGTTATTGGACACGATACGGTTATGGGCATTAATTTGACACGATAGGGTTATAGGCATTTCTTGGACACGATAAAGATATGGGCATTTATTGGACACGATAGGGTTATGGGAGAATGGATCTCCTATTCAGGAATATTAAACAACACTTACAAGAGGATCTCCTATTCAGGAATATTAAACAACACTTACAAGAACAGGAATCTAATACTCATCCTGTTCAAAATGCTATTCGTCAGCAACAATACATATAAAGAATACTAGAACCGTATACCTTTATAAGCATTGCAGGTATCACCGTGTCACAGACTTTGATAATACGAATTTTGACATGTATTCAGTGACTTTTTAATATATGAGTGTTTGATGCCCATTCCTACTCCTTATACAATCCTCTACAACCAATTGTAACTGGTTATTTTTATTTATCACGCTTTGTTGTCAAGTCCGTTATCCAATTTTTTTAATTCTCCACTAAGAACACTTCAGTCATTGTTAATAGATCGGGCTGGGTCACTTTATTCTATCTAAAGAGACTTAATGTGTCCACTCATGCGCCTTTCCTTGCAAAATTATTGGGGTGCTTAAGAACTATTCCAAAAACGCTGTATATATCGATAATGTACAGTATAAGGCTCCTAAATATTCAGACTGGCGCAAAAGTGGCCATCTTGACTCCCAGTTGAAGTGAAGGCTGTGTTGTGACGAGATTTCTTAATCTCTCGACACCTGTGTAAAAATATGTCAAAATCATGAAAATCTATATATTTTTATATCTATATTTTTATGTATCCTTTAATATGTTCAACCCTGTTATTATATCCCTATCGTCTTATATATATGCAATTTATATTCTACATTTATCTATCAGTTTCAAAGGAATATTCAGCCATTTTAATTCTTTTAACGCGCACTGTGAGAGAGAGAATTATTTTCCGTTATAAGTTCAAGGTCTCCATTCGGGTGATGAAACGCCTAGTAAGATTTCATATGTACATGTTCTTCGGCAGTTGAAATCGGAAGTAATGTAAAGGTTTCGATTGTTCTATGTATATGCAAGCGGTCCAACGTACTGAAAGTCTAGACTGAGTGTCGGGGCAAGCCTATGGCAGATGGTGAGAACTTATTTCTCGGCATGTATGTTTCCTTGTTTGGTTCTGAGTCCTATGAGTCTCGGAAGGTTATATAAGCTTGGAACGCAAAAGTTCGTCGCGCATTCCCATCCTGAATACTACACGGAGATGTGGTAGTTCAATTTACTTTCGATGCTCGCCCAGAGCTCCGGGATCCGACTCTCACTGCGGAATCCGGGGTTCGCGAGTTGGGAATGACGCCACCGCCACGGAGAAGAAGGGGTCCGAGGTAGCATTGCCGGACATTGCCGTCAACTCTCATCCCTGAACATCTGTCCGAGAATTCATCTGATACGCCGACTTAGATCTTCTGCAATGCCTTTTCGTTCCTGCCGGACCGAGAACTGAGATGACCTGTACTGTGAGCATATATGTGTGTTCGAAGCTATACTGTGTTCGAAGGTAAGCTCCATTACATGCATTGGCGGAGCCATTAGACTTTCTCCGAAATTCCTTAAGTTCTAACAGATATCTCCAAGAACGGAGAACTATCATATTTACAGATCCTTGTGTTAACTCCTAGAATCAGCAATTCTAAATAGTTTTATTAATTGTGAATGTAAGTCTCTCCTGTGCTCTGCCTTTGTCTGCCTATTTCCATACTTTAGACCATACCTTATTTTATTCAATTATGGTTCTATATGAAATGTGTGTGCCACGTAACGTATTAAATTCTTGGCATTATATTTATCATTTGGTGGCAAATTGTGTTATAATATCCTGCCGGTGTCCAGTGCGTAGATATAATGAAAGAGTAGGTGTAACTCCATAATATAACTTATTAATTACATATTTAATAAAGATTGGATTAGTTAATTACTGTGTGCTTATTGAGTTCGGTAGTGATTATTTGCAATATTCTGTGTTTTCTATATCCATGTTTTAGCTGATGAATCATCCACTCAAGGTAAGGGTTTATTATTATTACGCTTTGTATTTGCGGCAGGTCATCTGTGAATTTTACTTACAGACGGGTGGAGTTTCGCACCTGGGTTGTAAAATTTGGAGAAAGTTAATTCTCCGGTCGGCCGTGTCGACGGGAATCCCGTTATGACAGCTGTAAGTGGCAAAAGAAAGAGGGGTTACTTCCTCGTCCTTTTCTCAGGATCTCGAGAAAATGAAAGCATTCTAGACTACTTTCTTGAATTATTAGTACAATTTTTGAAAGCAGAAACATCTAATTCACAGCTAAATTACGCATCCAATATCAGCCATGTAACATGCGCGCCATTGAAATAGCACAGGCAGACGACAACTAACTGGACCCGCTGGAGTCAAAATGGCGGTTGCGTCAGCCTGTATATTTAGGAGTCTTATTGTTAGTACAGTATAAGTAAAGTACAGAGTTAGGGTTGGCAATATGAATAAATTTGGTGGATTCGTTTTGCTCACTGTAGAGCATGTATTACATTTTTTGTAGCATTTCCTTTATCTGCATTCCTTTTATCTCCTAACCTGCTCAAGTAAATCCAGTACTTAGTACGGAGGACATTAATCCTTTGAAATTGTTATATGTCTTACTTCAATGGATACTACGTATAACTATAAGTGAAACTTTCTGTCCGATTATTAAATATACAAATTTTCCCAGTGTATATAGGGATAGTCTCATTTTGTTACTCACCATATTTGCATTTCTATACAATCCGTAGTATATGTGAAGCATTACGATGGGACCCTATTTTAAAATCAAATGTTCTATACATTTGCATCGTCTGGACTCTACATGCAGTTTGGACTATTTCAGAGAAGTTTCTCTCTCCACTTTCTTGTGTATGTGTATGCGTCTTCAATATAATTCGTCATCTGTCCTAAAACCGCTTTATTTTTGCATATTTTCTGTGCATCTATATTCTGGGCCAACGCAATTATAATATGTCTTAGCTTAAATGATCATCAAACTTTGATTATTTCTTAAGGAAACCTAATTTTAATGGATGCAGAATGTAAACAAACGATTGTAAGATGAGTTGTATAAGAATTGCTGAATGTTTTTCAAGCAAAATTATTTAACTCTGGAGTCTGGAATAAAAGTGTATGAATGAAATATTGACTGCTTTTACATAGAAAGCCAGACGATTTATATTTCGATGACGTCATTTGAATAAAATTCATTTTTCTTCGATGGCGTTTTAAGTTTACAAGTATAATCAATTACTGTTTTATTTGATAATTTAAAAAATATCCCCACTGAATGTAATGCATTTTAGAAATGTTTTAATAAAATTGCATTTCAGTTGGAAAGTGCTTCATAATCAATGTTTTATGTATGATTGATCTTTCTTGTTTTTATATGTAAAAGGTTTATTTAAGGATTTACATTTCAATTAAATTTTTTTAGAATAATAAAAAATAATTCATTTTTTTTATTTTTCTATCCCAGAGCCCTTTAAATAAATAATTTGATAAATAAAATTAAACCATTTATCTCTTAACAAGTATTGAATTCTGCCAAACACAGGAAAACTAACTCTCTTAAAGAAATAAGTCTGTAATTTTTTAATAAATTCTCTTTCGCTTGACAAGCTAGGGCGCTTCGATTCGAAAATAGTCGTCTTAATCAAAAATTGGATCTCTTAGGTCCTCTCCTATGGTGGATACTATAAGTGTACAAAGTTTGTTTTCTAGGTCACTAGAGGGCTTCTGGTAGCTCTGAAAAGATGTTTCGACCCCCGTTCTTTCCGTCCCCAAAAATAAATCGAAAATCCGTCTCTGTTACATTCTGCCTCATGGTCTATACTATAAGTATGCAAAGATTTAGTTTTCTAAGCCACCGAGGGAGAGGAGGATCTCTGAGGAATCTAAAAATAATTTTCGAAAATTTCACATGTTCTCTTCTCCCGAGAAATTAAAAAAAATTGACTACGTTAAGGCCGGTTCCACAGAAAATACTACAAGTGCGCAAAGATTCATCGTTCTGGGTCACCGGAATAGCTTTTAGAGAGACTGGAAATGCGTTTTGATAAAACCGAATATTATCCGCCTCCTGAGGGGGAATCAGATATCCTGCAACGGTATGTTCGATCCCGAACGTATGTTCGAAGTGTTGTTGCTGAGACCCAGACAGTCCGACCTACCAGAAAGGTGTAAGGTAACCGTTTGGACGACCGGGAAGTGCCACCCAATTTAGACCGGAACCCAGTGGCATGCACAGGGACCGTACCCTCCTTCCCCTACCACCAACCGCTCTGAAGGACTTACGGACCCACATGTTTAACGTGATCATACTCCGCATGAACACGGCGGCAGTTGTGGCAGCGTGTAAATAAAGCGCGCAAACCACAGGGCTACCGCGCCCGAGATATGCCAACGCGGTGTTCCCAGGTGGTCACCCACCCAAGTACTAACCGCGTCCGATGCTGCTTGACTTCGATGATCCCGTATAAGTGTGTAAAGATTCAGTCTTCTAGGTCACCAGTGGAAGGACTTATGGAGAGTTTGGAAATCCGAAAAACACGTTAGAAAATCTTTATATAGATTTGAAGGAATGGAAAGATATTATGACTCCAAGTAATTCACCGAAAACTGATGTCTGTTTAGAATAAAATGTTGGTCAGCCAAGTGGACTTCCTTTCGAAGAGATTACGTTAAAAAAATTGAGATACCGATGGAAATATATACAAGTTAAGATTCCAAGGATCACCAATACTTCCTTTTGAAAAATCCTTTCTTCGCTTTATGTGAGTTTTCCTCCTGCCGCGAAGACGGATGCTGAGGTGAATCCAGACGAATTTGAATAGGGGAGTGAATAAAATACGTAATTTGAAATGATTCTAATCAGTAGAGAAAGAATGCATCAATATTTTTGCTTCTTGTGTCCAGGTTCATGTTTAAACATTCAATTTAAATTTGCATTTACATAGATTATAAATGTTTGTCTTCATTTCAATATTTCCATTTCTATATGCTTTTTTCTTCATCTATGAAAACATCGGTTGGCATTCATCCTTTAGGCATTCATCCCGAGTTCCTTGCCTGTAAAAGTCGTTTGACAGTGCTGATACATTCACCACTGTGAAAACAACTTGCCGAGTGTAACGAATGCCTAAAAGATTTTCACGGCATATTGCCTGACCCGGTGGGAAAATGACATTTACAAGCAACCATGGTATGGATCTGAACAATTTATATAAAGAAACACAGGATATAATAGACAGTAAATATAAATTCGTATTTGATAAAACATCCCTGTAAATTGCCTGCAAGACAAAACGGGTGTAACTTGGGGAAGAGTTTTATAATACTCATTGAACGCCATATATTTTTGCGTCTCGATGTTTAGATTCATTTGCATTTATACCATGCTTTTTTCATTATATCTCTGAAATAAAATTGTAGAGTGTTTTCATACCCGATACTTGTATTAATATTCTACATCGAATTCGGTGTAGTGCGATATCTTAAATTTCTAAATTCATGTGGGACACCAACATACTAAGCAAATGTAATTTTCTCAATATTCAACCTAATAGTTTTCAGTTGGCTGACCGACAGAAAGAGGCCGTTTCAAAACATAAAATTGTACACAGCAATGATATCTCTGGATTTATGTCAGTGTCATCGTTAACTCATCAGAATACACTTTGTGACACAGAAAGTTTATTTATTTTTCTTTTTTTTTTTAATGCGGTAGAACTTAGGGTAAGAGCACTACAATTTCGTAATTAACATTTTTTCAAAAACGATTTATTGCCAGAGTTCCTTAACCTAACATTTTTTTAATTTTTCGCTAGGGGGGCCCAGCTTATGGACATTTTCTTAAAATGTTATCGGAGTGCATAAAAATTTAAAGAATATTTATTGAAAGTCTCAGATTTATTAACAACAATTCACCAAATGAATTTTTTTTTTAAACTGCAAATTAGATTATGTATCCATTTCACGCGTTATTTCGTGCTATGAAACTGAAATTACTGAACCTGAAATATATATGTATAGTTATTTATTTATTTATTATATATATATATATATATATATATATAGAGAGAGAGAGAGAGAGAATGTCATATAACAGAAACTACCATAGTACACATAGTACAAAAATAGTTATCTAGACCAATAAGCGCAATGCAGCTTGAAGTAGTCTAGAATAGTAAAATAGTAAAAATTGAAAGATTTGACATGAAATCAGCCAACAGGTAATACATAAAAGGCCTAGGGGGATTGTGGCCCCTAGTTCCCGCTTACACGTCGACTTTTGAACCAATGGCAACACTCACGGAGCCAGGCATTACCTGCGGTTAAATTAAGTACAATGTCGAAACAGAAGACGTCCATGCGAAGTATATATCAATCGTAAAAGGAAAAAATCCCCCAACATAAGAGCAATATATAATTAAAACGACACATAAGACTGAACCTACTCAATATACGAACTACAAATACCATACATCCATCCCAATCACTCGCGTCAATTTTAATTTTTTTGTAAAAATTTTTTATATGTTTTTTTGTAAATATTGCAGAGAATAATGGGTTTAGTACCTGTATTACATATATGTTTTTTTAATTTAAATATTGTTTCCATTATTGGGCGTAGATACACATTTAAATTATATCAAGGTTTCCTAAACATGATATCCAGATTTCAAATGCTTAGCTTATATATAGAACAGGGAAGGAGTGGTATTTAATACCTGTTTAGAACCTGTTTTATTTATAAAGGAATTATCCTCAAGTCAAACGTTGGGTGTATTTAACTATTATTTTTACATGTGCTCTTCATGCAACATTCAATAAAGGATAAGTCACAGGTAATTAAAATATACAAGTAATTAAATTTCCTACAATATATATATATATATATATATATATATATATATATATATATATATAATTTTGGGAAAGTCGTTAGAGAAAGTCACGAGCTGCCCCCAAATTAGATTTATTTCTATAAATAGAATATGTGCAGTCCGTCCTTTTCGATATCCGATGTTTGAAGTTCAGTACATCTATAAAACTAGAGAAGGAGTGTAATATCTCTAGACATAATACCATTCTTATTTTCGGGTCATATTAAATTTTTCGTGCGATACGCTATCGCGTAACATGTATTATCCGCGCCAAATAAATCTTTCCTTTGCTGGAGAGAAGGCATACAAAAGAGGCTTAAGGATTTTCCCTCTCGTGCTGTACCAAGAGCACGACATTGTAATAGGCTTATTTTTCAACTCACGACAGGGAAGGCTCGAGTGATTTGTTTTGCGAGGAACGGAACATTTTCATTTTTTTACATGCGGTGATGCAGAGAAAATTTAAATTGAATCGTCATGCTACCCTTGAGTTTTTTAATTCAAGAAATGGGGATAGTTGAAGAACACTTGGAGGTGACAAGGTTGAAGTTTGTGCGAGCTTTGGTGCAAAGAATTTTAAAACAACATTCACATGATTAAAAAAAATATCATAATGCAACATTTTAATCTATATTTCATTTTTTATTGATAGCAGACGATTTTATTATAAATAATTTGGCATCACGTCTGATGTTAAAATAGCAAAATTAAGCACACATCCACAGCAGAAGGTCTTTATTTCACTTCCTATAAGACGTACAAAAGTTTAAAAAACGACCATAGCGCTTTCGAACATAAGTACGCTCTTCATCAGTGGCTGCATGGAAATAAAGTTTGAATCGTTCATATATAGACCAGATATAGCGACAAAATTTGCATAAATACAATTTACAAAAGAATCTACGTTTAGACAAGGATGAACCGGAAACAATTTTTCAAGATGTACGTCTTATAGGAAGTGAAATAAAGACCTTCTGTTGTGGATGTGTGCTTAATTTTGCAATTTTTTTGTACTTTATCAATGAAATTATTATAGTTTTGATTTAATTGGGGTCACTAGGGCAATTGAATTACGTTTCAAATACCAAAATCATGTGTTGGTTATTTTTCAAGTGATACTATTGAAAAGTAATGCTACAGTGAATTGACATTTAGCTTTAAATGTATGAAAACGTTGACATTAAGGCCACCTACAATGATACAGGAGAGAAAATACGGATTACAAAAAACTACAGTGATATAGGGGAGGAAATAGTATTTCATATTCTACCATTTCCGTGTAACCAGAACTACAAAACTGATGCCCTTTTTGAACATTATTTGCTCTGAGTATGGTAAAGATGAACTATGGTTTCAGTGCTAAGAATGGGAACATGCCCAATGCTCTAATATTGATCCAAAACAAGCTAAGATTAAGCGTTATATATGTGATTTTTGTATGTACTGAAATTTCTGAAAAATAATCCTTAAATTAACTTCCATTTTTGTACAATTTAATTGTTCATCATCTTACTCCACCTTAAAAGTCATCTTACCCACCAGTGAGGGTAAGGTGACGAAACTGTCCCTCACGCAATAAAGTTTATTTATTCAATTTTCTTGTTTAAAAATAATCTAGTAATTCGTGATTACAGCTAACCAATAGGGTACTTGTGGCACGAGTAATAAATTTATGTTTAATTTATTTATAAGTTTAAACTATATTAATATTAATTATTATTAAGCATTAAAGACATGGCCGTTGATCTCATAAAGTGGAATTAACATTAAAACGTACATTGCTCGTTGTTGTGCCACAATAAACCCTCCAATTATTTTAACTTAAGTGTGAGTCCTGTAAAGGAATTCATTAATCATTATTAAAAGATTAGACTATTTAAACTTAACAATAACATTTATTAATTTACATAACTACTTATTAACTTCCAATACATTATATTACTCTTAAAATAGACTGGGATGGAGACATGTGAGACTATTTGAACCAATATCTAAATATTCATTAACCGTTGGATTGTTGATGACACATACCTTGAGTGTTGGGCCTTGTTGGGAACCGTGGTCAAATTCGTCTGTAGTTGTTCTCTCCATGTCATGATGATACTCTCACTACTTGAAATCTGCTAATCTTACGACGATACTTGTCGTCATCTTACTTGTTCATGTTGCTAAGTCAGAATGCTGATGCCTCTAAGTCATGATTTCTCTAATACTCAAATCTTTCTATAACTGCTTCTAAGTCATCTTACTTGTTCATGTTCTACTACTATCTATTACAAAATACTCATACTCATACTCATACTGCCGATAATACTAATACTCCGATAATCTTAATACTACTACTCCAACTGCCGATTCTCGGATCCAAACTTGAGGTCCACTCGGTGGGGGGGGGGGGGGAACTCCGCCTTACATCTTCCATGGCACTGATTGGCCACCCCTCATCCAATGGCACGACTGTACTTTCAGTCCGGCCCAACTCTTATATGGCCTCCTAAATTTACTGACCTAAAAGTTCAAGTTCTCATAAAATTCGGCGCCAGCCAGACTAATGCTTTGTCCGCCTTTAAGGACACCATAAATCTACACATAAACTTGTCTCACAACATGTCAGAACATATTCTGGTCTCGCATATCTCCCCACAGACACAAAAAAGGAAGCAAAAAAAAATTCTAAACCACCAGAGTTCGCAACCAAAGTTCGATGCACTTGCAACTCTGTAATTAGCATTTTTCCTTTTGGTACAAAGTTCGTCCGGAATTGTAAACAGAGTCTTGTGGAACCCAAAAGTTTTTTTTTACATGATTATGCACTAAATAAACATAAGTTATGTATTCATCAACTCCATCAGGTTAAGCTTCCAATCGAAGCGCGCTTAAATTTTGATTATTTAAAAAGATTTTTAAACATACGCACATTCACTTTGAAATGTTACACAATACTATCTACTTTTATTTTCTTAACACCGTTACACATTTTTTTTGTACAAATTACACAGTATACTATTTTTTAAACACAATTTTCTTCATACTTCATTAATTTCCATAATTGATAACTTCATCACATATATAATATTTCTGCTTAACCTTGATACTGGTACATACTTATTATATAACATTCAAACATCTTTTTTTTTTAAATCAGCCCTTGAAAATATACATATTTTTCACAGAATTCTGTAACTCCCCTTACAATTGCATACGGGGTGACATCTTCCCTTTAAAATTTTTTCTTACATTGTACGTAAACAAACAACACCCCTTGCACTTGATGACAGTTACTGATTGATCATTTTCAAAAAGATCATTAGAGGAACCCCTTTTTTCTTAAGTCCCAATACCGGAAATACGTACCGGAAATGTTCAAATCCCCTTTCCGAAACTTGGAAAGTGACCAGTCAACAAAGAGACCCTCGACAACGAGTCCTCTTTATTTTAATCGTTTCCCTTTTTTGCACAGTGATTAGCAGCAAAATCTCACCTCAACTTAACTCCTTTTGCAATGACAAAGCAATAAAAAGTGGACAACGTGCGGCATGGCTTCAAGCGGGCTAACAGAAACAGCTTTTGAATGACGCTTGTAACCAAGTATTGTGAACCTTTTATTAACCCACTGGGCGTGTTATATAAACGTCGTCTTATTCTATTAAAATATAAACCTCCTCATTATTTATTATATTATTTATTCCTATCTGCTAATCAACTTTTATACTTATAATGCTCAGACGGGCTTGTACGTTATATTAGCATTGTATAGCTCTCTTTTTTTTTTAAACTCAACTTAAATAGCCCCTTATTTAAATATATTCAGTTGGTTCCCTTGGGGGTGAGTTGTATTAATTATCAAAGTCATCTTAATGGTGCCTTCTTTTACTGCATGTATACCCTTTTTATACTGACTTCATGTAAAATTTAACATTTGATACTCTCACTACTTGAAATCTGCTAATCTTACGACGATACTTGTCGTCATCTTACTTGTTCATGTTGCTAAGTCAGAATGCTGATGCCTCTAAGTCATGATTTCTCTAATACTCAAATCTTTCTATAACTGCTTCTAAGTCATCTTACTTGTTCATGTTCTACTACTATCTATTACAAAATACTCATACTCATACTGCCGATAATACTAATACTCCGATAATCTTAATACTACTACTCCAGCTGCCGATTCTCGGATCCAAACTTGAGGTCCACTCGGTGGGGGGGGGGGGGGAACTCCGCCTTACATCTTCCATGGCACTGATTGGCCACCCCTTATCCAATGGCACGACTGTACTTTCAGTCCGGCCCAACTCTTATATGGCCTCCTAAATTTACTGTCCTTTGACCTAAAAGTTCAAGTTCTCATAAAATTCGGCGCCAGCCAGACTAATGCTTTTTCCGCCTTTAAGAACACCATAAATCTACACAAACTTGTCTCACAACATGTGAGAACATATTCTGGCCTCATAGTACTAAATACAGAAAAAACTTCCGCTCTCATTGCAGGCTGTAACAACTTAAACGTAAGTATTACTTAAATTCGTTATTTTACCCAAACTTCCCCTATGTAAGAACTGAATCTGATATTAGAAATTTTTATATAAGGACAAAATTACCAGCTTTGGAAAACAAAAATGCTTGAGAAACGATAGTGGATAAAGAAAACTACACACACGATGGGACCTTTTCAGATGTCTGAATTTTATTTGAGATTGGATAGGGAAAGATAGCGATGAATCTCAATATAGACTAAAGACTACCAAATAGCTTCATGAAACGAGTGTTTATTGGAGCAGTCATCCAACTGAGAGAGGGGGAGGAGGATTCGAAGCTCTAGTATCACATTTGTATTGTTTGTTTGTTTTTTTATCAAAAATATGAAAATTCAGTTTGGAAGACATTCCCATTGCAGATAATGCCATACATGAACCGGTTTCAAGCTTGTAATGCGCTCATCAGCATGGAATAAATAGCCGATATATGCAATGGCAGCAAAAAACATGCTATGAGCCACAATTTTGCGAACTTTTAGGGGAACAGACAGTTTCAGTTCTTCCACTTAGCCGGCATCAAATTTATATGCAATCTAGCTCAAGTTACATGAGACTTTAAAGGCAAAGTTTATAATCATCCCATCCCCAGTCGACGATTTAATTTACTATAGCCTGAGATAACTTATATATGAATTTAATTTAAGCACCGAAATTGTTGGTTAACATACCAGTTTGAAGGCAAAAGTATTGTAGTTTTATGGTATGAGCGGGATTTTTTTCTTTTGGTGGGGGAGATATCAAAACTATCTGCACGTGTACACAGAAGTTTCTGTGACGGAGTAATGGTATCGGGATCAAGTCATCTAACCCTTCTTGAGACTCCACACTGCAGCAATGGGTCAAGATTTTCTTTTGATGAACTTTTAAAGATCGTTCACTCAGAGCAGGACTGGCAGGCGAGTACCTTGAAAGCAAAGGATTGCACGTATGAGGAGATAAGCGTGTTCTCCGGACTTTTATCTCATCAAAATTATTTCTAATGCTCTTGAAAAATCTATATCTGCCCGTCTACTCCCAGCAACTACTCTTCAAGATCGAAACCTGCCTTTCTATAGAAATGACAGTTATTACCAAACGTTGATTCGAAGTGTCAAAATCGGAGGAGATCATATCCATTAATAAAACTTCTTTAGTTTTTTGTGTAACATATTAAACTTTATCCGAAATCAATATAATTGTGTAACGCTATGTGCAGTTAAGGGATAAAAAATATACATATATTTTCTTTAATTTTATTATTATATTCATGTATATAATATTCAATTCAATACCGTCTCGTGAAATGTGATGTGATTCAAATTTAAGTTATGTCAGATTTACTACCACATGCTTGACTTTTATGAGACAGGGTATTTAATTTCACTAATAATTCAGAGTTAATTGTTTTCTGATAATATTAAATGAGTTGTGATCGTCCCATCGACTATCTAATGGATTTTTAAGCACGCCTCATAGACATTGAAATAGATTTAAACGCCGTAGAAGTGCGAATAAGAGACTAGTGGTGGATTTTTACTGTCATTCCCCATTCGTTGGAGTCCATTGCAGTTCAAAGAAAAGATATTTGTGGAAATGATGAATAATATATTTGATTACCGCCCCCCCCCCCTCCCATTTTTTTCTATCAATGCTACTGCAAGGAATTACACGGACTTTATCACTGGGCTATCCAAGCCCCTCAAAGAGTTCTTGGGTTGATCTCTGGTACTTACTGATTTTCTTTCCAAAATAAATTCTATTCTTGTATGAGGATTCGTGACATTGCGCAGTTTGTAGAACCCAAAAGTCAATTTAGAAGTAAACTAAGAACTTTTAAACTGGAAAGCATACTTTCTGCACAGCTCTGATCTTTCTTCAAGTGTCTTTTACCCGCTCTGCCCTCTTAAAAAATAAAAACCTTAATGGAAATAGTTGTTTACAGAATGAAGGCTGGAATAAACGGATGAAATAATTTTGTACTACAGTCAACTGCAACAAGCAAACTAATACAGCTGTAAATTATATCAAGATATATATTACCGAGATTTTTATTTAGTTTATAGCCATTTGACACTTATGACACTTTTCCCTATATGAATTCTAAGAATTGCGCCATTCAAATTTGAAAAAGAAAAATATTAACACGCGAAACAAAACATAAAAAGAGTTCCGTATGACAGTCTCTTTTAAGATTTTTTCCCCCTCGCCGAAGAAAAGTTACAGGAATTGAGAGGGTTGAGTGGACGTTACTTTACCTTTTGCTTACTGGTGGGACAGCGTCAATCTCAAACGAAGAACAGCGTGGGATTGACGTTTGGATTCTAATATCGACGCTTCTAGTCTAGACGTCTGGATAGTTTTTTAATGAGATTATTCTCAACCTTTCAGAATCATACCGGTAAACTAGAAAGCTGAAACTCAACCCCTAGTCATAACCTAACATTTTTCATTGAGACGACTATTTTTGACTCTAAGCACTATAGATTGTACAACAAAATAAAACTTATAAAAAATATCGCAACTTAATTTAAAAATATTAGTTTCCCTGTCTTTGACTGGCAATATAATAGTCAAATAATAACAATCTTAATTAACCTGTAGTATTCGCACGCTTTGAGATAAAAACTACTACAAGCGGTTTATGATCGTGTTAAATGTGCGATGGATTTATTTAAGACTTCTGATCTTCTGGGAACATTTTAAGAATACTTGAAAAAAAAACCTTAATGAAAGTAACTTCAGAAATACATGCTTCACGATTTCCTACATTCTTTACTTTGCGAGAAATTTCCAATGAATTCAAAAATTTTAAATACAATGCATACCTATTATTTTGCATACAATTAAACATCAATCGACGTATATTTTGCTTTCATTAAAAATTCTATGTGCAGTAATGTTTCTAAGACTAATAGAAAAAAAACACAATAGGACTTTAATTCATAATAAACGCAGAGGCGCTTAACATTATCAAATGTTTTTTTCACATTTTCCGAGATTACATGCAAAAATATCGGATCAAAGGAAATCGTAGAATTTAACGAGCACTTTTATTTTTCGAAATTCGAAAAGAACTGTTCTAAAATTATAACTTTAAAACTATTATAAAAATAAAACACAAAACCCACTTATAAGAGCTTTTCTAAAAACATGGAAGACAGTTCGTTACAGATATCAGCTTCCGTAGACTAATTATCCACGTATTTCGTGTTTAATACTAGCATTGTGTCTCTTCCATATTACAAAAATGGTCATGTTATATATAATTTTGTATTTAAAAACGAAATTCATTTATATAATATTCACCGTTTCAAATTTATTGCACGTTTTTGAAATGAAAAAAATATGAAATAAATATATTCACTCATAAAGAGAATGACTGCAATGATCTGTAATCACTTTTTTTTTTCAGAAATCAGCATCATTATTTGGGAATGATCCCCAACTGTTCTGGAGACATTTTTGCTGTTTACAGGAAGAGTGAGTGATATCTTTCGAAAGAATGAATCGATTTCCAGGAAGTTAGGAATATAACTTAAAAATTACACTTCTTTAGAAAATCGTGTTATGAAAAAACTTAAATGTACGTTAATATGTTTTACCTCAATATTTAAAAATTTCAATCTGAAGAAATCCATGTGACGAACATGTTGGAGATTTTATAAATTTTTAAATAGTGCAAATGAGATTCGAGGTCGTTTATGATGATATTTTATGGTGTTACTTCCAGCTTCATTTTTTTAGAGTTCCGGAACTCTCAAAAATGGCGATATTTTGGTAATATTTTTTGGCGATATTTTTGGCGATATACACTTGACGATATTTTGGTAAATATGCCGGCAATATCAATATATTTAAAACCAAAATGATTTTCCACCGGAAGAGTTTAAGAGTAGGGAAGAAAGAAATCTTAGGGAAGGATCTTGCTCCCATTGCAACTAACACCCTCCATCGAGCGGTTTCATTCTTTTTATGCGCTTTTCAGAATGGAATAAGCGCATAAAAAGCGCAACACAGATGCTGTATGTAGTAATCAGAGTGTTATCCTTACTTTGGATTGCCCACTATAGTCGTGTTTTGTAAGTTTAGATAGCAGGTAATTGCAACAGTCAAGGAGAATGGAAGAACTTCATGCTGTTGCTTTGCGAATTTTCAGATTGACGGGAGCGGTACACTCCTTTAGCGTAAGACTACATTCAAAAAAAGAAATTGCAATTGAGTAGGTTTTCCCATTTTCCTATTTTTGAATTATTGACTGAATCTCGTATAAATATAAAAGTCTACATAACAAAACTCGCTGCTTAAAGCAATGAAAAAATTCTCACGCACGAAAAACTAAATAAAAAGAAGAGCAAATGCCACGTGGAAATTTTTCAGCTTCCGTTATTCGTCGAAAAATAAATGCCGAGGTTTTTATGAATGGGGGTGGTGGCGGTGAATCGCAATATCGACGATAGACGCCACTTCAAATGGCTACATGTGCGACGGCTCTCTTTATTCAAGGAGTCTCTTCAATTGGAGGAAGGAGTGATAGATGATTCGGAGCTCCGATTTTCACTCCTTCTTTTTCAGATCTTTATGATCATTTTCCTTCTCTCAATACGAACAGGCGGACGATAAAAATTATTTGGAAAAGATTTAAATTGAAAAGCTCCAGTGTCAGGTTTTTACGGATGGGTTGAGCTGTTTGATCTGAACGGACGAAATAACTTAAAAATGAACTGAACAAAGTCGTTATAAAATTATTTATATCAATTTTATGAAAATAATCAACTAGATAGATTTATTTATATATATAGCATTGTGAATATTATTCAATATTTAGAACTATTGAAATATTTATTTACTGGTAAGCCCGCATCCATTAAAGACTTATCTGGCCCCTCCCCCCTCTACCTCTTCACTATAAGAAAAAAAAATCAAAATTTTCCTTGTGGTAATAAAAGGGATTGTATGGAACAGTTTAAAATGATTTTGAACAGATATTTTTCAAAATATATTAAACAACTCTAGATTTAAATTTAAAGTAAAGTGTTAAGAGAAAAGATTTTGCATGATATATTATTTTTTTGTAACCTTGGTGATTTAACTTATACTTTATCAAAATTCACCTATTCTTCATATAGTTTTCCTCCATAATCAAAGCATTATTAAAATAATACGCAAAAATGTTGTAAGATTTTAGTTATCATATGTATGCAAATTTGTTTATTACAAATTTTTATAAATGGGAATGTTATAATATTACCAAGTGTTATAAATGAGAACTCTCTAAGCTCGATTGTTAATACACTCTACTTTAAAAGAATTATTGCTACATATAATGGGTGCCATTATTTTAGGAATAATAAATCGTTTTATGCGAAGATGTTACTACGTAATTTACGGAAGTCAAATTATTGGAGCTAATTCGGAAGATTTATTGGAAAACTCTTAGCATTATTAGTGTGTTGAAAGCAACATTATAACGAATTTTGTATGTTGAATGATAGTAAATACTTAGTTGAACTGTGCAAGTATGTCATCGCAACAATTGCACTTGTGGAATCTGATAGAGCAATTTATGCAAAGGTTTACCCTATTTGTACACGAAAACAAATGCCTAACAGTGATTCAAATAAGAGAAGGCATGAATCAATGTCAAATAGTAAATTCTTAATTGAACTGTGCAAGTATGTCATCGCGACAATTGCACTTGTGGAATCTGAAAGAGCAATTTATGCAAAGGTTTACCTTATTTGTACACAAGAACAAATGCCTAACAGTGATCCAAATAAGAGATGGCATGAATCAATGTCAAATAACAAGCAATGCAAGGTACACCATACATTGCACCGGTTGCGTTACAACAGAAAAAAATATGCATTAGGGTCGTCCAAAATATAAAAGTTTTATTTAAGACACCAAAAGCACTCATCCCATACATTTTTGTATAACTTTAATATTAATATCATAAAATGTCATCTCCTTTCTCCAAGTCAAAGGGTTTACTCTACCATCCATTAATTTTATATATATGCATGCATGGTTTCTGGGAAAATTCCTTAAGCACCACAATAAACATCACAAATAAAAGAAAGGGCCACGCGTGTTCGCATTAGACCTATATATAGTTAAGTGACCATATACAATAAAATACAAACATTGTAATGCCCTACAATATTTTTATTACGAACACAACTTAAATTTAACGTTGCGAACACAACTTAAAGTTAAAGAAATTACGAACACAAACTCAGCAACGAAGTAAGATAGAAGAAAAGTGTCATCCATAAAGTTGTAGAACATTGTAAAATTAGTAAAAATTGATAAAAGAAATCGCGAAACAATTATATGGAAGACAAAAAAATACCTATCCTATTTTATAACAGAAACACTTTGGCACTTGCAATGCTTGCCAATGTATACGGTAATATTTTACTAGAATTCAAATTTGCGATGTTATTGACAAGGAACACCGGCGTAATCAAATAAATAGAAATAAATTTTGCAGTAATTTCGTAGTAATTAATTTTGATATATTTCTCCTCAGACAACATATCTTCATCACCTTCAGCATCATTGGGCTTCATTTCTTTAAAGCGCCAAAATACCGCAAAAACAAAATTGCACCTTCGGAAACTTCATCAATTTTTTTTTGTATTTATACAAGCAAGAAAGAGAAATAAAAACAATGGTAATACTATATCTCTTCCTTTAAAGTAGAAAAAAAATTGACAGCCAAGAACAAAGAGAGAAATAATCTATCACAATCCCTGAAAATGTTCTCCCCTTCATGGCCAGATGCACACGAGGTGCCAATCGTCGAGGGGGCGCTTCGTCACTTCTTTAAAGGGGGCCCCGTCACCCTTATTTTTCATTGCGCCTAAATAATGAAAAATGGAGAGAAATTCAACATTTCCTGATAAGTTTCTTTACGGTAGAAATCGCTCTTTTTCTTCCAGCGTGGAATCAGAATTTATTTTAGATGCAGTTTATATTTCTAAAAAACTGAATGGAGACGAAGGTTTTTCTTGCCAGATATTAGTTAGAAGTTTAAATTTTCAGTTTGAACGATAGATCCCTTTTATGCGTGGCACTATTGCCAGAAATAGTGTAGTGTCCTTTAGAAATCGTGACTGTACAACTGAACTTTATCGGTTTGATTCTATTATACGATGGTTCCCAACCGGGGCTTTGCAGAGATCTAAGGCACCACATTGCCAAATACACATTTTGAAAAAAAAGCCAAAAATACCTGACCAGTTGAAATATCTCCATCACATCCCTGCGCAGTGTGAATATAAAGCAAAATAATGAAATGTAATTATTTTTTGCTAACAATTTTACGAAAAGCAATTATACTAGATATTCGCATGACTCAAAATGAAGTGAAGGATATTTCAATACGCTTAAAAAATATTTTTCGTGGAATTGAAGAAAACAATTCTTCTATTCAAGATTTTCATACACACTACTCTGGAATGTGTTGCATTTTTTACAGAAATGTTGCTAAAGTTACTGTAATGATATCGTGAAAATAAAAATCTTCCTTTAACTAATATTTCTTAACTAATATTCTTCTCTTAACTAATATTTTCTTCCGTTAACTAATATTTCTTCCTTTAACTAATATTCTGCATTCATAAGCGCATATACTGTTATACGAACTTGTAAAATACCGTCACTCGAGTCTCTTTTGAAAACCAGACTGAGAAAATATCCGTACAGGCAACCTTTCTATGACGTGAATCTACAGTTACCATGTTCTGAAATTGTCAGATTTGGCGATTTACCCCCAATTTGACGACATGTCGAAGGTTTAAGAGCCAACTCGAAATAACGAATATTCTACGAGATATGAGAGATTACTAGATTTTTTTTATAGAAAGTCTATAAAAAGAATCGTCACTACTCAGTGGGAAAGCAGTTAATGTGACATCAGCTCCATTGAACATCTGACTACATTGAAGTAACATCTAGCTACTTTGAACTGTAACATATGTCAATGTTTTGAGAATAGTAGCTGCTGTTTTGTGAAATGAGATATGTCATTGTTTCGAGAATAGTATCAGTTGTACTGTGAAATGAGTGAAGCATAAAATACTGTTGTACTGTATATTGTTCGTATTTGCGCTGTGCTTTTAAATAAATATGTTAGTTATCCAGAAATTTTGAACTCTATTTTTTATCCTGAGCGCACACCCACGATTTCAGAGAATACGTCATAACAATACGAATATTATTGTCGAAATGCATGTTATATATGTCGAAATATATGTTACATAATATATGTTATATAGTATTGTTGGAATACATGTTATATACGAAATATATATTGAAATACATATTATATTATACGAAATATATGTTATTACTTTCCTTATATACATAATATATAAAGAAAGTATTGTGACGGGGTCGAAAATTCGAATTCTCGACGGGAGAGCACGTTTCAAGCATCCCTGATCACGAATCAAACATTTTTGAAGTGGTGTGTGTGTGTGTGTGTGTGAACGATAACTGACGAACGAATGGACCGATTCGAACCAAATTTGGTATAAAAATCACAATCCGTAAACATTGGAAGCCTATTGTTTTTATACGTAATCGAATGTACAGAACCACCCTAAATTTTAGAATAAAATTTTGAAAAAATCGTCAAAAAATCAAAACCGCTAATAAAGTTATGCAAATAGACATTTCTTATGTAATTTTTCATTAAAAAACGATTAACATAAATTTTAGAACGCTAACATAAACCGTTCTCGAGATATTGCACATTTTTCAAATAAATTATTAAAAAGTCATAATATGAAACAAAAATATTTCCTATTAAGAAACATGTTCACTTTTCATATGTAATACCATGCGATAAATTGGGTGACATCATTCTCGTGGATCTAGCTCGTTCCATTCATGAAAAAAGATACTTTAAGTAATACTTTTGTATTTGAACGCCAATAGTCATTTATCTGCTGGAAGAACAACTTATTTCTTCGTCCATAACACTTGGCGAGATTTTGGCGACGAATTTGGCGGAATGTCTCCAACTTGGCGATTTTGGAAATGTTGCCAAATTAACGAAGATCTCGCCAAATGGATAAAAATGAAGCTAAATCAATGAAAATGACGACTTATTGTCGAAAATTCAATATCTTGGAAAGAATATTAGTATCTACTATAAGAAAAACCTATTTTTTTACTGTAAAAGTAGTAAATTCATTACATTATATAAGGAAAGTCATGTGTTGCCCACATCAGATTTTATAAATATATGTTAATGATTTCGTTTAATTATTATTTGAGTTAAATATCGAATTGTTACAATGGCTTCTTGTTAGGTATTCGTAGCAATATAGTGACACTTCCGTTTTATCTTTGTCACATTTCTTTTATGATTTACTCCATCGTCTCCCTCCCTCGCGCTAAAAATTTTCACATAAAAAATCGTTTCACACAAATCAATCTCATCAAAATGTTTTAGAAAAGTTTTGATCAGAGAAAGCTCACATTAGTAAAAGCGATGCGCCACGCGAGATGACTGTTCAACCACGTTCATTGGCGAAATTGGCCTCTAAACATTAATGTCTGCTATACAATTTACTTTCAGAAAATGTGGTTAAGATTCAGAGAAGTTATCGATGGACAATATATCAGTAAAGCAGGAAGGAATGGGCCACATCTAGCGTAGTTTCTGTCCTATCAGGATCAGCAACCAAATGGAACTGTAAAACATTTATCTTCACTAAATATCCAAATTGTAAACAAAATCCATTCAGTTTCAGCAAAATTATCGGCAAACGTACAGCACAAGGGGGAGGGGAGACGTGAAATAGTATACAATCACGTTCAGGGACAAACTTGATCTCCAATACATTAATTAAAACTATATAACTATATTTAACAAAATAAATGTGCAATATCTGGAGAACGGTTCATGCTAGCGTTCTAAAGTTTGTCAATCGTTTTCTAAGGAAAAATTACATAAGAAATATCTATTTGCGTAATTTTATTAAAGGTTTTGATTTTTTGATGATTTTTTTCAAAATTTCACTCGAAAATTTAGGGGGGTTCTGAACATTTGATTTCGTATAAAAACAATAGGCTTCCAGTATTCACGGATTGTAATTTTTGTACCAAATTTCGTCCGAAACGCTCAATTCGTTCGTGAGATATACACAGACTCACTGACACACACACAGACATTACCTAAAAAATGTTCGATTCGTGATCAGGGATGCTTGAAACGTGCTCTGCCGTCGAAAACTCGAATTCGTATTTTCGACCCCGTCACAATAGCACTTTCCTTATACATTATACCATGTATATAAGGAAAGTAGAAATCATTTAAATTTTCTAGGAGATACAATTGAACAATGTGTGCATAAGTACAGGGGCAGAGTACAGAGTACATACCAGCGAGCCCTGCTAACCAACTAGGGTTTATAGCATTCAGTGGGACATCGAGGCGCAACCACTTCATCTCTTTTCCAGCAAAGCCGCAACCTCGGTCGCGAAACTCGGCGGAATCATTCACCGGGCAGGGGCCGAAGGCGCCTGCCGGGCCCGACTCCGGTCACCGGCCAGACCTGGGCTCAGGGCATAAATAGCCACAGTCCCGTGATCCGGCCACCTGGAAGAGTCCGGGGACTGCCTCGTCACTTCCGCGATTGCATCCGTGAGTCATCAGCAGCGAGGTTGAGATACCCCCGGATTAATTTACCCCCCAGTTTGGAGGATCAAGGCTACAGAGCCAACATCCGAAACCACCATCTTGGGTGGCCCGCCCCGGGGGGGGAAAGTACAGGGGCAGTAATTGTTCAAGTAATATCAGTTTGCTGTTGTCTCCCTGTCTGCATACTTTGTCCCACGATGACTGCTCTAAAACTAAACCCATTTTTTTTAATTACGATATGTGGTACATAATTATATTTTACAGCCATTAAAAAATTTAAATTTAATGTGTGCAGCACATGACTTTCACTCTATACGACTAATGCAATAAATCTACTTCTTTCCCAGTGAACAAATGATGTATAATATCTACGGCACAAAGTTTCAAACGTTAAATTAATGGCATTGTTATACAAAACATTCTAGTAAAATATTTAAATTAATGCCCCTAAAGAGAAATATAAAAATCGCTGTCCTCGCTCTACAAAATTATCTTTACAGGCAGATCTGACAAATAAAACAGCCTGATACCGTTTGTAAACAAATTTACAGAAAATATGAAATGGAACCATCATATGCCAAAATGAAGCTCTAAAATTGTATTAGAAGACATACATACAACTTGAATTGGAAGATACACCTCGTAAATTGAAAGATATACCTCTACTACGTATATTTTTCGTATATTAGAATATTATACGCGTGTATTGGAAGATATATATACCAGTACTACAATAAATGGATTTGAAAAATCGTTCACCAAAATAAAATAAAAGACCATCGAACTATAAGAGATGACATAAGAAATTGAAAATATCAATAATCCTCGTAACCCAAAGACCGTAATGGAAAGAATCCAGTCAAAAATACAATTCCAATAAAATTTTACGCTTCTTTATTATTTAAATTGATAAAGATTTAATAAAAACCGTCTGTTGTATAAACTCGTTGGGTTTAATTCCATTGCTTGGCAACATGATGTATTTTTCTTCACATAAATTTGCAAGGAAAATGTCATCTACAGAGCATTATTTCTATGGTAGGTTTAATTGTGCGTTTTTATTCGATAACTCCTGGTTCTAGAAACTCGAAACATAAACTCGATTTTAAGTGGAGCTACTTTTTTTACTCCAAAAATTTTATCAAATTCTATGCAGCCGTTCTCCCATGATGATGAGACAAACACACACACAAATACACAAAAAAAACATATACAGATAGATTTTCAATTTTATGCATAAAGATTTCAAAAATGGCTTGAAAGTATATTCATAGTGAGTGAAGTTCGATAAAGTCCAAGTTTAAATCACAATAAAATGCGCCAAAAGGTCAATGTAAATCGTCAATATAAATCATTATAAACAGGATGCAAAGGACTCAGATTCTACTGACTGCAGATTTTATTCTACTTATCTCTGTTTTTAATTACACGTCTAACAAGGAACGTGAATGGGCAGTTTCCGGGTATATAAATTTTCGAAGGTAATGATGTAAAGTGGACTGATGTGTTCGTCTTATATGTTTAAATATTTTTACTTATCTTTTGAAGCAATTAGCACCAAATAAATTTCATTACCATAAACAAATACGCTAAAAAAGCTACGCTAAACAAATACGCTAAACTATACGCTAAACAAATACGGAGTTAACGCGCTACATAATCCATTGAATACTTGGCATTAGGAGCCTTTCTCGAGGCATTGGACATTTTCTTTTCCTCACAGGGGGTGAAATATCTCAGAAAAGAATCGGAAAATTTATGTGAAATTTCCTATACTCTGTATAATCGGTGACGGCGATAAATCTTTTGGTAGATCGATTTATAAGAATGTTTTTATTAATTAGTGTGGTTTTCTTGCAATATCTAAATTTGTAGGGAAAATGATGTGTCGGACGCACCAAGTTAAAAAAAGAAAAGAATTATTTCAACTCTTTCAGTGGCAGCAGCATCTGGTAAATCTATCGGAAAGAGAATTTTATACTTTTATTTGTTATTTCTTTACGGATCGATTAAAATGAAACTTTTACCTCCGTTAAATGAATCAAAGCTTATCGAAAAAAAAATGATATCTAAACAGACTGACGTTCGAATCCAACGACGTATCTTTGACGTTGGAAGAAAGTTTCTTTATGAACAGCGATATTGTTTTTTAACTCGTTCGAATTATTTAAGTGAGATAGATGGAATTCAATTTGATGTTGGAATCGAATCTCGTGTGTCGATTCCGGCGCATTAACAATTTAATATTCGAAAAAGAGTAAAATAAGATGCAGGTTTTGCCGTATGTTGACACTAAGTATGATAATAATATCAATTTGTAACAAAAGTGTATTTATTCGGCAAATGTGTTTCTTATACGAGATGATTTTTAAAGGTTGCGTTTAGAATGTATCCAAGAATGCGACGTAATCCGTTCTTTTGTTTCGTAAAGAATATCAAAAAAATCTGATGTGGGCAGCACATGACTTTCCTTATATAATGCAATGAATTTCTTACTTTTACAGTAAAAAAAATATATTTTTGTATAGTATTTATTTATATTCTTTCCAAGATATTGAATTTTCATTAATGAGTCGCCATTTTCCATGTCGTCATCATCAATGAGTCGCCATTTTCCATGTCATCATCAACAATGAGTCTTCATTGATTTAGCGTCATTTTTACACATTTGGCGAATTTTTCGTTAATTTAGCAACATTTAAAAAAAGTCGGCAAGTTGGCGACATTTCACCAAATTCGTCGCCAAAATTTAACCAAGCGTCACGGACTAAGAAATAAGTTATTCTTACAGCAGATAAATGACTAGGGGCGTTCAAATACAAAAGTATTACTCAAAGTATCTTTTTTCATCAATGGAACGAGCTAGATCCACTAGAATGATGTCACCAAATTTATAGCATGGTATTACATACGAAAAGTGAACATGTTTCTCAATAGAAAATATTTTTTTTATTTTATATGACTTTTTGATAATTTTTTGAAAAATGCGCAATATCCCGAGAGCGGTTCATGTTAGCATTCTAAAATTTATGTCGATCGTTTTCTAATGAAAAATTACATAAGAAATGTCTATTTGAGTAACTTTAATAGCGGTTTTGATTTTTTGACGATTTTTTAAAAATTTCACTCGAAAATTTAGGGGGGTTCTGAATAGTCGATTGCGTATAAAAACAATAGGCTTCCAGTGTTTACGGATTGTGATTTTTGTACCAAATTTCGTTCAAATCGGTCCATTCGTTCGTCAGTTATCGTCTCCACAGACTCACTGACACACACACACACACACACACACACACACACACACACACATTTTCACACACACACACACAGACATTACTTCGAAAATGTTTGATTCGTGATCAGGGATGCTTGAAACGTGCTCTCCCGTCGAAAACGCGAATTCGAATTTTCAACTTTGTCACAATACTTTCCTTATACATTATGTATATAAGGAAAGTAATATGTCAATTTTCTTAGTCATCGGTAAATTCATTTTTGTTTATATAGTAAAATTTGTATTAATGAACACACCCAAATAGCAACATTTTGAAATAGGGGCACTTTTGATAATGCCCGTCTCATCTTACGTAATAAAAGATGTTTGTCTGTCTATCTGTGTGATTTGTCTATAACGAAAAATCTAAACTTCGGACGACGGCTAAATTTGGCACAAGTACTTCGGGTCTACTGGCGATATGGCTTGGCGAGATTTTTTAAAATTAGAAGTAGTTGAAAATTATAAACATTTGAAGCCGAAAATCCGTCAAAATTTCAAATTCAAGATCGCATTCATTTCATGCGCACGATAAATATAAAATTGCATCCATTTCATGAGCACGATACATATAAAATCGCATCTATTTCATGCGCACGATCAATATAAAATCGCATTCATTTCATGCGCACGATAAATATAAAATTGCATCCATTTCATGAGCACGATACATATAAAATCGCATCTATTTCATGCGCACGATCAATATAAAATCGCATTCATTTCATGCGTACGATAAATATAAAATTGCATCCATTTCATGAGCACGATACATATAAAATCGCATCTATTTCATGCGCACGATCAATATAAAATCGCATTCATTTCATGCGTACGATAAATATAAAATTGCATCCATTTCATGAGCACGATACATATAAAATCGCATCGATTTCATGCGCACGATCAATATAAAATCGCATTCATTTCATGCGTACGATAAATATAAAATTGCATCCATTTCATGAGCACGATACATATAAAATCGCATCTACTTCATGCGCACAATAAATATAAAATCGCATTCATTTTATGCCCACGATAAATATAAAATTGCATCCATTTCATGAGCATTTCATGATAGGTAATTTAGTATTATATTATCATTATGAATGCTGCGCTAAAACTATCTAAGATCCGATGGTCACTCGCTGAGATAGCAATTCATTTTTACTTTCTCAAAAGCAGTCCTTAGAAAGTATTATTTTCAAGATAGTTTTCGATTTCAGGATTTTGATGCCAACGTGTGTTTTAAGACCTCCTGAACACGTTTGGTCTATTTGGGGAGTGGTGTCTGTCTATCTGTATGTCTGTGGTCGAATTGTTGTGTAGACGATAGCGGTCACACATTTTTTATGAATTTTCACGAAACTTTACATTCAGCTTTGTTATCAAAAAGTCTAGAACTGGATAGAATGAATTTTTTCTAAATTCGACTGAAAGTTTCAAAATTTATTTGAATTTTTTTATTTTTTCAAAATGGCAGCACAGGACAAAATTTGACATAATAATGCATAAAAGAATTTATTTATGGATCAATGATCACGAGACTTCATAGTTTCAATCACTGTTGTGAAAAATAGCCTCGATACGGTTTTTTTATTCGTTAAGCTATTAGCTCCTTTGGGAAGGGAGTTTCCCGTCCTCCAGGGGGTACATTGTCAAGTAGGGTATCATTCGAAAAACAAATTAAGCCCTTTAAAGTGAAGGGTAACACGCTATAACTGTAATCATTCGGACGCATGACATCAGTGATTCATTAGAAAACGATTAAAACAAATTTTAGAACGCTAGCATGAACTGTTCTCGCGATATTGTACATTTTTTAAAAACATTATCAAAAAAATCATATAAAATTAAACAAAATATTACCTATTATTGAAATATGTTCACTTTTCATAAGTAATATCATATGATAAATTTTGTGGCATCATTCTTGTGAATCTATCTAGTCCTATTCATGAAAAAATATACTTTAGGTAATACTTTTGTATTTGGACGCCAATGGTCAGTTATATGCTACAAGAATAACTTATTTCTCCGTCCATAACGCTTGATAAGATTTTGGCGGAATTTCGCCAACTCGGCGACTTTTTAAATGTCGCCAAATTAACGAAAATGTCGCCAAATTGATAAAAAAATGACGCTAAATCAGTGAAAATGACGACTAGATAATGAAGTAATTATTAAAGTATTATAATATATGGACTATATCGCTTATTGAGGATGCTATCAATTGATGATTGTTTAGAGTTGCGCGAAGTATAAGTTAATTGAGTATTTTGAAATAGTTTTACAAGGTGTCATCCTGAAAATCGCCCAATGTACAATTCAACGATAAAAGCACACCGCCGTGGATCTTATACATTATTTTTTATTGTAAAACTAGTAAATCCATTGCATTATATAAGGAAAGTCATGTGCTGCCCACATCAGATTTTTTGTATGATCTGTATTGGAAAATCAAAGCTACCGATCTGAACTACCGATATGATCCTCCTCGTCCAAAGTTTTTTTTTATTCGAATTAGATTAAAAGTTATGAACTTAAAAGTCAACTTTCTGTCGAAATTTAGCCGTTTTAAAATAATTTGTTTCGGAAGACATGTTTTCGAGAGCAAGAGATATTACTGCGGATAACAGTTGGAGGAATTCCCAGACGAGTAGGGGATTTTAAAGATTTTAAAATTCAAATATCTAAATTCTTGTATTTAAGAGAGATCATTTTCATTCTTTTGAAACTCCTCATTATTTTATGATTATAAGTATCACTCTTACAAATGGCAAGGATATAATGGTGTTAAATTCTTTAATTTTACTTCTTTCAGTTAATGATCATCTTTTTCTTTGCTTTCGAGTTTTCTTTTATTTAGGCGCTTTATTTAAAACTTATGAAAGGAGTTTATTTAGAACGTATTAATCCCCCCCCCGCTGTACACTTGGCATAGTTGTACAGGGGAAAACAGGGTCAATTTTGTTCAAACATGTGATTAGGAAATGAGTGGTGTTATTTGCATCTGCATAATTTACGTAGCAGCCTCTTATTTCGGATCCGGCCAAAGGCAGGTCATTCACTTTAATACAACTCTGAAGTTTACTTGTGATTTTGTTTTCTCTAAAGTCTACTTGTGAATTTGTTTTCTCTGAAGTCCACTTCTGATTTTGTTTTCTCTGGAGTCTACATTGGGATTTTGTTTCTTCTGAAGTCTACTTGGGATTTTGTTTCTCTGAAGTTTACTTGAGATTTTGTTTTCTCTGAAATCATGAAGTCTACTTATGATTTTGTCTCCTGCCATTATATCTATGCATTGCATGATCTTATAGCAGTTCTTACGACTGTAGCGTACATGAAAACCATCTATACTTTTGTTTTATGTAATACATGGGGATGGAAATGATACTTTAAATATAATTTATTTTATCTTTGAAACATATATATCGCCATATATATCGCCTCGTTGCATAAACGTGTGAATAGTTCATTTACCGCTACCTGTTGCGAATATCCAGTAAAAATCGAATACTTATCTCCGATTTTTATCACGCCTAAATACAGTCGAAAAGAACCTGCCCCATTTATACTATCACTTTACAAAAAAATATTTTAAATTCTCCAGTGGCAGTATTCGCTCCATCTATCGAAAACCGAGTTCTCCATTTTTTTTTCTCGCTCTCCGCCGATTAAAATGGAGACGATTCTTGCACCCCGATAAATGAATCCAATCATCTTTCTCGAGAAAATATCGAAGCAGCTCAACTCAACGCCTCCCTTCTGCTGCAACAATATCTTGCTACCGTTAGGAGAAAGTGTTTTATGAGTATTGAAATTGTTTTTAGCTCTTTAGAGTTATAGAAGTAAGATCGATTGCATGCAGTTTAATGCTTGAATCGATTATCGTGCATCATTTCAATCGAATAAACATATTTAGAGAGGGAAGAGTAAAATATGTGTTTGGGTGTATATTGACAGTAAGTACAATAATGAAATCAAACAGAAAGCGAATTTCATTTGTCAAATGTTCAAAGTGATTTTTAAAACAAACAAAAAGATGCATTTAATACATTTTTTATAGATAAAATGTATTTAAATTTTTGATATGGGCTACATATAACTTTCACTGAGAAAATACTCCTGCTTCTTTTCTGTTTATATCCATTTAAATAAGATATATTTGTTTTATCCCACGAAATAATATATAAAATAAATACTTATTTTAAATAATACCGAATTTTCAGTTTTCTATAATTTTATTTTTAATTTGCAAACTTGTACTTTTTAGCTGATACAAACTTTCTAAAAAATGAAAATTATTGAGAGCGATATATGCTAATATAGAGCATGTAAATGCGTTATTTTCTTGCAAACCTTACGTATAAAATAATGTTAATATTCAGAGTTCGACTTTTCTGGCTCACATCCGGAGAAAATGCGCTTTTATTTTTGTATTTCTCCAAACGTTGAATCAATCCTAGGGTGACTAAATGCAAAATTGACGATCTGTAGTTCTTGAACTAGAATATTGTACATTGCAAAGGTACACACACAGAGAGAGACTTCAAGTTTGACTCGCAACAACATTTCTAATTTATAGTTCTGCTTTCTAATGAATCAAGTTTGACTTCTACAACTTTCTAATTGATATAGAGCTGCAGTTTTCTTTTTTATTTCTTGCTTTTATTTCGTATTTTTGTGTATTTCTTTTTGTCTCTTCTGTGGTGTTTGTGCTGTATGTTTTTACACACTAGCGGATGATCATTGTATCATGTGCAAATCATTGTATCATTTGCAAAAAGATGGCTCTAAAATTTTTGAATCTGATAAAATTGTTGGTCTATCTTCAAAAAGATGGCTTTGCCGAGATGGCTCTAACTCCTCCCAAAATTGGACCTCGGATTTCTCCCTTTTTCATTGTATGTGCTATAGGAGTTTCCTATACAATGGCACAAGTACATAGCTAGCTGCTATAGTTCGTGAGATATTGGTGTCAGGAAGGACTTTCCCTGCAACCCTGTATATCCGACATAGCCAAATTGGGGCTTACGAGCTGCATATGGCGTTTTTAGTTCTTTCTATGCAACTCGCGTATTCATTAAAGAGCATTGTAAATATTAAATATATATTGATATCCTATAATATAAATTAAAATTAAAATTAAATGCATGCTTGGTGTTAAAGCTGAAACCACACTTAACGCTGCGAACTGGATGATATGGAAACTTGCAGTAACTGTTATCGACCTTGCTATTTTTACATGTATGTAGCTTTTATTGACATGAAGTTTAACCACCTCTGATATATATTTTTTCAATAACTACAATTTGTTCAAGGTTATTAAGAAACAAATTACCTTCAGAAATAGATCTTGACGTACAGAAATCTTGAATGAAAGAGACAGAAATAACACGACAACAATGACTTTTACCTGTTGAAGAAAATCGTTATGAGACATAAAATGCTATTTATATTAAATAACTTAACAATCAGACAATATACATAAATCGTTTGGATAAATTTTGAACAAATTTTTATTGTAAACGAAATCGATTTTTATGTATCGTACAGATACATAAAATGTAATAAAAAATAATTATTTGGCTTGTTGCATTACATTCACATAAAATAGTTGAAGCTAATAAAATATGGATACTTTTCATTTTTAAATTATTTAAAAATATTAAAAGAATTCTGGTGGTTCTACATAGAAATAAAACAAAACACTGTAACATAGTAGTAATAATGTGACTAGATTTTGTTACAATGTTTGAAAATACGGAGATATAAAATGCATATAAAATATCTTTAAAATAAGTTTTGGTAGTTAGAACTGCGTAAAATCCTGGTGTCTGAGAAATTAAAAAATAGTTTTCACTTTACTTTCCTTACACTCTATAGTATCAACATAAGAAATCTTTGTAGTAGGGCCATAAATTGTACTTCGAGTTTTCGATGAATTTGTACATATTTGGTAGCCAATAGCAAAACAACTTTCTAGTACTTCCTTGACGAAAGAGGGCATAAGCAAATAAGTGATTACAATTCTGAAGTATGGTAAAACACGTCTGAAATATATCAATATATTTAGTACTGACTACAAATATTGCAAACTGTCTTTATTCAATGCACCCTCCATGACGTACATGAAAAGTAATTCCAAAGGCCAAAGCACTTTCGGGTAGCATAGTGTCCATCATCAGTGGCAATAACAAAGTCTTATTATTGCCACTGATGATGGGCACAGTCCGAAAGCGCTTTGGCCTTTTGTTTTACTTTTCAAGTATGTCATTTTAGTCTTTATAAATATAGTGATTATTTGTAGTCTTTACTAAATACAGTGATTGCAATTGTTTTGAGGGTGTTAAGAGCCCTCTTCCTCAGGTCAGAAATAGTATGCCTTTAACAAGCACTAAGGTACTATTGCCAATTGTATCTTAGAGAGACACTGTTTCTGATCTGAGGAAGAGGGCTCTTAGCAATTATGGTCACCTTATTTGCTTATGCCTATTTTCGTCAAGGACGTACTAGAAAATTGCATTCTCACAATCAGCAGTTTTAAATAGTGTTATCCAAAAACAACACCCATTAACTATTTAATATAACATATGCGTGTGTTTGTCTGTATAGGAATGTGTGTTCCCTTTGAATTAAATTATTTGACTTCATTTAAATGAAATGTGGCAGTGTACTTGACTGTGGGTTAGTTTGGTGCTGAACAGATTTGGGTGCACATCGAAACAGTAGACGTGGCCCCTTTTCTCTAGATTGTCACTCAAAAGTCGGAAAAGCATAAAAATTAATATCAATTATTCTAATAAAATGGCTATTTTTACGTTCCTTATATACATAGTATTATGTATAAAGAAAGTATTGTGATGGGGTCGAAAATTTGAATTCGAGTTTTCAATAAATGAAATTTGGTACAAAAATTACAATCCGTGAATACTGGAAGCCTATTGTTTTTAAACACAATCGAATGTACAGAACACCCCTAAATTTTCCTGTGAAATTTTGAAAAAATCATCAAAAAATCAGAACCTTTAATAAAGTTACGCCAATAGACATTTCTTAAATAATTTTTCTTTAGAAAACGACGATTAACATAAACTTTAGAACGCTAGCACAAACTGTTCTCGAGATATTGCACATTTTCAAATACATTTATCAAAAAATCCCATAAATTTAAAAAAAAATATTAACTGTTGAAAAACATGTTCACATGCGATAAATTGGGTGACATCATTCTCGAGGATCTAACTCGTTCCATTCATGAGGAAATATACTTTGAGTAATGCTTTTGTATTTGAACGCCAATAGTCATTTATCTGCTATAAGAATAACTTATTTCTCCATCCATATCACTTGGCGAGATTTTGGCGACGAATTTGGCGGCATGTCGCCAACTTGGCGACTTTTTTAAATGTTGCCAAATGAACGACAATCTCGTCAAATGGATAAAAATGACGCTATATCAATGAAAATGACCATTAATTAATGAAAATTCAATATGTTGGAAAAAATATAAGAATCTACAATAAGAATAAACTATTTTTTAACACTTTACAACATAGTTGAAAAGTGTTTATGACTTTGTTCATTCTATCTGTCTGTCTGTCTGTCCGTTTACACGATAACTGCCGTAAAAATGACTTTATCAAAATGAAATTTTAGTATGCTTTTTTCAGACGAAATGTGGGACCTCTTGGAATATAAATAAATCATATCACAAAATTAGTTTTTTATTGAACCCGGATTGAAAAAATGAAATACACTGAACCCTATGGGACCTAATTTTTCAAACATTTTTAAGTACATTTAAAATTCACAAATAGCTTCAAAATTTTTTTGAAATATTCACATAATCCTATAAAATATATAAAAAAATTTTCAGTAAAATAGTTAGATGGTTTTTTAATTAAAAATTATTTAATATAAGGAGAAAAGCGAATTCAATTAAATTCTGACTTTTGCGATATCCTCCAGAAAGAAAAAATAGATATATTATATAATTAATATATTTCCAAAAGTTTAATTAATTTGTATATGAGAGAGGCTTCACATTTTAAAATAGATTTGGTAGATAACAATTTTTCAATTTTTTTTTAAGTTTTACATAACTTTTCATGATATACCTATTTGACGGCGTTTTTAATGCACTTTCCTACATCCTAGAGAGTTAAAATTTGGTATACAGCTTAAATTTGCAGAACATTTTATTCTACAATTTGGTGGATCTTTAAATATAGATCCTACATTTTTTTCGAAATGGCCTGCAAATAATCCCCGTTCACCATTAATCATTGTTGTAATATTATTAAAAATTCTGATGTGGACAGCATATGTCTTTCTCTGCAGACTCATTTACACGTTCTCTTTATTTCTTCAATAATAATCTGAGTTTATCTGCACAAAATAACATCCATAAGTATTTCAAATGACATTGAATTTGCACCTTAAACTTAAATTTGGTTCTCATTTGATAGATGGACTTATTGTCAAAAGTGGCGTAGCGAAAATGCAAAAAAACTAAAATATATCAAGAATGGCTAGTCCTAGAGTAATGGGGTTAGTCTTATTCTTTTTGTTGTCAAAAATCACGTATAAAATAGGAATTTAATTGATATAACTGAGCACACGTAGTCTTTTATTTTTATATTTAACGATTTTTGCGGGCCAATTCGCAAAAACAGCCCGTTCCTTTTTCCCGAATCGTAGTAGAATAACAAGTGATTTATATAACAAATTTTGTTAAATTTGGTATATAAATCACTTGTAGGTTATTGAAATATTATACACCAAATTGTGTTAAATATGGTCCATTAGTTTTTAGCTAAAATGGATAAAGGCAATTTTTGCCGGCCATTTCGCAAAGAAGGCAGATTATTTTATTACGAATCGTACTATATTCAAATGAACATCAGGGTTTCCCACAAAAACTTACCTACCAAATTTTATTAAATTCGGTCCATTAGTTTTTCAGTTAGAGTGGATGCAATATCCTTACAGACACACAGAAACACGCACAGATACACCCTTACACACACAGACGTCTTCCAAAAAATAGTTTTTCCGTGTTCTGGAAGTTCCAAAACGTGTAGATCCTTCGAAAATTCGAGTTCCGATCTTCGACACGATTCCAATACTGTGAATACATACACACGCACACACATAAATTATCTGTGTATCTGTGTATTAGCTGTGTATCTAAATTCCGTGCCTACGCAATTACAATAGTTGTGATTTTAAATGATCCCTAAACTTTTATTATTTCTTCAACGAAGCCTAATTTTAACTTATGCAGAATGCAAATATCTCAAGCGATTGTAAGGTGAGTTACATAAGAATTGCTGAATTTTTTTCACACAAAATTATTTAGCTCTGGAGTCTGGAATACAAGTTATATGAATGAAATATTCATTGATTTTGCATAGAGAATCAGATGATTTATATTTCGATACAGTTTTAAATATTTAAGTATAATGAATTACTGTAGTACTGTGACAATGTAAAAGATATCACCACTGAATGTATCACATTTTAGAGATTTTTAAATGAAATTGCATTTCAGTTAGAAAGTGTTTCATAATCAATGCTTATGCATGATTGATCTTTCTTGTTTTTACTGCGAAAGTAGTAAATTCATTGCATTATAATTATATAAGGCAAGTCATGTGCAGACCACATCAGATTTTTAAATTTTTGACAAAATCCAGGAAATAATTCCCTCTACGTTTTTAAAAATATCAATCAGCTTTTACCAACACATATCAATTATATCCAATCAAAGGGTGTGACCCAAAACATTTACATACGAGTCACAGCACTTACAAACTGAAAGTCTTATATCCTCCACTATAGGGATTGCCCACATCGTACAATAAATACATCTAATTGGCATGCTGTACATATCAATTGCATAAATAAAATGAGAAATGACCATTCGTAGGTTTAAAATGGTTTGTACTTACGATGTATCTATCCTTCAGAACAGTTAAAGGTGTATTCTCAAGATATAACAAGAAAGATCAATCATGCTTAAAGCATTGATTATGAAACACTTTCCAACTTCACTGCAATTTTATTTAAACATGTCTAAAATGCAATACATTCCTCGGAAATATTTTAAAACTTATCACAATACTACATTAATTTATTATATTTGAAAACTTAAACCTTCATCGAAAAAAAATGAACTTCATTCAAATGACGGCATTGAAATATAAATTGCCTGGTTTAAACATCTCTAAAATGTTATATACATTCCTCGGTAATAATTTTAGAATTATCATAATACTAAGATAATTTATTATATTTGAAAACTTCATTGAAAACAACTGAAATTCATTCAAATGCTATGCAGACTCCATGAACTAAATGATTTTGTGTTAAAGAAATACAGCAATTCTAATACAACTCATTCTACATATTTTGCTGTTTACATTTTACATAGGTAAAAAATAGGCTTCGTTGTAGAAATAATCAAATTTGGATGAGCATTTAAACTCAAATATATTGTAATTGCGTTGTTTCAGTATGTAGATTCACACAATTTAAGCAAAAATAAAGTGGTTTTAGGAGGGATACAACACTCAATATGAATTAAAAAGAACTTTAAAAATCACGATTTTGAGACAAGATGGATGCCATATATGATTTTGAAGTGGGTCACCTGATCTTTTCATATCGTGGTCATGTGATCGCTTCATATAAGAGGTGTTATTATTATTTTAATTTTTATTTAAAAAACTACTGAATATATTTCACTGAATTCTTTTATTATATATTTTATGGAACAATTTGAATATTACCTAAAATTTTCGAAGCAATGTGTGAATTTTAAATTCGCTTAAAATATGTTTGAAAAATTAGGTCCCATAGGGCTCAATGTACTTCATTTTTTCAACCCGGGTTCAATCCAAAACTAATTGGGTGATATTATTCATTTATATTCCCATAGGTCCTACAGACCGTTTGAACAACATACTAAAATTTCATTTTGAATAAGTCATTTTTACGGCAGTTATCGTGCTAACGGACAGACAGACAGACAGAATGAACAAAGTCATAAACACTTTTCAACTTTGTTGTAAAGTGTTAAAAATGAGTGCGCATGTCGGAATACTGTAATACCAATATAATCATAAACAGGAACAATATACCACTAATATCTCCGTAGATATCTTACAAGGTTACAAAACAACTATCTGATACAATAAAATAGCCAACTCAACTTATTCATAAAACAAAAGATAAGATTCTCAAAACACTGACATATTTACAATTCACTTTGACTTCCATCACGCGAACTCATTCAGCGATGAACAGCTTTATATATACCTTCTACGGCTTTCTAGCAAAATCGACTAAACTTTAAGAAATTCTTAACCAAACTGCCAAAAAATTTAAAAAGTTCGCCAAAAGTCGCCAAGTTGATGATATTTCGTCAAATGTATCGCCACGGTCACTAAAGGGGTTGCCAAGGTTAAGCGAAACTGATCATCACATACTAATAATGGTTGCCTGTAAATGTTCTCGGTTGTCCGTAATTGTTTCTCATCGGGGACAGGCACCTATGCAGTGAAGATATTTTAGGTATTAGTAACTATACCCGTATTTTGCATATAGTACAGTGTTTTTGATTTCGCTTAATTTTAATTTTTCGAGAGATTTAAAATGACGTGTGATTTCATTTAGATCGAATTAAATACACCCAGTAGTGTAGTTGTACCATGGCGCACTAGGGCGCCGCCCTGCGGACTTTCCATGTAGCCAGGGTGCGCCCTGCCTCACAAAATGATAGTAAATATTTAGTTTTTATATAAGTGTGATTCAATGACTGTTTTTCTTAAATCTCATCTTCCTGTAGATTTATAAGCAACTAAGGCATCTATTAGTCACTGTTATACATTGACTGTGTATAACTAGTTACATATAACAAGAAAGATCAATCATGCATAAAGCAATGATTGTGAAATACTTTCCAGTTGAAATGCAATTTTATTTAAACATCTCTGAAATGCGATATATACTGATATTTTATAAATTATCACAGTACTATAATAATTTATTTTACTTGGAAACTTTAAACTTCACCCAAAAAGGCAATGCTATAAAATCGTCTGCTTCCCTATATAAAATCAATGAAATTTCATCCATATCACTTATATTCCAGACTCCATAGCTAAATCATTTTATGTGAAAAAATTCAGCAATTCTTATACAACTCATTTTACGATCGCTTGATTTGTTTACATTCTACATGCTATAGAAATTAGGCTTCGTTGTAAGAATAATCAAAGTTTAGTGATCATTTAAAATCAAAAATACTGTAATTGCATTTTCATATAATTTAGATACACAGATAATATGCAAAAGCAAAGCGGTTTTAGGACGAATTCAGCACTAAATATAAATTTAAGCGATATTTAAACATCAGGAGTTTAACCTGGGGGAAAAAATGAATGCCATATTTTATTTTGAAACGAGCCACATTCTCCTTTTATATAATATGGGTGCAATTATTATTTCAATTTTTATTTAAATAACTACCTAACACATTTTGAAGAATTTTTTTTCACTTATTTTACGTAATAATTTGCATATTTTCTGAAATTTTCGAAGCAATTTGTGAATTTTAACTCTGCCTAAAAATATTTGAAAAATTAGGTCCCGTAGGGTTCAATGTATTTCAATTTTTCAACCGGAGTTCAATCCAAAACTAACTGGTTGATGTTATTCATTTTTTATTTCCATATGTCCCACAGACCGTCACAACAACACACTAAAATTTCATTTTGATAAAGTAATTTTTACGGCAGTTACCATGCGAACGGACAGACAGAATGAACAAAGTCATAAACACTTTACAACTATGTTGGACAGTGTTAATAATAATAATAAACATCATGTTAGTAACTATGACACTGTTAGTAACTATGACACCATATTGGTAGACCGGCCATCCATATAGCTGCTCTAAGTCCTCGGACGAGTCGGATGGTCTGGGCTTTCGACCATATTGGTAGTTTAACGTCCAAGTCCAAGACTTCTGTTTACGGGGTACCTGCCTCCAGGAGACTCATCCCCACATCGAAAATAAGCATGTCCGGTCCAAAAAGGAGTGTTATATATAGCAATTGCGATCAGCGTGGCTCCACCAATGGGAGGTGGGCAGAGGAGTTGGTCAGCTTATTTTGTAGAGTCTTGGAAATGGTTTCTGCCTGCTCGGCTGTAAAAAAGGGTGGGCAAGGGTGGAAAGTCCGTAAGAGCGAGTCACATTAAATTTAGTTTTAATATACAATGAAATTTTTAGTGTGAATAATTTAATTTACAGCAAGTTAGGTTTTTGCAAGATTTGAGATCTACAGTTGCATGTTTAAGTAGATTACAATGGATTACAATTGTGAGTTACACTAAAATGAGTTAAGTTTTTAAGATAAGTTAATTTTAATTTAGGTTTAAATCAAATTTGTTCAGTACATTACAAAAAAAGAACACTAAGTTTTAATAATCAGTCAGTAACTGAGTGATGTTCTGTGCTGGCGTCGATGTGTGGGCAAATGCTAGCCTCTTGAATCCTATTGTCCGGCTCAGAATCCGCAGTCGGGGCCACCTCTGTCCACCGAAGTGGACAGCTGTGGCGCCATCTGCCGACGCCGAGGGGGACCAAAAGGGTGGAAGCGTTGAAGTTAAAGTTCTTCAACTGAATTAAAGTCGAGAATTTTGGGTGAAAGACTCTAGGAGACCCCCGATTGGGGAACAACATATCTCGCTTTCTTCCACTCGGTTCGCTGGGAGTCGAGAAGAAGATGCCTTGCCCCAAGGTCCGTAGAATATCTTATATATAAGGTTGTCTCGTTCGGGGAAAAAGTTGTCCCGGGAAGGAAGGACGAGTGACGTCACTGCTAGACCTAAGGCTCCTCTATATACGAGCTGACTCATCAAGCATGTTGAAGCCCACCGTAGCTGGAAACGCAATCCATTAGCATTAGCTCTACTCGTATTTCGACTTTAGGAAGTATTATTGAAATAATTATGGATGGTTGTTTTGCACCGAACTGCTCTACTCATTTTAGAAATGATTTTAGGCTATTTCGTTTTTCTAGAAACGAAGAAAGAAGAAAACAATGGCTAATAAATAATCGGCGCGATAATTGGATACCCGGTACTGGAGCATACTTGTGCGAGGTAAGTTCTACAATATTCTAATTGAAACTTCTTTTTTATATAAATTATTTATTTTAAACACTTATTTTATAATTTCTGTAACTGTAATATGAATTATTAATAATTTTTAGTCGTTATAGTTTTATCTTAGGACACTTGGTTTGTAATGTAAACATCACTTTGAATGTATTATACTGTCTTCCAAACCTAGAAGAAAATAGCTTCAAATTACATATATATATAATTTGAAGCTATATATATATATATTAAAGATTTATTGCTGTTACACCAACATCTTTCAAGTTTTATACACTTTGTTGTATTTTTAGATCATTATGAAAATCACAGAATTGGTGAATCCTACTATCAACAAACTGTCGCCAAGTGGAAAACTTGCCATTTTATAGTAATTATGCAAACATAAGCTAAAATGGTAAATAAATCGAAATATGTTTATCATAATAGCTACTTAATGAACAACTATTGTTTGAAAATCTTTGATGAAAAAAATCCGAGCTCAGTAGGGTTATTAATAGTATTTTCCTCTTTAAATACAAAGTAGTTAGCAAACTTTCAAATATGTGAGGCAAACATTCATATATGCTATTAAAAAAACCTTTTATGATAAACGTATTTCGATTTATTTACCATTTTAGCTTATGTTTGCATAATTACTGTAACATGGCAAGTTTTCCACTTGGCGACAGTTTGTTGATAGTAGAATTCACCAATTTTGTGATTCATTATGATCTAAAAATACAACAAAGTGTATAAAACTTGAAAGATATTGGTGTAACAAGAATAAATCTTTAATATATATATGTATAATTTGAAGCTATTTACTTCTAGGTTTTGAAGACAGTATAATGCATTCAAGGTGATGTTTACATTACAAACCAAGAGTTGTCCTAAGATAAGACTATAACAACTAAAAATTATTAATAATCCATATTACAGTTACAGAAATTATAAAATAAGTGTTTAAAATAAATACTTTATATAAAAAAAGAAGTTTCAATTAGAATATTGTAGAACTTGCCTCGCACAAGTATGCTCCAGTACCGGATATCCAATTATCGCGCCGACTATTTATTAGCCATTGTTTTCTTCTTTTTTCGTTTCTATGAAAGTGAAATAGCCCAAATCCCTTTCTAGAATGACTAGAGCGGTTCGGTACAGAACAACCACCCATAATTATTTCAATAATATATAATAAAGTGAAAATGCGAATAGAGCTAATGCTAATGGATTGCTCTTCCAGCTATGGTGGGCTTCGATATGCTTGATAAGTCAGCCTGTAGTAGAGGAGCTCTAGCTAGACCCATTCTCTGACAGAGGCGAGAAGAACTATTGAGAAACGTTGATCGGAAACTATTTAAATATTTATCTAATAGTAACGGTGTGCAAGCAATATAGAATAAAATAAAACAGTACATGCATAGTAATGTGAAGTTTATGAAAATAAATTCCGTACATATGAAAAGAAATAGCAATTTTTTTATGAGAGTGGAAGCTATTAAAATTTTAACATAAGTGAAGTTTATACAAAGATTACTGAATGCTATGTTGAAAGATAATTGAATGAGCAAAAGTTATGTATAAAAAAATAGTGAATGATCAGAGAAGAGCCAATAGGTGTTAGGTGTGTTATGTGAATCGGTTTGAGAAGGATATAAATATATATTTCTAATCTAAATGTGGCAAATCAGTCATCATTTAAATATTGACTGTATTCCGAAGTTTACAGGCATGAATAACGCAGTATAAATAAGAATAAATATTATTTCCAGGCAATGAATGCATAGCTTTTGTCTAGTTCAAAAATTTTACATGTTTTAGAAAAAATATATCGTCTGGATTTGAGAGAAGGTCAGGAAACTTTCAAAATCATCTGAAGAAAAAACAGTAATTGATTTAAATTTGAAAACACATATTTTATCAAATCATTGCAATAATAATTATTAGTCACGTCAAATGTAGTTTGTTAAGATTTTTTTTGTTAGTAAATTTGTTAATAAAGTTTTTGCTAAGGCATTTATATCTTGATTCGTCAAATTGAAGGACTTCATCATGAGTAAGACGGAGTAGTTTCGATTCAATAAAAATGGTTTTTGTTCGAAAAAGGAATATTCATAAGTTAAAAGAAACAAGTGTAATTTTATGGATAATTTTGTAAAAACAAAATAAATTTATAGTCGCATTAAAATGATACATTTACCCCTATTTATTTTAAAGCAAACGGTAAATGGAATCTTTTTAGTTTGAAGCTGCTTCCCCATAAATATTGGACAAATTTCGGAGAAAAAAAATTCGTCGTCGAATAAAATGATAAAAATAGCCTTTGTTTCTTTTAGCATAAAATTCTGGATGATACTCCCTAACCCCCCCCCCCTTTTATTTTCCACGATTTTCTGTCGCATTTTAAAGTGCTGATTGACTGAATTCTACTGTAATATCTATACCATAAAAGAAATTAAATGAATTCACAAAAACTTCAAATAAACAAAGTTAAACAGCAGATGTATATCATTAAATATATAGAAACGGGGTTTTCTTTAAGCATATAAAATGAAAATATTAATTACATGCATTGTGCATGCAATGATACAATCTAAATATTTTAAAATCAAATCGATGACATTTTTCAGAAATTATAAAGTTCAAATATTCTTTGTATAGGAACTATTAGGAACGGAATGGTACGCTTACTCGATAGAATAAGTGCCATAGCATTTATATGCAGGAAATTTTAAATCATCCAATTTTTAAAGAAATAGAAATTTAATTGCAAATTGATAAAAATAATATGGAGAGTTTTATAGAAATAAATATTATTTAATTCTATTTTTACATATTTCTCATGAGTTGAATCCTATTCCAAACCTTTAATAGAAAATACAGACAGTAAAGTACACAGTCTCTATTTAATGAATTTGAACGGGATATTTCGTTTAAAATCTTTAATGTGTTGTAAAAGTAATTGTAAAAAAATACTATATTAAAATCCATATTCATACAATATATTTGTGAGTAAAAATATTAATAAAGATTATCAATTTACACATGAAATATGTAAATTTTGTGTAAAAAAGAAAAAGAATGTATTTGTTATAAGAAATCACCCGGAAAATCATATCCTTGTGTTAATATATAATTTGTCAAACGGCTGTTTTTGACTTCTTCATCCGTTAATTACAGCAATTTAGTTCGTTTTGAATTCAAATTTGAGTTCATTTGTCATATTTCAGTATTAGCACATTATTTTAGGAAACATTTCATGTATCTCGTTGATGTTTAAAGCAAGGCATTTTTAAACAAAACCGTGCTGTTTTCCAACGTTTTTCAACGAAGCGCCGCTTGTCAACAGAACGAAAGGTCTAGCAGTGACGTCACAGCTCGCCCAGAAATGGTACCATGGGGGGAATAGCGAACGAGACAACCTGTTAATTCTATTAACCTTGGCCTTGCCCTGCGTTTCCCATAATAGGAGCGCGTGGACAGGTCGTAAGTTTGGTCAGTGCTTCTCATGCAGGGTCTGCTAGAGTTTTTCTTGTAGAAATTTTGACTGAGCTTCCGAACCTGCTCTGCAATGCCAGAGACTCTGAGATCGTGGTGAATAACCTCGTTTTGGACGTACCTAGGAGCTTTAACAATGCAACGTAGGACTTTGTTTTGGAAAGTTTGCAATTTCTTAGTGTGGCAATGAGCTGCCGAACCCCAGACAGGGCTGGCATACAAGAATGCCGGTGCGATGACTTGTTTGTAGATCAGCAGTTTATTAAAGGTGGAAAGGTGGGAGTTTCTACCGAGAAGGGGGAGGAGGGCAACAAAGGTTTTATTGGCTTTTTCAATCTTATTGGCTATGTGCTCTCCGTAAGTTAAATGTTCGTCGAGGGTAGTTTAACATATTTGCGACTAATATTATATGTCACTGTGATGCAGTTTGTAAAGGTCCCCGGTACTATTTATTTCACGACTACACCAGTATTTACACCTAATCTGTGTTTACAGACTTTATATTTCTGCCTTAAATTTGCCTTAACGAAGTATTTTATTTTGATTTTCTATTTTATTTCAGTTAAATTTATATAAATGGGCGTTTTTAGGTAAAACTATAACTGGATTATTAGCTTCACATTATTTAATTCTGAGTTGCTTCTCTCCGAATCTGTCATTAAATTAATTCTCTTCTTCCGTTTACAGGATTGTGAACACGCGGATAAAATTCAATTCAATCCGACAGCAGAACTCTCACAGGGATTAGATTATATGAATATGAATACACCGCACTTATAAGGTCAACATCGAATACCAGTATTTAATAAGATCCCCCCCCCCCCTCACCCTCCATATTTCTTCTAATCGATAAATTTATTAAGACGAGCCTACAGAAAATAATCTCGAAATTTTCTGCCCCATCTGTGGCAACGATGGCTTCCGATGGCCGCCGTTGGAGTATCGTAGAATTTTAATGAGCCATTTTCCGGGGTCGTGAAGACGGCGCCAGAATTTTTAATGCAGTTAATGCTAAGGTCTTAATTTATCTTTCAATTATGGGGGGTTTATCCCAGAATGCGTATACCGCTTAATATATCTTCAGAATCCGCTGAAAATGGAGATGATTTCAAAGCAGTGTTAATTCTTTATTGCCTCATGTCACTTTCTATATATCTCGAAAACAAGAACAACAGATGTAAATGGAATAAAACAGTAAGAACTGTAATTCAAAAATATATAAAAGTAGTCATAATTAAAGGACAAAAATTTATGACAAAAATTGTAACAAATAAATGATGTGTAAACTGTATTTCCGATGAAATTATAAAGCATTTTTGTAAATTTTTGTATACATTTCATACGTCAAACGAATTTTCGGAAAACTAAACGTGTCAGCTCTAGAATCGAAAGTTTAAATCCTTAGTAAAAGCCAACTCCCCGTCCCCTCATAAATTCAACGCGGAATCCAAATCAGCCATCCTCTAAACACTTTCTATAGCAGATCCTGAGAAATAGTTATTTCAAAGAATATTTTTAGTAAAAACACTAGTAGGGCAAAAGTTTTGCCACCAATAACTGCAGCAAAGTTTACTTGACGGCATACAAGTATGAAAAAATGTGTAAGCTTCTACTAAATTATATAGTTCGTCTAGTAAACGCTATTCATAATTAAAAAACCTAAAGTCCGCTACATTAAATTTAAGGATTGAATTCTAATCCACTATTTTTACTTTCCTTATATACATAATGTATAAGGAAAGTATTGTGACGGGGTCGAAAATTCAAAATCGAGTTTTCGACGGGAGAGCACGTTTCAAGCATCCCTGATCACGAATCAAACAGTTTTGAAGTGATGTCTGTGTGTGTGTGTGTGTGTGTGTGTCAGTGAGTCTGTGGAGACAATAACTGACAAACGAATGGACCGATTCGAACCAAATTTGGTACAAAACTCACAATCCGTAAACACTGGAAGCCTATTGTTTTTATACGTAATCGAATGTTCAGAACCCCCTAAATTTTCGAATAAAATTTTGAAAAAGTCGTCAAAAAATCAAAACCACTAATAAAGTTACGCAAATAGACATTTCTTATGTAATTTTTCATTAGAAAACAATTGACATAAATTTTAGAACACTAACATGAACCGTTCTCGAGATATTGCACTATTTTCAAAAAAACTAATAAAAAGTCATATAAAATGAAAAAAAAATATTTCCTATTGAGAAACATGTTCACTCTTCATATGTAATACCATGCGATAAATTGGGTGACATCATTCTCGTGGATCTAGCTCGTTCCATTCATGAAAAAAGATACTTTGAGTAATACTTTTGTATTTGAATGCCAATAGTCATTTATCTGCTGTAAGAACAACTTATTTCTTCATCTATAACGCTTGGCGAGATTTTGGCGGAATGTCGCCAACTTGGCGACTTTTTGAAATGTTGCCAAATTAACGAAAATCTCGCCAAATGGAAAAAATGACGCTAAATCAATGAAAATGACGATTCATTGTCGAAAATTCAATATCTTGGAAAGAATATTAGTATCTACTATAAGAAAAACCTATTTTTTTACTGTAAAAGTAGTAAATTCATTACATTATAAAAGGAAAGTCATGTGCTGCCCACATCAGATTTTTTATAAATAAAATTCAAACTTCTATCCTGTATTTTCTGTATCAGCAATTCAAAGGCATCTGCCATCCTCCATGTATCATGTATCAAGGGATACTAGTCAGAAATGACTGACAGAAGGTGGGATTATGCTGCAACTTCCATTAAGGCTCCTACCACTGACCTCCAATATAGGTAGAGCTAAGGCTCCTATATATACATGCTGACGCAACCGCCATTTTGCCTCCAGTCTATTATCATCTGCCTGCGCTGTTTCAATAGCACGCGCACGGTACATAGCAGATATTCGATTTAAATGTAAAATAGGCGCTTCTGCTTTTAAAAAATTTTACCAATTATTCAAAAAGTAGTTTAGAATATATTATTTTGCTCGAGATTACCGAGAAAAGGGGGAGAAAGCATACCTCTTCTATCCATATACAGCATCACTTCAACTGGGAGTTAAGATGGTCGCTCTTGCGCCAGCTTGAATATTAAGGAGCCTTACGCAGAGCAGTTTGGATTGGTGCCGAGCTTGGTCTGCCTGGACACGGTCCGATTGAAGGCATTCTGTCTTTAGCGACAAATACCACTTCGCTGTCAGTGCTGATGACCTCCGGATACGTATGTGGAGGAAGACTGGCCAGCATTCTGATCCCGCATTTGTTTCCGAGGGGCACACGGCCATCACACATGGTGTGACAGTCAGGGGAACCACAGCTGATCTCCTCTAGTTATGCTGCAAGACAATCTGGCGCTTCGCTTCTACGTCGACGATATTTTGTTGCCGAGTGTTCTGAATATGTTGACAAGCCGCTCTGGTTCCATTTACCAACAAGACAACGATCGACTACATACTGCAAGACTTTCGTAACAATGTCTTTAAGGATTTAATACCCTCCCAAATTTGGAGATTACCAATAGAACACGTCTGGGACATGCTTGGACGACAATTGCAGCCTTCTCAGAATACCGCTGAATTAGCTGACCAGTTGCAACATTTGTGGCAGAATCTTCCACAGAAAGACATAAGCAACTTAATTGAATCTATGCCGCAACGAATATCGGCTTGTATAGCTACCAGGGGAGGATTTACTACTTACAAAAATGTGATCTTCTTGTTGCCACCATTTCTTAATAAAATTTTTTTGCTCCCAAATTCTAATCATTTGCATATCTCCTTAAACGATATATACATGTCGAGTCTCAAGGGTGTAGCTCAATTTCATATGGGCGTATATATTTTTATACAACTGAGTGTATTTTTGCTATGGAAGTACACTTTTAGAAATCTCTAAATACGTTTCGTGTAGACGTGTTCGCTTAAGAACAAAAACATGCACCATAACAAAATTTTATATTTTGATAGTATGTAAAAAACAGAAATTAATAGATATAATTAAGAATAAATTATATGCATTTTGTATCAGAGTTTTGATATAAGAATGCAAGGCGACTTCTTCATTTGTATCATAAGCCTTTTCAAGTTTTGCCGATGGTACTTGTGGCTAAAATAATGTCTATATTGTTAAAAGTTAGAAATTATTACTTTAAAATCTCCACTGGAAAAATTCTTAATTTATTGTTTTGAAGAAATTTTGTGCTTTCTTGTCAAAATGTCCTGTCAGGTGTATAAGATATGTAATGACGTATGCTCAACATTTTAAAGTTATTCTGGAGCAAAGTTTTGATGATTTTGAATCAACCCTCGCTGATAAGTGGCACTTATTGCAAACTCATAGTTCAGATAGGATGAAATGACTACAAAATGATTACTTTCTTATTCATTACATAAAATTATTTGCATTTTGTATAATTGAAACCATCATTATTTAATAATATTCTTTATGGAAAAGCAATCATAGTTACCAGAAGTTCACTATGCGTTTTCTGTGCATTATATTTTGCTTAGGAAAAGTATAGTTTAACATTCATCCCATGTATTTTAAAAAAGTGAATCTGGCAAATCTATATATGGCAAATCTGTCTAAATGAAAGTGTGTTCGTCTGTTTATTCCATACACAGATCCACAGTTTTTGATGCATGTTTTTTATTATACTCCCACTGTGCATGTTTTGAGTTTCAAACCACAGGAGCTGTTTCGGAACAATAGTTCCGAAACAGCATTTGGAAAAATAATTTAAATGACACTGTTAAACACATGTGATGTAATTTCGTTGTTAATCGGCAAACGATTTTTTTAACGTATCCGATTTAATTATTTAAGTAATTTATAATAAAATAAATTTTATAAATTAACATATTATATTTTTGTTTGGGTTATATCAATACGGCCTTAAAATATGAAATATGGGAATTATTAATATTTTTATATTTTCATTTTTTAAAACATATGTTATATTTTGGCAAAGATTTTTTAAGTTAATATGTTTTCTATTGTATTTATAATATAGGTATAGCTTTTGTAGGTATAGCATATTATAGGTATAGCTTTTGTTATCCTTTTAGCGTCTTCAGTTTTGGCGTATGTTGACAAAACTTTATAATTTTTGTAAATTGATTTACAAACGAGTTTAGTCGGCTTTTTTAATCATATATACTTCTCTATCTAAGAATCTAATATTTCGATCAATTCAAATTAGGAGCGACGATATTAGGAGCGACAAAAAAGGAATAATAAAAAATTAAGGAATAATAAAAATAAAAATGAAAATCACTTTACTTAAACAATCGAACACTTCTACTCAAGTTAGAATTTTGGTTTCGATCTCATTCGATCCGTCCAGTTTTCAAATAAACAAAAAAAGAATCTAATACTTTGAAATTTTGATTTAAAGGTACGATGCAAATACATATTCAAAAAATAACAAAATTATTTTGTACTTTCACACTCCCTAGAATATTGACAGTTACCTTACACCTTTCTGGTAGGTAGGGCGGTCTGGGTCTCAACAACAACTCCCTAGAATATTGGTCTCATTCGATTCATCTGAGATCAACAAAAAAATCGAGAATTTGAATGAAAAGTGACAATACAAAAAATATTTTTACAAAAATTTACCACACTTTGCCTTTCCTAAATAATAAAAACAGAATTTAATATCCTTCTGCTGTCAATCGGAAAAATTTAAAAATTAAATCATTTTATCGGTCGCGAAAATAGTATATACAGGGTGTCCCAAAAAGATTGAAACGCGCTTTAATTCTTTACCTGTTAGAGATAAGTGGGCAATGTAAATCGCAAAAATGTTGAAAGTAAGGTAGGAAATAAGACTACGTTAATAAAATAGTCATACCATTCATTTTCTAAAGTTACACTTTTTACATTTATATACGCCTCCCTTAGACACATTTGGGTAATCGGAAAATTTTAATTTTTAATGCAACAAGATCGTTAAAAAAATCGCTTGTCTGTATGAGCGAGTCAAATTAAGCGAGTTATATTTAATTGAAAATTGAACATTGTGAATGGGACCCTATATCAAATTAGAAATGTAAATTTGTGACATTTGTGACATATCACAAAAAAAGATAAAACTGGGTGATAATACACAAGAGCCATTTTTGCGAATCCCGCGTAAGCTCACGATGCAATCACGGATCCTTAAGTACTTTCCGCATTGAGATATGCCAATAGAAAATTTTGACACATATTAACGACGATGAAACAGCACTGATGAAACAGCCTTTCACATGGTATGGAAAAATGGCATAAATCAGATTTTTTCCTTTATCATAATTCAGTTTATTTTAAAGATACAGATATGCGGTTTCTTTAATGATCTTGTTGCATTAAAAATAAAAAATTTCTGATTAACCCAATTTGCCTAAGGGGGTCGTATAAAAATTTAAAACGTGTAACTTTTTGTAAATGAATGGGAGAACTATTTCATTAACGGAGTCTTATTTCCTACCTTACTTTCAACATTTTTGCAATTTACATTTCTCACTTATCTCCAACAGGTAAAGAATTAAAGCGCGTTTCAATCTTTTTAGGACATCCTGTATATCTCTATTTAAAGCGTTAGTAGAATTATAAAATGGGTGTCAATTTTACTCTCATAATTTTTATACTCAGAAAAGTTATCCACGACTTTTATTAAGTGCGTAGTCGTCCCATTCGATTGTACCCAGAAAGCGACCCAACACGTTGATACGTCGGCCACTTTCCAAAACGTCCTTTTATGAAAATGGCAGGTCGAAGCGCTGATCCCTTAACTCGAAAATAAATGAAGACCTCCACATTAAAGGGCATTAAAATTCCAGCCCCGCCACACATTTATTATGCCGATAAAAGCGGCTTTAAATTTCCGCGATATCCAATATCATAAAGCTGCAAACTAACGATATTTCACGGGGGAGGCATAAATCCCCGAGGCTTGTTTCTTCCCCCAAGATTCGATAAAACAATTACTGACTCAAATCATTAAGGACGATCGCCTCTTAAATCCGCTACAGCATTGATTTGTGCTTCGATTGAAACCGAAACCATTTGATTGCATGAATCGGACTTCGGAGTGTCAACGTTTGCGCGACATTTAAAACATCTGCAAATGTGACGTGGATTTTTTCTTTCTTTCCGCGACATTTAAAACATTTTCTAATGCGACGTGGATTTTTTCTGTCTTTCCGCGACATTTAAAATATTTTCTAATGTGACGTGGATTTTTTCTTTCTTTCCGCGACATTTAAAACATCTTCTAATGTGACGTGGATTTTTTCTGTCTTTCCTCGACATTTAAAACATCTTCTAATGTGACGTGCTTTTTTTCCATCTTTCCGCGACATTTAAAACATCTTCTAATGTGACGTGGATTTTTTCTGTCTTTCCACGACATTTAAAACATTTTCTAATGTGACGTGGATTTTTCTGTCTTTCCACGACATTTAAAACATCTTCTCATGTGACGTGGATTTCGTCTTTCTTTTCGCGACATTTAAAACATCTTCTAATGTGACGTGGTTTTTTTCTTTCTTTCCGCGACATTTAACACATCTTCTAATGTGACGTGGATTTTTTCTTTCTTTCCGCGACATTTAAAACATCTTCTAAAGTGACGTGGATTTTTCTGTCTTTCCACGACATTTAAAACATCTTCGAATGTGACGTGGATTTTGTCTTTCTTTCCGCGACATTTAAAACATCTTCTAATGTGACGTGGTTTTTTTTCTTTCTTTCCGCGACATTTAAAACATTTTCTAATGTGACGTGGATTTTTTCTGTCTTTCCGCGACATTTGAAACATTTTCTAATGTGACGTGGATTTTTGCTTTCTTTCCGCGACATTTAAAACATCTTCTAATGTGACGTGGATTTCTTCTGTCTTTCCTCGACATTTAAAACATCTTCTAATGTGACGTGCTTTTTTTCCATCTTTCCGCGACATTTAAAACAACTTCTAATGTGACGTGGATTTTTTCTGTCTTTCCACGACATTTAAAACATTTTCTAATGTGACGTGGTTTTTTTCTTTCTTTCCGCGACATTTGAAACATTTTCTAATGTCACGTGGAATTTGTCTTTCCTCGACAAATTCCGCGACATTTAAAACATCTTCTAAAGTGACGTGGATTTTTCTGTCTTTTCACGACATTTAAAACATCTTCTAATGTGACGTGGATTTTGTCTTTCTTTCCGCGACATTTAAAACATCTTCTAATGTGACGTGGTTTTTTTCTTTCTTTCCGCGGCATTTAACACATCTTCTAATGTGACGTGGATTTTTTCTTTCTTTCCGCGACATTTAAAACGTCTTCTAATGCGACGTGGATTTTTTCTTGCTTTCCGCGACATTTAAAACATCTTTTAATGTGACGTGGATTTTTTTCTTTCTTTCCGCGACATTTAAAACATCTTCTAATGTGATGTGGATTTTTTCTTCCTTTATGCGACATTTAAAACATATACTAATATGACGTGGGTTTTTTCTTTCTTTCCGCGAGATTTAAAACATCTTCTAATGTGACGTGGTTTTTTTTCTTTCTTTCTTTCCACGACATTAAAAGCATCTTCTAATGTGACGTGGATTTTTTCTTTCAATTTTGTTTTTAGATTTTGGCGGTATTTGTGCGTCATTTCGTAAAAAAAGCAGGTTGTTATTTTTCGGATTGTACCAAAATATAATCATCACTAGAATATCCCACAAATATCCTATCTACCAAATTTTGCGAAATTTGGTCAATTAGTATTTCAGCTAAAGTGGATACAGGAAATTTTTATGGGGCATTTCGCAAAAAAAAAGGCGGGTTCTGCTTTTCCGAATCATACCAAAAACTAATCATCACCAGGGTCACACCCAAGTGACTTACCTACTAAATTTTATGAAACCGGTCCATTAGTTTCTGAATTAGAGTGGATACATACATTGCACAGATAGACACACACACAAACGTCACGCTAAAAATACTTTTTTCGCATTCTATAGTTTCCAAAACATGTAGATCCGTCGAAAACGCGAATTGCGATTTTCGGCATGATTCCAATACTTTCCCTATACATTACCATGTATTGCAGGTAAAGTAATAATGGATCCTGGTACGAAAAAGTCGAGTAGTACCACACTCCAATTCATTTTCTTTTTAAATTTGTATCTCAAACTTGATCCAATATTGAAGAACATCATCCAGGTATAAATAAATCAGATGCATAAATATTTTTAAGAAATTATTTCACATAACTAACGCGTGTTAGCAAAATAGGCTAGATTGTTAACTCTACCACTGCAAATCACGCGAAAGTTTTCCATAAATAGCGCGAAAGTCAAATATTCCCACCCAAAACGCACCAGATTCATCTCATATGCACTCTATGACTCGTAATTTCGTACTTGACCTGTCTCTGCAGCTGAAATAGTAAAACAATAAAAAGACAAAAACCAACTCTATCTACGGCTATTAATATATAGATAGAATAAACGTATAAGAACGGTATCAAGTGAAACGGTATCTTAGTGCATCTTTCATTTATTTTGTCCCTTCTGTGTTTTATATTTCAGAAACATTTGTCAGCCTCGATGCCTAACACACGCGTAAAATCGTCCGAAGACGTTCGATTTCCATCGTCACAACTCCTGTCACGCGCACCCCTAATATCGAGAACGGTGTCGCGTTGCATAATGAATGGCGCGAGGGACGAAGCACGTATTTTAGGGAAATCTCGATCCTATGCTTAGTTTACCTCCAAGTAATGAAATTAGCTTAATCGGGGGGGGGGGGGGGGAGGCGTCGGTGATGAAACCCCATTGTCGAACGTCATAATCTCGGAGCGGCGGATTCCCGTACGAGGTCGGTCCTCGGGAAAGAGCGGTGTCGAGCTGAATTTTAAATGCATAATTAAGCCCAATCAGAAATGAGCTGCGAAAATGCGGGAACGGAAGACTTGGTTCCTTGGGTGGCCGCTTGGGGATTTGGAGCTAATCCGCTGAAGCCGAAATACTTATTTATTAAAATAACTATAGAGAAATCGATGTGTTACTTTAGCTGTGACGACAATACAGCTCTTCGTGCAAAAATGTTAGAACCAAAAGTGTGCATACAAACCGCAGCTTGCCTCAGACATAGAACGACTCATCAAAAATCGGATGTGGACAGCACAGGACTTTCCTTATATAATGCAATCAATAGACTACTTTTACAATCAAAACAAAAAATAGGTTATTCTTTACGTAGATACTTATCTAAGATATTGAATTTTCGCCAGTGAGTCGTCATTTTTATTGATTTAGCGTTATTTTTATCCATTTGGCGAGATTTTCATTCATTTGACAACATTTAAAAAGTCACCAAGTTGGCGACATTTCGCCAAATTTGTCGCCAAAATCTCGCCAAGCGTTATGGACGGAGAAATATGTTATTCTTATAGCAGATAAATTTGACTATTGGCGTTCAAATACAAAATTAATGATTACTCAAACTATATTTTCTCATAAATGGAACGAGCTAGATCCACGAGAATGAAGTCACCAAATATATCGCATGGTATTACATATGAAAAATAAACATATTTCTCAACAGTTAACATTTTTTTAATTCATGGGATTTTTTGATAAATTTATTTGAAAAATGTGCAATATCTCGAGAACGGTTCATACTAGCGTTCTAAGTTCATGTCAATTGTTTTCTAAGGAAAAAGGACATAAGAAATGTCTTTTTGCGTAACTTTATGAAAAGTTTTGATTTTGTGATGATTTTTTCAAAATTTCACTCGAAAATTCAGGGGGGTTCTGAACATTAGATTACGTTTAAAAAAAATAGGCTTCTAGTATTCACGGATTGTGATTTTTGTACAAAATTTCATTCGAATCGCTCCATTCGTTCGTGAGATATCGTCTCCACACACACGCACATTTTCATACACACACACTTTCATACACACACACACACACACTTTCATACACACACACTTTCATACACACACACACACACACTTTCATACATACACACACACACACATACTTTCACACACACACACAGACATCATCTCAAAAATAGTTGATTCGTGATCAGGGATGCTTGAAACGTGCTCTCCCGTCGAAAACTCGAATTCGAATTTCCGACCCCGTAATATTTTCCTTATACATTTTACTATATATGTAAGGAAAAAAAAATATTACTCATAGAAGGAAAATTATTTAACGAACAAAATTTACTAAATATTAAGTTTCTAAACAAAGTAAGAATCAATTTCATTAAATTTATCTTCACTACGAAAAAAAATGAACTACAAACATTTTCCAATGGTCATTACGCTAAACTTATTTTGTGACCATAAAAAAATACGTTATTTTAAGACGCTAACTAGGCGAGTTTGAGAGAGGTCAGAAAAACCTCGAGAATGTTGTATATTGGTTAATCATTCCTGGTATTACATACTTTTTCCAAAAGTTTCCACAAATGGTATATAAGGCTAATCAATATTCAATGGGTTGTTGACGTCCATTTTCATTGTAAATGCATTAGTGTCTGGATACTATAATCTGGGGGGTTTTGAGGAATGTATTGAGCATTGAATAGCTGGACGATTGTACCAGAAGCTTATTTTGTAACCTTATTAGATAGGTAGAGATTTATTCGGTATAGTAATTCTTTTTATGCTCATGGATACTTTAAGTAAAGCCTTAGTTATCCAGAAATTTGGATTCATCCTTGAGAAAACACCCTAATTTTGAAGGATACATTTTAACAATGTCACTATATATTAAACAAATTTTAACAATGTCACTTATAAATCATGCTTCTTCACTTTCTGAAGTGACCTACCAAACTTTATGAAATTCCGTCGAATAGTTTTCGAGCTAGAGTGGATATATGCATGTCACGCACACCCACACACGCACACACACACACACACACACACATACATACATACAAAGAGAGAGAAGAGAGATACAGAGAGAGAGAAGAGAGAGACAGAAAGAGAAGAGAGGGAAAAGACAAACAGAGAGAGAGACAGAGAGAGAGGAGAGAGACAGAGAGAGAAGAGAGAGACAGAGAGAGAGAAGAGAGAGACACGGAGAGAGAGAGAAGAGAGAGGGAGAAGAGAAACAAGGAGAAGAGAGAGAAGAGAGAGACAAAGAGAAGAGAGAGACAAAGGGAAGAGATGGAGAGAAGAGAAAAAAGAGGGAGGGGGAGAAAGGGAGGAGAGAGGGGGAGAAAGGGAGGAGAGAGGGAAGAGAGAGATGCAAACGTCAGACTAAAAATGGTGTAGTCGTCTTCTAGAGTGCCCGAAACACGTGAATCCGCCCAAAAGAAAAAAATACTTATTACTTCTCATATTTAGGGACTATGACTTATATTATGCACAATGAGAAGAGATGGGACTTAACGAGCATTAACTTTGTGGATCTGATCTTAATAATAATAGTGACTAGTAAAATAATAGTCGATTTTCCTTGGGAAAATCGGCTAGTAACATAATAGTCGATTTTCCTTGGGAAAAACCAAACTGTGAAAACACTTTAGGTATTCGTAAAAGTAATAAAGGCACAAAAATGCTTAAATGCATTAATTAAATGCTTTTAATGGATACTTTTAATGACTAAACGAATGATACCATTGTCACAACGATGAGATAAACTGTTCTCCAGATATGCACGTTCTTTCAAATTTTGACGACTGCGCCCATTTAAATGCGGCGAGTCGCGAACTATAAAAGAAGTTATTTTTAAATATAAATTTTTAAGGAGTATTAAATAGACATTCATTCAATGTGATAACTTACTTGATAAAACTTTATATATATTATACAAATGTAATATAATTTAGTAAACTTCTCAATAAATAACAAGAATACAAATATTCGAAAACTGAATTGTGAATAAATATTCACCCCCCCCCCCCCAGCCAATTTGTGGTACCTTACTCTTCAATTTGCATTGTATTCCATTTTTTTTTAATATTTATATTTATATATATATATATATATATATATATATATATATATATATATATATATATATATATATATATATATATATATATATATATATATATATATATATATAAGCAAATGAAAACATGGATTAAATTTGTATGGAAAATCATGTGCTGCCCACGCTAGATTTTTTTTTAACATCCTCGAATAGTTTATAATTTACTTTCAATGAATTCGGATTTTAATGGTCTATGTTTAAGGAATGACGCTTATATTTCAAATAAATTATCTCAATGATTGAAACTGTTGCTATCACACTAAAGTCTATTTCATAGAACATTTATTGCCATATAATAATGAAAATTCATTTCCTTTTTTACAACCTTTCCAGGGTCGCATTAAAAAAATAGGTAACAGATCAATGTTATGGGATTCCTTAATGTTCTTTTTTTAGTCATTCCATTGGCTTCTGGCCGTAAAAACTCCTTTTTTCACCCTTAGCAATAAAGTATTTGAAAGATTTTCCTTTGAAGAAAAAAAAAAACAGCACAAAGATCTGTACATCATTTGGGGAATCAAAAAAGGTTGTTTTACTTTACCGTTTGGAAGGAGAATTTTCTATTTTTCTTCCTTTTCGCATTTAAAGTTTTTTGTTCGTATTGACCAGATAGGGGTAGTTTCTTTTAACTTGTTGTTGGCAAAAATCCCTGTACATCTAGTTCTTAGTCACTTCCCCTTTGTTTTTAAAGTAGTAAAATATAAAACGTTTCATCATTTACACTTTTCTTGAAGAATTCACTTTTAACACAATGCATAAGGAAAGTATTGCAATAAAGTCATAAATACGACTTCAATTTTTGTATGTAATTTTATCTCCGGTACGCAGCAATTATTTTTACTGTAACATGTGTGTGTTTTACTGTCTGTTTGACTGTGTTACTTATTCCTGGATTCAAACCTGAACTACTTTACTAAGTCCATCTGTCTTAGTAAAGGGATTATTCAAGACAAAAATCGACATATTAAAGAGAAGCTAGTTGCAATTGTTAAGTTACAGACGTAAGTTATAAGACATCATCTGGAGTGATCATTGAAGATAAAGATCAACGTATTAAATAAAGGCTAAGCGAAGCTAGTTGCAATTGTTAAGTAATAGACGTTAGTTGCAAGACATCATCTGGAGTGATCATTGAAGATAAAAATCAACGTAAAGAAAATCTAAGAGAAGCTAGTTGCAATTGTTAAGTAATAGACGTTAGTTATAAGACATCATCTGGAGTGATCCTTGAAGATAAAGATCAACGTATTAAAGAAAAGCTAAGAGAAGCTAGTTGAAACTGTTAAGTAATAGACGTTAGCTGTAAGACATCATCTAGAGTGGAAAGACATCATCTGGTTGGGATAAAATATCCCGACCAATCTTAAATCTGTAGTCCATGCACTAACTCCAAATCGGAAGTTGATTCAAAGTATACACGAGAGTAGAGACAAAACAGCCTATTTTTTGGAAAAGAAAAAGAAACCACACCGTCAGAGGCAAGTCAGGCATATGTTAATAAATAGTTGCATCACTTGATCCGGCAAGGGAATTATTGTAAAACGAAAAATGGAAAAAAAAATACAAAATCTAGGTGCAAGAAATATCGAAGCAATTCTTTTACTGTTTGTTTTCCTTTCGCCTAGGCATTTAAATTTCAGATTTTTCTACATTTTGTTGGATAATAATTTTCTTCCTGGGGTCACGTGAAACCAATATTTATTGACAATATTCTTCTGTATCTTCATCCTGAAAAAGTTGACCACCTTCGTTGCCGACACCGGTTGATACTTGTAATAAACTGTTTATGCTGTTACTTAAGCGAGATATTTTATTCGTAGGATATTCAAAAACTTCAGTTACGTTAATCTGGTGATATATAGCTTTTGATAACACTGAAACTAACAGTTCAATCTAAATGCAATCTATATGCAAGAATTTAATAAATCAGCCATTTCAATACAGAGTATGATACATTACTGAGTTTATGATGTTATATCAAACTCAGAAACAATTATTGTTGGAGTTTATTTTTTGCTGCCATAACATTCCTACCTTGACCTAGATCCTCCAACCTACCCAAAGCTGTAATGTATCTGTTTGGATGGCTGGAAAGTGACCCCGAATTTAGACCGGAACACAATAGGAGAGGCATCCACACAGACCGTACCCTCCTTCACTTACCACTAACATCCCGGAATGACTTGCGGATCCACATATTTAACGTCCATACACTCGGCATAAACGCGAGGACAGGTTGGAGAAGGCCAAGAATCGAACTCGGGCAGTCCAAGTGTAATCTCCTCGCGCTAACCACTGGGAAGTCCCACCCCTCTTCCTAACATTTCGCGAAAGTTCTTCATTTATTTAATTTTCTATTCATTCCTAGCGCGTTTTTCCCCTTAAATCTTCATTTCTAGTATGTATTTTAAATGGCGGTATTTAATCGATTTTGTCAGATGTACTGCCATTATTACGCAAATGCGTAGACACACATGCAAAATCATTGCTTGCAAAACGTTTTTCGTAAAAATCAAGGTTTTTCTGAGGAAAAACTAACTTTCCGGGGAAGATAACATGTGGAGGGAATCTTGGCACTTTCTATCTTGAAGTCAGTCTTGAAAAAAGTGAGTTTTACAGTGTAAGGGGGTACAAAGTTATATTTAATATTTCACTCATTAATTTTAAATTAAATTGGGGAATTTATAATTCGGAAATACATTTTATATAATCTACGATAATCTAATTGGAAATGAATTATTGTTATTTTTTTTAATTCTCACGCATTTAAAAACTTCAGCAATTTACTTTTCTTACATTCCTTATTATATGGTCAATTGAAAATATGCCTATAATGCAGCACATATAATAGGGTGAAAGATCCTATTCTCGCATGTAGATGGACCTTCTTCGTTTTGATCATTCGTAAATAGGAATAATCAGAACGCGTTTTGATTATTTGTAAACAGCAATAATCAAAACGCGTTATGATTATTCATAAATAGGAATAATCAAAATATTTTAATGTCTGGGTGTATCTTTGTGTCTGTTTATGAAAGTGTAAACACGATTGTGGTGAGGTGAATTTTACACCTAATATAATAAAAAAAAAACACATAAATACATTAAAGATACTCACCAATAGTTCCACCAGGCTCAAGCGCGTTAAAGTATAGTGGGGTCCGATTGGACCAAAGTACACTGCGTTTACTACAACAAAATGATCACTCCCATTTTGTGGCCAACTACAATTTATTTATAGAACACATGAAATCTCAATTTTAAACATTAATATACAAAAATGCACAATTACAAAAAAGCATTCCCAAATTACCTAACTTGACCTCGGCATGTACAATTTATTTTGCATGAATTTGCATATTTATAAAATCCAAATTTGTACTTAATTACTTTTTGTTAAGAACACAATATGTATATTCAATTTTGCTAAAACTCCCATTTATCATAACCCTGCCCTTACACTATTGGATTACATCAGTTACTTAAACATTCATGTACACATTTTAAAATCAATATATATATTCCATACCTTCATACATAGGACTCTCACTGAGTGCTGTAGCTGACCTCTGCACGTAGGAAAGGGTGGCACAATTAATTGAATGTTTATTAGTTCATTTATTCCGATGGTTCGTGGAAAACACTACCAGTCCGGGAAACACTAGGTTGCATATCATCGGTCATAAGTTATTGCCAAGTATTTTCTTTGAGATGGGCACACCGTCCACTTTCCCTCTCCTCCTCTTAATATCTGCCTCAGTCCCAGCGGCTCTTGAGTGAGCATGCGTACAGGCTTTGCCAAATATCTACGTTTTCGTAGAGGCTTGTCTGCTGCTTAGGATAACTGAATTGGTATCCCTATGCGACTCCGTCTACGTGCTTGCGTAGTGAAGATTTTGCTGAAAATTCGAAACCGTTCTACAACATCTGTGACTACCCTGCCACAGCTGCAAAATAAACAGAAAGCTATTTCTGGAGAATATCTGAACGCTGTCTTAGAGACTGTTACCCCTAGTTAGGTAAAATGCGCCGGTTCCGTGAAACTTGTAGAAACTGCCGCATGACAAGTGTCGTCAAGTGTCGCCTACTTCGTGGCCCGGATGCGTTTCTAGCGCAAGTGCTCACAAGGAACCCAGGAGACCTTTTTCCATCAAACTCAGATTGCGTCTGCACTTTTTTTTAAATTCTAAAACTTTTTTAGAATACTACAAACAAGGGGAACGACAAAAACAGGGAGGAAATCCCCCCAACTCTCATTCGCTGTTCCCAAACGCTATAAAAAGAGGAGGTCCAAAAATGCCTCACACCATTGGTCTTGAAGCGACGCTAATTTTTTATGCGTTCCACTAAAAAACAAGAACCAGAGGGCATCCAAAACCAGGGTGGTCCAAAATACCGGACACCGACGCGCGCCACACCTGACAGGGCTATAAATTTTCAAAGATTTGTAGCTCAACTTTGACATTTTGCTGCAATTAAATCTCTGAATATTTACAATCCATGTCAGTGCGCACACAACCCAACGGCGCCAAAAAAAATCCCAATTCCGTCTGTGCAAAGGCCTAGCTATAAACATAAATCACAAAACATAGTATACATTTCAATATATTTACAATATACCTTCCCGTTTTTCCCAGGGTTACGTATCAAGATATGTGATTACAGTATCACATATTTACACCCCCCTGAACAGAAAAGAAGTCAAGCTAGGTTTACAAAATATTACATAGTACACTTTACATCATCATTATTTGTTTACAGATTTTCCCTCACTTTTTCTCACAGTTCACAATTTTTTTTGTTTACATTTCGAATCATACATTTACACACAACAAGTACTATCTGATCTACATTTGTATAATTTCACAATTTTACTTTACACATTTTAATTTACAACGCAATACGACCACAACAAAACAACTGTCAGTCCAGGCGTTTCTCTGTTTACGAGTAAACATCTGCTCGTTGCCAGGCAACCCCCCAAAACCCTTCTCCGAATTCTCTCGAAGACCGGAAGTCCGAACTCGCGCCTTGTGTAGCTCGATTCAGAGCAGAAGCGCGGCTGGCTATCCGCATCGCCATACACATCGTATTTTCCATTTTGCCAAGCACCAAAGAGCAGGTAAGTATCTTAGCATGTTTTTTAGCATGTTGTTTAGCAATGTTATTTCTGATAATTTACACACACGTGAGTTATTTGATGTGGAAATGAAATTTGGCTGTCTAATTGTACAAGTCAGATTCATTTTCTTTGTCATCTGACCATCGTGCTACATTGGCGGGAAATCCAAATCGTCACATACCTGATACTGTGTCACAATAATCCCTGATCTCTCTTTCAAAATGTTATTATTACTTATTTTTTATCTAAATTTACGTCTGTTTTACTGTGATTTGAATTTTTATTTTATGTTTTATTTTTGCGCATTTTCATGTATTCACGAGTTAACCCAATTTTTTTTTTTTTTGAATAACATCTATAGATTTACCTAGGACACCTTTTATAATTTTAATGTTTAGTATTTAAATTGAACGACCCGCGTTTTAAATACCTGTATTGGTTCACTACCATGAATCATGCTTCTAACGCAGCTATATGTTTTATTTATTTATTTATATTTTTATTCTTAATTTATCTTTTATTGTCATTCACTTATATTTATATTAAAATCTGTATATTGTTATTCCTCTGTGATTCTCTAATCTTGTACATATTTATTCATTTTTACTATGAGTTCATCACTTCGTATTACTGTATTTGCTCCATGCCTATTTGTGAACATATGCTAAGCTTCCCCCGCGTTGAAGAGAATGACCTTGAATTTCCGCCTGCATACTTTGTCTCGGAACCAGTTTTTCTTACCGAAAGCGTCCGACCTTTTTGGAGTATGTAAAGCACTGGCTTTTTCGATCAGCCGGCCGTCAGCTTTTTTTTTTTGTAAGCGGAGCTGCTCTTATTTTTTAAAGCTTGTTTACATTTCCTTTCCAATTTTTTTTTATTTATTTATTTATTTTGATTGTATACCTTTGAATGTAAACCTTTTAAAACATCCGTTGTCATGATTTTAAAATATTTTGCAGCGATATCAACGATCTGAATACCCTAATTCAAATGCCTGTCATCAAGGCCGCCCGGTTTGTATATGGTGAAGTATTTATTTGTTGTTATTGTGCTATACATATATATGTCTTTTACTTTATTTACTTATTTTGATTACTGATTCTTTTCATTTTTTGTTATTTAAAATTTACTTGCAAGTTAGTCCCCCCCCCCTTTTTTTTTTTGAAGTTGCAACTGGCCGACTGCTATTCACTACTCTTATGTATATCATTATATCTGTGTATATCTGATTTGGCTATATATTATCAGATTCATATAAATTTTCTAGCGATACCTTCTGCCATATATGATGTCCAAATGGACGCTCTTCACCTGAGGACTCTGCCACCCCGCTTTGCAAACAGGTCGTATTTTTTTTTTTTTTTTTTTACTATTTTCTTTCACTTCAAAATTTTCCGAGTCTCCGTTTTATTTTGTTCTCAAATATTTTAATTTCCTGAAATTATCATTGTATTACATATTATTTATACTTCAGATATCTACTATTTTTACGTCCACTGAATTATTTACTTTACTTATATTTTCTAAGATTAAATTTATTTATTTTACTTATATTTTCATATAAATTATTTATCTTTTATCATTGTCCGTTCATTTATTTATATGTTTACTTGCATAAATGGAACGAGAATCTAGAACTTTTTAATTTTTGCTGTACTGCTATCGATGAACCGCTGATAATTTTCATAAAATGGCTGGCGCTAAGACTTTTACGTTGTACTGCTTGATACTCATTTATACGCTGCTGATACCGTTGATACTTCCATATTGTCCCGTTTTTTGTTTTTTTTTTGTTGTTGTTGTTGTTGCATAAATTTAATAATTTAAATATTTCTATCCGCTGGACTTGCCTTCCTCCAGACAATATTTTCCCGAAGTTTTATTTTATTTTGCGATTTTGTTGACTACCGTGCATTTTGGATAACTATCATGCCTATCCTCACACTAATTCTTAAAATACTACACTTTTTTCCTCAATACTACAGTTTACACAATATACAATACATAATATACAATACACAATATACAATAATAACCATATACTTTTGCTGCCCTATGTTTTGCACATATAGTGGCACTATGCTATTTGTAACACACTTGTGCTGTCTATTTACTTATTTATCACTTAATTTTGAAAGTTGCTCTATCTACATAAATTTTCTATTATTATAATTATATTCATTTTCTTTACATTAACCAAAAATATCTATTTGTAGACTACCTTCCAATTAAATTTTACATTTACTGTAGACTACCAAATTCTTTCAAAATGCTTTCCAATTTAATTTCACAAAATATTGTAGGATACTAAAATATTTTATAATACCATCTAAATTAATTTTAAAATTATTATAGACTGCTACAAATATTGTAAAATACCTTCCAATTAATTTTAATTTTATTGTAGAATCGTAAAAACAAATTATTGCAGAACAACTTCTAAAATATTCAATACTTATTGTAGACTACTCAAAAAAAAATTATTTTGCAGAATATCATTTGAATTAATTTTAACATTATTGTATAATATTACACATACTGTAAAACCTTTCCAAATTTTATTTTTAAATTCACTGGCTCTACATCTTGTGCTGCATTTATTTGCATACACTTACTATTTATTTCTGCTTTATAATATTTTAATTTTTCCACTTAATTTAGCAGACAATTTTAATTTTTTACTTTTTTATATTATTTTATTTCACTTAACTAATCACTGAACTTGCTAGTCCAATTTCTGTACATAATAAATCACTTTCAATTAATCCTAATTTTTTGTTGATCTAAAATTTGTAATTTTAAAATATTACAGAGAGTTATAGCATTACGCTTTTCACAACATGATTTAAAATTTGCACACACATTATATACTTTCTATACACAATATTTCCAAAGACGAAAACACACTCTTTACCACAGTTATTCATATACTTTGTACATGTCTATCTCTGTATATATTTTTATACAGCATTTATTTTACTTAACTTCTATTTTTTTTTTTTTTATTACTTGCGTTGATAATTTATTTAAGTACACCCCGTCTATCATTTACACACTAAATATGTATTTAAATACTCAACTTCAGTAACTTCAGTACTGGCCCGCAATTTTGGCTAAGCTTCCCTCACAACAATTTATCTACCAAAAGCCCGTGGTTCGTTTCCGAACGACACGGCACCAAGTCTAAGGGTCTCGGTGGTCTATGTGGTGAGGTGAATTTTACACCTAATATAATAAAAAAAAAACACATAAATACATTAAAGATACTCACCAATAGTTCCACCAGGCTCAAGCGCGTTAAAGTATAGTGGGGTCCGATTGGACCAAAGTACACTGCGTTTACTACAACAAAATGATCACTCCCATTTTGTGGCCAACTACAATTTATTTATAGAACACATGAAATCTCAATTTTAAACATTAATATACAAAAATGCACAATTACAAAAAAGCATTCCCAAATTACCTAACTTGACCTCGGCATGTACAATTTATTTTGCATGAATTTGCATATTTATAAAATCCAAATTTGTACTTAATTACTTTTTGTTAAGAACACAATATGTATATTCAATTTTGCTAAAACTCCCATTTATCATAACCCTGCCCTTACACTATTGGATTACATCAGTTACTTAAACATTCATGTACACATTTTAAAATCAATATATATATTCCATACCTTCATACATAGGACTCTCACTGAGTGCTGTAGCTGACCTCTGCACGTAGGAAAGGGTGGCACAATTAATTGAATGTTTATTAGTTCATTTATTCCGATGGTTCGTGGAAAACACTACCAGTCCGGGAAACACTAGGTTGCATATCATCGGTCATAAGTTATTGCCAAGTATTTTCTTTGAGATGGGCACACCGTCCACTTTCCCTCTCCTCCTCTTAATATCTGCCTCAGTCCCAGCGGCTCTTGAGTGAGCATGCGTACAGGCTTTGCCAAATATCTACGTTTTCGTAGAGGCTTGTCTGCTGCTTAGGATAACTGAATTGGTATCCCTATGCGACTCCGTCTACGTGCTTGCGTAGTGAAGATTTTGCTGAAAATTCGAAACCGTTCTACAACATCTGTGACTACCCTGCCACAGCTGCAAAATAAACAGAAAGCTATTTCTGGAGAATATCTGAACGCTGTCTTAGAGACTGTTACCCCTAGTTAGGTAAAATGCGCCGGTTCCGTGAAACTTGTAGAAACTGCCGCATGACAAGTGTCGTCAAGTGTCGCCTACTTCGTGGCCCGGATGCGTTTCTAGCGCAAGTGCTCACAAGGAACCCAGGAGACCTTTTTCCATCAAACTCAGATTGCGTCTGCACTTTTTTTTAAATTCTAAAACTTTTTTAGAATACTACAAACAAGGGGAACGACAAAAACAGGGAGGAAATCCCCCCAACTCTCATTCGCTGTTCCCAAACGCTATAAAAAGAGGAGGTCCAAAAATGCCTCACACCATTGGTCTTGAAGCGACGCTAATTTTTTATGCGTTCCACTAAAAAACAAGAACCAGAGGGCATCCAAAACCAGGGTGGTCCAAAATACCGGACACCGACGCGCGCCACACCTGACAGGGCTATAAATTTTCAAAGATTTGTAGCTCAACTTTGACATTTTGCTGCAATTAAATCTCTGAATATTTACAATCCATGTCAGTGCGCACACAACCCAACGGCGCCAAAAAAAATCCCAATTCCGTCTGTGCAAAGGCCTAGCTATAAACATAAATCACAAAACATAGTATACATTTCAATATATTTACAATATACCTTCCCGTTTTTCCCAGGGTTACGTATCAAGATATGTGATTACAGTATCACAACGATATCTGTAACAAATAGAGTGAATAGGCTAGTATTAGGTACAATTATGCCAATACACAAACTTTGAAAATACTTAAAAAATGTTTCCTAAATAGTTATTACTTTCCTTATATACATAATGTATAAGGAAAGTATTGTGACGGGGTCGAATATTCGAATTCGAGTTTTCGACGAGAGAGCACGTTTCAAGCATCCCTGATCACGAATCAAACATTTTTGCAGTGATGTGTGAGTGTGTGTGAAAGTATGTGTGTGCGTGTGTGTCAGTGAGCCTGTGGAGACGATAACTGACGAACGAATAGACCGATTCGAACAAAATTTGGTACAAAAATCACAATCTGTAAACACTGGAAGCCTATTGTTTTTATGCGCAATCGAATGTTCAGAACCCCCCCTAAATTTTCGAGGAAAATTTGGAAAAAATCGTCAAAAAATCAAAACCACTAATAAAGTTGCGCAAATAGATATTTCTTATGTAATTTTTTATTAGGAAACGATTGACATAATCATGAACCGTTCTCGAGATATTGCACATTTTTCAAAAAAATTATCATAAATTCATATAAAATAAAAAAAACATTTCCTATTGAGAAACATGTTCACTTTTCATATGTAATAACATGCGATACATTTGGTGACATCATTTTCGTGGAACTAGCTCATTCCATTCATGAGGAAATATACCTTGAATAATACTTTTGTATTTGAATGCCAATAGTCATTTATCTGCTGTAAGAATAACTTATTTCTCCATCCATAACGCTTGGCAATATTTTGGCGACGAATTTGGCGGAATGTCACCAACTTGGCGACATTTTTAGTTGTTGCCAAATTAACAAAAATCTCACCAAATGGATAAAAATGACGCCAAATCAATGAAAATGGCGACTCATTGAAGGAAATTCAATATCTTGGAAAGAATATTAGTATCTACTATAAGAATAACATTTTTTAACTATAAAAGTAGCAAATTCATTGCATTATATAAGGAAAGTCATGTATTGCCCACATCAGATTTTTTTACAAGTTAAGAGCGAATACCGTCATTTACATACCGGTAACATGCATCATCCTTATGATACTAGAAGATAAACGCATCACAGGATGGGATTTAAAAAGTATTAAAAAGTTTCCTCCCACCTGCAGTACTTGTGTTCCTGATATCCTGGTACACATGCAAGCCACGCAGATTTCCCAGTCGATATTATTTATTCTTCTGCAACTCTATTCAAACTGAATGGCTTTACAACTCCTTACATATGGCAATTAATTGATGACTCGCTAGCAACACCTACCTATACCACAAACAGTGAATTTCACTTTATTTTACATCCAGACCTCCCAAATCGACAGAGTTTATCAAGGTAATTGAACTCTATTTTTAGATATATTAAATCCTCTTCTTCATCCATTTGGCGTCAGTTTTGATAACTAAGCACCATTTTTGCCGATTTGGCGACATTTCGTAAAATTGGTGACATTTTTAAAAAGTTCTCAAATTGCCAATATTTCGCCAAAATAATTCAAAAGTCGCCAAATTGCCACCAAGCGTTACGGACAGATAGACTGACGGAAGTAATGGCTTCCCTTATATTTAAATTGTAAGTTTCTGACCTAAACTTTAAAAAGTTATAATTTCATTTCACTTATTTCAACCACGTGAACGCTTCATATAGTTATCTGTAGACAGACATAAACACCCATAATTTATATTTAGAAGTATATTTTATTTTTTTTAAATATATTATTATTTTAAAAATGTCAATATTATATAATATGTGCTTTTTTCAGTCCGTAAACTATCTTTCAACTGATATCCTAGTAATAAAATCGCTGAAGGAAAAAAAGTCAGACAAAGATGTGTACATCATTTTCTAGATCAAAAATAGTTGTAGTATTACTTAATGTTTCAAAACAGAGTTTTTCGCTTTTCTCACGTTCAATGTTTTTCATTTTCATTTGCCAGACAAGAGAAATTTATATAATTCACCCTGCTCATATTGCTGCTAGCGATTCATTCATATTTGATCCACTAAAGTTTTATTTCTCTTCTTTTGCTTTAAAGAGAGCAAAACGATTTAATGTCTCTTACCTTTAATAGTCTCTTACCTTTCCCTTATTTAATAGTCTCTTACCTTTCCCTACAATGACTTTCTTTATATACATGTATGTGCATAACTTGTCGGAATTCTATGTAGAGTTTTTCATACATTTGAACCTCTCGACGCAAAATCAACGCTTTTATACGTGTATCTATGTATGATATGTGCACGCATACTATAACTGTTGAACAATTTTAGCAGCTGAAATTAAAATTTTTGCAACTACTTAAATCGCAATACATTCCTTGTACATATATTTTGTAGGAAAGTATAAAAATGAAAAATTAAACATAGCTTTTCTATGATTTAAAATATCTATTAAATCGTCTTCAAAGTGTTTAAAGAACCTTCAATGAGATGCTACTGTTAATTTTTTTCAATACATTGGATTTTTATGATTTTAACAAAATTTTTAGCTGGTGCTATTCGAACAATCTCACATAATAAAGGAAAATATATGTGTGTGTGGTCTTTAGCAGAGTACCGAAACTACAAACTTCACACTGGGGTAGCTGAACTCCAGTGACGGCAGAACTAGTCAAGTTATTGATTTCTTTCATTCAAATGAGTTTAAAAGTTATCAACAGATGAAGTCGAAAATTCTTCAAAATGCTGGCTTTAGAATCAATTTGTTCCTACAGACGATTTACAGAATGCAAGCGATACAGAACCAGGTGTTCCATTAATGCTCGTCAATCTAGGAAACAGGCATGGGTCGCGACAGGAACTGTAGTTTAAAATGCAAAATTCTAAATTTAAAAATTTATAAAATATCATTTTAGTTTTTAAATGTAAGATCAATTAAAGCATTCTCTGAGAAATTGACTTCAATTTTTGAAGATAGCGTATAGAATTTTAATTTTATTTCATGATTAAAAATCCTCCTTTTTACTTTCCTTATATATACTTAATGTATAAGGAAAGTATTGTGACGGGGTCGAAAATTCGAATTCAAGTTCTCGACGGGAGAACACGTTTCAAGCATCCCTGATCACGAATCAAACATTTTTGAAATGATGTCTGTGTGTGTGTGTGTTTGTGTTTGTGTGTGTGTGTGTGTGTGTGTGTGGAGACGATAACTGATGAATGAATGGACCGATTCGAACGAAATTTGGTACAAAAATCACAATCTGTAAACACTGGAAGCCTATTGTTTTTATATGCAATAGAATGTTCAGAACTCCCCTAAATTTTTGAATGAAATTTTAAAAAAATCGTCAAAAAATCAAAACTGCTAATAAAGTTACGCAAATAGACATTTCTTGTGTAATTTTTTATTAGAAAACGATTAACATAAATTTTAGAACGCTAACATGAACCGTTCTCGAGATATTGCACATTTTTCAAAAAAATTATCAAAAAGTCATATAAATAAAAAAAAAATATTTCCTATTGAGAAACATGTTCACTTTTCATATGTAGTACCATGCGATAAATTGGGTGACATCATTCTCGTGGAACTGGCTCGTTTCATTCAGGAAAAAAGAGACTTTGAGTAATACTTTTGTATTTGAACGCCAATAGTCATTTATCTGCTGTAAGATAACTTATTTCTCCATCCATAACGCTTGGCGAGATTTTAGCGACGAATTTGGCGGAATGTCACCAACTTGGCGACATTTTTAACTGTTGCCAAATTAACAAACATCTCGCCCAATGGATAAAAATGACGCTAAATCAATGAAAATGACAACTAATTGAATAAAATTCAATATCTTGGAAATAATGTAAGTATCTACTATAAGAATAACATTTTTTTAACTCTAAAAGTAGTAAATTCTTTCCATTATATAAGGAAAGTCATGTGTTGCCCACATCAGATTTTTTTTCTTTTTCGAAAATGGCTTCACATCTTATTCACACTTCAAATCTTTGCTTCCTAAGTCACTTCACACCGATCAGACCCCTCTTGAAGAAAGATCCTGCTTAACGCGGAATCCTAGTGTTTTGAAGCGTATCAAGCATATGCATTGTAGTTTGATTTAGTTGTATTTAAGCACCTAAACAGAACCTGCTGCTGCGCTTCCGACGCAGCCTCCTCTTGAAGAAGGAACCTGCTTAGCGTGGTATCATAGTATTTTAAGGTATATTAAGCCATTTATATTATTCGTTTCTCCAATAGCAGCCAGTCGTGTTTTCAACAGTTGACTAAATGAATTAAATGATTTAACTACCGGGAAACGTCGGATATGTTTTCTATTGTGAAATAAAACCAATACAACTCATATTTACGAATGTAAATAGCAAAACAGAGGTTGTTAGTCTATTGGAAAAATATCCATTAACATATTTTATGAATAAATTTCAGACTAAAATATGTTTCACAGAACATTCAGACGCATCCAATAAGAAAGCAATCCCTTTTCACAACTTTTCCACGGTTATTTTAAACAAAATGGTTGATATTACGGTATGCCTTAATGTTAAGTTATTTTAATGCCTCACGGTCATAAAAACTTTCTTTCGCCATGTCCCTAAGCAATAAAATCTCTGAAAGATTTTCATTCTGTTTTAAAGAGAAAAAACAGAATGAGATCTCTACATTATTTACTAGATCTGAAAAGGTTGTTTTTACTTTACGTTTGAAAAGGGGATTTTACAGTTTTTTTTAATCTTTCGGCATTTGAATGTTTTTTTCATATTTACCACATTGGAGAAACGTTTTTTAACTAGCTTTTGGTAACGATGCTTGTATTATTTGAACCGAAGTTAATAGATACCTATATTTTATGCTAAAGACAGCAAAATGTTAAGAACTTCATTCATTTCAGGTTTGACGTAAAATATATATTTTATACTTTCCATCTATTTCATAATACTATCGACCCTGCTTATCACGAGCTTTCTTACGATGCATAATCTGTTATAATAATGTTTGTTTCAGGTGCCCTAATGCTACAATATCAATATAATGTAAATGGTTTGTAATGATATGACAAAAGCAGATCCTTTTCGTCACTCTTATTTCGACTCTTACACTTAGATGTTGATAAACTTAAAGTTTTCGATTACTCCGAACACATATCAAGTGATTTGTAATGTCCAGCTGCGATTCTGACGGTCATGAAATCTCTTGAGCAAATTGAGTAATCCCAATCCAGTTTGATTCGATTAGGCTAATTGGTAATCATAAAAGTACTATTTCTTGTTAGAGATTAAAACAACGGTACGCATATTTACCAGCGGAGAAAAGATCATTTTTTAAATACTAGTAGGTAAGCCTGTCATATGACGAATTCAAAATTTGCAGAACATTACCTCCCATTTAGCGTCATATTTATCCATTTGGCGACATTTTTATCAATTTGGTAACATTTCTGTCAATTTGGCAACATTTAAAAAGGTGTCAAGTTGGTAGCATACCGCCAAATTTTTTGCTAAGCGTTACGGATAGGCGGATGGAGAAATGAATTGTTCTTTTCATCGATTCTTATATCCTTTCCAAGATATTGAATTTTCTTCAATTTGTCGTCCTTTTTATTGATTTAGCGTCATTTTAATCAATTTGGCGACATTTTTATCAATAAGTAGTCATTTTCATTGATTTAGAGTCATTTTTATCAATTTGACGACGTTTTTATCAATGTGGCTACATTTAAAAAAGTCGCCTAGTTGGCAATATCTCACTAAATTTGTCGCCAAAATTTCAGCAAGCGTTATGGACAGAAATTGTAGGTTATTCTTTATTCTTATAGTAGATAAATGACTATTGACGTCCAAATACAAAGCTATTACCCAAAGTATCTCCTTTCGTGAATGAAATGAACTGGATTCGCAAGAATGATATTAACAAATTTATCACATGGTATTACATATGAAAAGTGAACATATTTCACAAAAGTTAATACTTTTTTCTATTTTATATGATTGTTTGATAAATTTATTTGAAAAATGTGATCTAGCGAGTGGTTCATGCTAGCGTTCTAAAGTTTGTGTCAATCGTTTTTTAATGAAAAATTACATAAATAATTATGTACGTATGTTTATTGATGTTTTGGGATTTATTGAGGTTTAGATGCTTTTATGATTTTTTTTTAATTTTATTCAAAAATTTGTGTGTATGGGGGGGGGGGGGGGGGGTTCTAAGCATTCGATTGCGTAGAGAGAGAGAGAGAGAAAGATATATATATATCTCCCGTTGAAAATTCGAATTTTCGCCCCCCCCCCCTCACAATACTTTCCTTGTGCTTTTAAACTAAAAGGAAAATAATAAGAGCGTCTCTACATGTAGCAATCTTGACAATGCTGTTAAAGCTATGATTGCTTTAGTTTTATCATCATTCGCCATTACATTACCAAGGTAGTTTCCAAAGTAACGAAATAGCTTTTCAGCACCTCCTTAGAATACTAGTTTTATTGAAATATAAAAACTCATAACTATAATTTTGATTTTTAATTACAAGAATCTTTTAATTTAAAATCAAACCATCCGTTTTTTAAAGCGAATTTTCTGTTTTACCACTTTACAAGACAGTTGAAAAGTATTTATCATTTTTTTCATTCTGTATGTCTGTCCGTTCGCACGATATCTGCCGTAAAAATGAATTTATCAAACTGAAATTCTAGTATATTGTTGAGAGGGTCAGTAGAACATATGGGAATGTAAATGACTAATGTCACCCAATTACTGTTGGATTGAACCTGGGTTTAAATAATGAGATGCATTGAACCCTATGGGACCCAATTTTTTAAACATTTTTTAAATGAAGTTAAAATTCACAAATTGTTTCGGAAATTTTAGAATATTCAAATTATCCCATAAAATATATAAAAAAAAATCAGCAAAATATGTTCGATAGCTTTTTAAATAACAATTAAAATAATAATTACACCCATATAATATGAAGAGATCACTTGACCCACTTCAAAATAAAATATGGTATCCATCTTTTTTCCCAGTGTCAAAATCGTGATTTGTAAAGTTCTTTTTAATCTATATCTATATTTAGTGTTGCATTCGTCTTAAGACAGCTTTATTTTTGTATATTATCTGTGCATCTATATTCTGCGCCAATGCAATTACAATATTTTTGAGTTCAAATGATCATCAAACTTTTATTATTTCTACAATGAAGCCTAATTTTAATGAATACAGAATGTAAACAAAAGATTGTAAGATGAGTTGTATGATAGTTCCAGAAATTTTGTCACACAGAATTATTTAACTCTGGAGTCTGAAATAAAAGTGAATGAATGAAATATTCACTCCTTTTACATAGATTGCCAGTCGATTTATATTTTGATGACGTCATTCAAAGAAAGTTCATTTTCTTCGATAAAGTTTTAAGTTTTCAAGTAAAACAAAAAATATTGTAGGTCTGTTTTATCGCATTTTAGATAAAAAAAATTGCATTTCATTTGGAAAGTGTTTCATAATCAATAATTTATGCATGATTGATCTTTCTCCTTAATTATTAATTCATTTAGTACAGGCTAACTCTTAGTGAAGATTTATAGTCTTTTCTATACCCCTCTACCGTCAAGTTAAGTTTGCAGCATATATAGAGTATGTATGAAATTAAAAAATAATAAACATATTTTCAATTTATTATTCACAATGTAATTTTTTGCATAAATTGAGCGGCATATTTAATTAAAATTTAATCCACTTAGCTCTTCCTTCTAAGCCGAATACAAGTGTAAAATAATTTCGCATTTTGCACTCCACGGGATTTCCCAAAGTTCCTGCCCCTGTCTGATTAAATAATTCAGCCCTGATATGCGGCCGTCTCTTCTTCAGCTGCAGCTATCTGATTTAGATGCCTATTAACTTCCCCCTTTTCCGATAGTTCCTTTCATAATCAGATAATCTCTCTAATGAATTAGAAGTATTTCCTTCCTTTCATTTATGTCTTCCTTCATATCGAGGCATTTCATCTCTTTAACATCCTGATTAATAAATAAGATTGTAATTCAAATTATTACTTGATCTATACATACGTAGTATATAGGAAACGTACAGTGTTGTGAAAGTCGAAAATATGAGTTTGAGTTATTGGAACGATTGGCGGATTTTAAACAACATCCCTGGTTTGAGTCGAACTCTTTAATTTTCTCGAACTAATAGAGCTATTCAAAAAAAATCTGATGTAGGCAACACATGACTTTCCTTATATAATGCAATGAATTTACTACTTTTACAGTTAAAAAAAAGGGTTTTTCTTATAGTAGATACTTATATTCTTTCCAAGATATTAAATTTTCTGCAATTAGCCGTCATTTTCATTGATTTTGCGTCGTTTTTATCCATTTGGCGAGATTTTCGTTAATTTGGCAACATTTGAAAAAGTCGCCAAGTTGGCGACATTCCGCCAAATTCGTCGCCAAAATCTCGCCAAGTGTTATGGACGAAGAAATAAGTTATTCTTACAGCAGATAAATGACTATAGACGTTCAAATACAAAAGTATTACTCAAACTATCTTTCTTCATGAATGGAACGAGCTAGATCCACGAGAATGGTGTCGCCAAATTTATCGCATACTATTACATATGAAAAGTGAACATGTTTCTCAATAGGAAATATTTTCATTTTATTTTACATGACTTTTTGATAATTTTTTTTTTTAAATGTGCAATATCTCGAGAACGGTTCATGTTAGCGTTCTAAAATTTATGTCAATCGTTTTCTAATGAAAAATTACATTAGAAATGTCTACTTGCGTAACTTTATTAGCGGTTTTGATTTTTTGACGATTTTTTCAAAATTTCACTCGAAAATTTAGGGGGTCCTGAACATTCGATTGCATATAAAAACAATAAACTTCCAGTGTTTACGGATTGTGATTTTTGTACCAAATTTCGTTCAAGTCGGTCCATTCGTTCGTCAGTTATCGTCTCCACAGACTCACTGACACACACACACACACACACACACACATACACATCACTTCAAAAATGTTTGATTCGTAATCAGAGATGCTTGAAACGTGCTCTCCCGTCGAAAACTCGAATTCGAATTTTCGACCCCCGTCACAATACTTTCCTTATACATTATGTATATAAGGAAAGTAAAAAGTTGTTACCATGAGAACTATCTGATACCCTAGTGAATACTGGAAAAGCAAAGATTGATATCATAAACAGTTGATAGATGTTAAACTCTGAGAAGACTTGCAACGTTTTCAAAAAATTATTAAAACAATCTTGACAGCTATTATGTTGAATAAGCTAGAACTTTTTATATACATTTTCACTACAAAACGAATGACAATTGCTTTTGTTGTGACATAGGCTATTTTCGATGCATAATAAATAATAACTGAATTTGCTGAAACTACTGACTAAATTAGCTAAAACCTTCAACAATTTGCTAGTAATAGCATAAATTAGATCTTTAAAGGCGTCAACTGCTTTCGCAGGCAAAAAATGTCCTTCAACAAGAGACATACGACAACATTTACTCTATCGAAAGCAGGATAGTGTTTGCCAAACTGTCATTGCCATATTGAAAGACTTCTGCAATGCCAAGATAGGCCAATTTGGCAAATAAAAGAAATTGTAAATTGAATGTAATTTAAAGCATATTTTTCGTCATTATTTTCAATAAATATAAATGATAGAAGGAACAAATAATTTTAGATTGCAGGATTACAAGGCTTCGGATTACTTAAAAACTTAAAATAATAATTATGCTGTCATCTTTAAATTTAAAGCCGGCATCATAAAAGGAATGACTTCATCAGTTATCACAGAAGATTCCAAAACTGCAACCTATAGCAAACTTATTGCTCCAGTTTAAATATCAGCTATTTGCTGAAAATCTGCAAACCGCAGCCAAACCAGTCGATGGACAGTAGCGTCGCCGAAAAAATAATTTTATGGAGAGGGGGTTGATAACCAAATATTGTGTTTCCCATTTTCCAAATATTATTTCCCTGAACTTTAAGAAAGGGGTTTTCTGGAGGGTTATCGACCTCAAAACCCCTCCTTCCCCTCCTTTGGTGACGCCATTGACCATAGATGCAGATCGCTGCACTGGGAAGGTGATTTTTTTTTAAAAATCTGCTGTATGTAATAAATTCTGGAAAACATTCCAGAATTTCAAACGAATATTTCATTCTGTAATTTCCTATATCTGTCCATTGAATTATTAACCACTTGGTGTCCGAATAACTCAAGAGCACGAACAAGCTTCTCTTTGATAAATCGTGACTTCCTGTGCGCATATCACCACGTGTGAAAGTTCTCGTCTGCGAGCAGAATGCGCAAGTAGAATAAAAGATTGATTTCCACCCCCATAAGTTGCGTGACGTCAGAATTTGCGTGCCTATTTGAATATTCTATCGTTTTGTTTGTCCGTTTCTCATCAACCGAACTTCAGAAAGTGGATGAACTTAGGGAAGCAAATTTCCTGGAGTGACAAGTAAACTTCAGAAAATAATTAAATAATTGTTTTCAATCGCATTTCTTCAAAAATAGCATCTCCTCGAACCAGGGCTCTGCAAATTCAGCGGTTTTAGAACGGATGCAACACTAAATATAAATATAAACGTTCCTTAAAAGTTACGATTTTCATACACCAAAAATAAAAAAAATGGGTTCCATATTTTATTTTGCAATAAGTCACGTGATATTTTCATATAATATGGGTGTAACTATTAATTCAATTTTTATTTATAAAACTTTTTAACATATTTTGATGATTTCTTTTACTCATTTTACGTGATAATTTGAATATTTCCTAAAATTTTTGAAGCAATTTATGAATTTTAGCTTAAAAGATATTTGAAGAATTATTTCCCATAGGGTTCAATGTGTTTCATTTTTTTAACCCGAGTTCAATCCAAATGTAATTGGGCAATATCATTTTTTTACATTTTCAATATGTCCCACAAACCGCCTCAACAATATACTCAAATTTCATTTTGATAAAGTCATTTTTACAGCAGTTATCATGCAAACGGACAGGCAGACAGACAGACAGAATGAATAAAGTCATAAACACCTTACAACTATATTGGAAAGTGCTAAAAATTTAAAATGCTTAATTTTTTAACACAGGGAGTCAGTTATATGTATATTTACACGAAGAAGCCAATGAAAAATTTACAAGCTCTAATGAACAGTTTTTGAATTATTCGCGGTTTTTAATAATTTTTTAAAAACTAGTTAGAAATGGGACTACGAAACAAAGTAAATATTCAAACAGATGTATAGTAATTTTACATTAGAAATCGAGAAAATGATTGTTCAGGATCATATAAATAGCAGTGGTTCATGTATTTCATTGTGTCTATTGGAGATTAAAATATTTAGCTACCCCCTCCTCCTCCCCCCCAAATTTTCCGCCGACACTACTACTTGGAAAACATTCTATTGTATATCTTAGAGAATGTTGATCAGTTTTATTGATGTTCCCAAGAAGACGAGAAGGCTCTACTAAACAAATAAGCGCCGTGTTGACCTACCCACAGCAAATTAAAAAAAAAAAAATGATTATTCTTAAATATGCCACGTGAATAATCACTTTGTGTATATTTTTTAAGCAAGAAAAAATTAGTCGAATTTTAGAATACTATAACAATCTACTTTGAAGAAATTCTTCAATTATAGACATATAGAAAATTTCCTTCAAAAGCCCTCCGAATACCTTCGTAATATAGGCTGGAAACACGAGAGCTCAACACGTATCCTCTTAGGTCTTTAGGAAGGCATTCTAGTGCATGGAAAGTGTTGATCCTTTTTTAAGAAATTCCCTGAAAAACACTGGATATGCTACAAAAATAACGGCTGTTTTCACAGGCCATCATCAAAATTAAAAAATATATATAGCATTATTAAATCTTACTACACCGGTCAAAATGATCAATATTTTTGTAGCATAGCCAGTTTTTTTCTCCTAGGAACGTCTTAAAAAGGATCAGCTCCTTCTAAGACATGCACAAAAATGTGTTCCAAAGGATCTCAGTAAAAGAACACATAGAGCCCCATATTTTCGGCATATTCGAGTATTACGGCGGTATTCGGAGGGCTTTTGAAGGATCCCAATACATACACTATTTTAAGAAATGCCTAAAAATGTAAAATTGCTTCAAAACAGATAGCTCTAACATTCTAAAAATCGGCTAATTCATAATCAGCTATTCATAAAGTGACTATTTTTTACATGACACATTTAAGAACAATAACAATTTTATTATTTTGCTTCGGGCCGGACAAAATGGCCACCATTTTTGTAGCATAGCCAAATTTTCTGGAAACATCTTTAAAAAGGATCAAAACTTTTGATGAAAATATTTAAAAAGTAATGGAATATGTAACAAACTGATATTTATACGATTCTGAATAATAATTTATTCTTTTTCTAATGTAAAACTATTATAAAAATCTGATGTGAGCAACACATGGCTTTCCTTAAATAATGTAATGAATTTACTACTTTTACAGTAAAAAAATAGGTTTTTCTTATAGTAGATACTAATATTCTTTCCATGATATTGAATTTTCGACAATTAGTCTTCATTTTCATTGATTTAGCGTCATTTTTATCCATTTGGCGAGATTTTCGTTAATTTGGCTACATTTCAAAAAGTCTGTCAAACATTCCGTCAAATTCGTCGCCAAAATCTCGCCAAGCGTTATGCACTAAGAAATAAGTTATTCTTACAGCAGATAAATGACTATTGGCGTTCAAATACAAAAGTATTACTCAAAGTATCTTTTTTCATGAATGGAACGAGCTAGATCCACGAGAATGATGTCACCCAATTTATCGCATGGTATTACATATGAAAAGTGAACATGTTTCTCAATAGGAAATATTTTTTTATTTATTTTATATGACTTTTTGATATTTTTTTATAAAAATGTACAAAATCTCGAGAACGGTTCATGTTAGCATTCTAAAATTTATGCCAATCGTTTTCTAATGAAAAATTACATAAGAAATGTCTATTTGCAAAACTTTATTAGTGGTTTTGATTTTTTGACGATTTTTTCAAAATTTCATTCGAAAATTTAGGGGGGTTCTGAACATTCGATTGCGTATAAAAACAATAGGCTTCCAGTGTTTACGGATTGTAATTTTTGTACCAAATTTGGTTCGAATCGGTCCATTCGTTCGTCAGTTATCGTCTCCACAGACTCACTGACACACACACACACACAGACATCACTTCAAAAATGTTTGATTCGTGATCAGGGATGCTTGAAACGTGCTCTCCCGTCCAAACTCGAATTCGAATTTTCGACCCCGTCACAATACTTTCCTTATACATTATGTATATAAGGAAAGTAAAAATATTTAAATATTTACTTTGTTTTGAAAGAAGTCCCATCACCAATATTTTTTTTAAATTACTAAAAACTGCAAATAATTTAAAAACTGTTCATTTCAGAAGCTTAAAAATAATTCATTAGCTACCTCTTGTAGAAATGCATAAAAATAAAGCAAATCATGCACTTTAAATTTTAATATAAAAATTTTTAAATGGTCATCATTTTGGTTGCATAGACAGTTTTTTTTTTTTTAAATTAAGGACAACCTTAAAGAGTTTTAGCACCCCTGAGGTATAAAAAATTTGGTCTTGTATTATCAGGGGGGTGCATGTGAACCCCCCTACCCCTGGTTTCCAGACATTAAAGCTGGTAAATTTAGGTCAAGAAAATAATGTGGCTCTTATTCTTCTTATCAAATTGTACCCATTCCATCCAGCATTGATATATCTTAATGTCACTATCGAGGTATTTGTATACCTTGAAAACGCAATTTTTAATCAAAATATCGATTTTTAAATTTAGTATCATTATTAAACCATTTTTTTTCTTTTCCCAAATCCGTTTAAAAAATGTTATATCTTTTGATAGCCACTTTTTAAAACCGGGAACTCTGTTATACTAACCGTGAATTTAAATGTTTATTTTCATTGCAGTTCTATTAAATACTAGAAAATCTCCAAGCTCTTAAATAAGCGCCTGCTACGTAAATACAGATAAAATCACTCAATTTCTGAAACACCCTGTTTTGAACCAAAATCCTTCCCGCGCTCAGTTTCTTCATTGAACAACTTTGCCAATTGGATAACGCAATTTAACAACGGCTATATAAATACTTCAATGCTCTTTATAGAAATGAGCAGACCCCCTCCTCCCCCCAGTTATGGCGTCAACAAGACGGGAGAAAGTTTCCGCTTGTATTCGGATAAAAATTGTAATTTTTATAAATCCACTTAAAAATGCACAGAAAATTCAGAAATAAAACCATCCATTTCTACTGATTTCCGGTCTAAATTAAGTGCTAAAAGTGTGTAATGTATTTCACCCCCTATCGTTCGCCGGAGCAACATGGTTCACTTCTTGGGTCGCTTATGGTCGAACGGTCAAGTGCCTGGCCATTTGTCAACGACAATAATCCCTAGCACTATACTAATGAATACGAAAATACCCATAAATTGAAATGTCTGATCATTCTTTTGCCATTATATTTATCTGTCATTTTTACCTCCATTATAGGATGAATTTACAACATGTCCAGCAATTCGGACGTAAAAAAAAAATTCCATAGCAAATGATTGAAGAAGACACTCCCATTACGGATAACTGCATTTATAGGCCGGTTTTGTTCTTATTATGTGCTTGTCAGCATGGAATTTACCAATAGTAGCTTATAGCAAGTATTTCGCTGCCATTGCATATATCGACTATTTCGTGTTGAAGAGAACATAATAAGCGCGAAACCGGTGCATGGATACTGTTATTTGCAATGGGGTGTCTTTTAAATCTTTGAGGGCGTCCTTTATAGGCGGGTCATGTTATTATGAGCTCTTAGAGTTAAGAAAATCTAATTAGAAAATTCCATGATTCTTCTCGAGAACGGTGTATGTTGCGAAATGTTTTGTGCCAGTGCACTTTTTATTTAAAGAAATTGGTTCTTTTCTTAGCCCGTTTGGCCGAATTCTCTGCGAACCGTTTGAGCGTTGCTCTTCTACAAGGAGGGGACGTGATCGGAGTTTGGATGGTTCTCCAATGTGATGAGATGGAAGATCCTTTGAGATGTGTTTGTGGGCAGAATTCATTATGAACGGAATTCTCTCTCACTAACATTCACATGTTCCATGAAAAAAATGGCACGTTGGATAATTGCGTTCTAATCATGTGATCAGCTGATATTTAAAACTGTCCATTACCACCCACGCTTCACACAGACAAAATGGATAGTTATTCCTCAGTGTGGCACCTACACACTTAATGTATTTTATGAATATCAAGAACCGCTTAAGATGAATGCATAAAAATGGCGAATATCTTATAACTCTGTTGACAATATGTTATAACTCTGGCGAATATATTATAGCTCTGTTGCGATATGTAGAGCAATATTTCTTCTCTATAGGTCATCATTGTTGGCTGTTTTATTTTCACCATTTTCAGACAGTTTAATCTAAACATTAATTATTAATAAATGGAATAATAAAATAAATGTTTCAATAACAAATAGTTTGATCAGAGGAATAGGCAGCAAACGATATCGGTATTGGAAGCACTGTTATTATGGTTAAAAATAAACTAAAAAACTGCATAAATATTGAACTATAAAATATAAAAATATCATTTACTATAAATCTAAATTAAAATATCTCGATAAGGGTTAGTGAAGTACGTAAAAAAAATTAAGGCGAATTTTAGAATACTTTTATCTGCGCAGGATGGTATAAAAACAAATTTTGTCTATTATGCCGTTCCCAAGTTATAACTGAAAGTATTTTAGAACAAACCCTTTACATATCATGCAAGCTAAGTTTTACATATTATATCACTCTACAAGCTTTCACAAATACATAAACATCAGTTCAAAAATTTTTAAACTTTTTTCTACAGCTTTAAGACGTATTTTTCATAAAAAATCTCGAATATAAGGCGAATTTTAGGATACTTTTATCTAAGCAGGATGGTATAAAAACAAATTTTGTCTATTATGCCGTTCCCAAGTTATAACTGAAAGAATTTTAGAACAAACTCTTTACATATCATACAAGCTAAGTTTTACATATTATATCTCTCTACAAGCTTTCACAAATACATAAACATCAGCTCAAAAATTTTAAAACTTTTTCCGGCAGCTTTAAGACGTATTTTTTATAAAAAATCTCGAACATTTCGGGAGAAAAATTATTATATTACTTTATAGAAATGATGTAATAGGAGAAAAAACTCTTTTATTAATTCGATATAAATCAGAAACAAAAATCTGGAATTAACAGATCGAGTCCTATCATCAACAATCCATACGTGATGCAGAATTCGATTTTTTATTCTTGTTTCTAATTGCACTTCACTTCAATGTCACGCGAACAGCAGAGACCTTTCACACCCAGCATCTCAAGTAAGATGCTAATAGTCTGTAAGAAAAGTCGCATGACATTCAGACATCAGATTTTAATTAAATATGTTTTTCCCATTCTTAAACTCGCGATCAACCAGAAGAAAGTTGAAAAACAGAATGTCAAATGATTACTGTCCAACTTTTTTTTTTCATGTAAAATAGAAAGCGTTCTAAGAAAAAGCGCTGGAGACATAAAATATTTCCAATCAAACATAAAACATCCTGCGCTTATCCTCGGGGGCCTGAAAATGGTGCGGAGAAGTCTGTTTCTTCGAAGAAATGTTTCTGAGATTTCATTCTGGAAAGATAAGGTAGATGAAAAAGAGGGATATGGCCCAAGGAGGAAAATTCAGCGATGGTTAAAAGAAAAAAAATATGTCGACTTTTTCTTCAAGACATTGAAGAATGAAAGCTGTTTTTATGGGGAAACTATATTAATGTCCAGTCATGTAAAAAAAAAATTCTGAGTTTGTTGAAATATAACAAGAATCCTAAAAAATTGAGATGTGTAGTTTTTTTTTACTTTCTCTGCAATACATGGTAATGTATAGTGAAAGTATTGGAATCATGTCGAAAATCGCAAATCGAGTTTTCGACGGATCTACACGCTTCAAGACCTCTAGAATACAAAATAAACTATTTTTAGCGTGACGTCTGTGTGTGTGTCTGTAACTAACTAAAAAAACTAATTGACCGAATTTCATAAAATTTGGTAGGTAAGTCGCTTGTGGGCGAATCAGGTGCGCTGATTAGTTTTGGGTACGATTCGGGATAAAAGAACCCGCCTTTTTTGCGAAATGGCCCGCAAAAGCTTGTATCCACTCTAGCTAAATATCTCATGAACCGAATTTCACAAAATTTGGTAGATAAGTCGCTTGTAGGACACCCTAGTGCTGATTAGATTTTAGTACGATTCGGAGAAAAATAACCTGCCTTTTTTTGCAAAATGGCCCGCAAAAATCGACAAAATCTTAAATAAAAATCTACGTATGCTGAAATATATCCATTAAATGCTTGTTTTATACGTAAATGTTAACGAAGAAAAGAATAAGACCAACCCCATTACACTAGGACTAGCCGTTCTTGAGATATTTTTGTTTTTTCGTTTTTTTTTCTACGCCACCTATGAAAATGAGTCCAGTTACCAAATGAGAACGAAAATTGAATTAATAGTGAATTGAATTTAATTAAAATAAAGAGAATGTGTATATAAGTCTGCACGGAAAGTCATGTGCTACCGCCATCAGATTTTTTATTATTATTATTTAATGTTTTTTTATAACCAGTGAATGTTTTAAAAGATTTACAAAACAAGGATACTGTTGAATCCTTAGAAACCGTGGGTGTGTTACCAGGATAAGAGGACGAGTCTGTATTTCCGTATAACGTACTCTTTATTAAAACACCAGCAAGCGTAAACGAAAGCAAAGTAAGGGTTAATTACTCTCTGTCTATCTTACAAGATCATAACGTAATTGTCAAGTACAATAAAATAGAACTTAACGCAACACAAAAGCTTAACACAGCTTAACGCAAAAGCTTAATTCGCAGCTTAACGCAAGCTTAACCCAAAATTTAGAAACTTAATGCAACACAAAATATTATATTCCTAAAATAATGACATATTCACAATTCTGTTTCGTATTATACTAACTGCTTCTAACTGAACTATAACCAGTTTATATACTCTATGTGAAAATTTCAGAAAAATTGATGTCATACGAGTCATTCTTAACCAAACTACTAAATTCTAGACGTTACCAAAAGTCGCTATATATGCGATAATTGGCCAAATTTGTCACCAAGGTTACTCAATGTGTCCCTAACATCATAAGCAACCCGAACTTTCAAATAATAACGATGGTTCCTTGTTCATGTCGTTTTTCCTCGGAGATGGACAACATGTCAATTACACACTTTAGGTATTCGTAACAATAAACACAGTGACGAATATCATTCTAAAAGTTTTCAAGAAGTGAATATACGTCAAAATCACACAGTTATATTATTTTGAGGTAACAATATAAAAAATATATATATATATATTATATCCGTTTTCGTTCGTGTTATTATTTTTATTTATTTACTTTTATTCCCAAAATTGTTTTTTCGATTTATCAGTTAGTTTGTCATTCTAATGAATAGGGTGTATTTCACTGATCTGTATTAATACTATGTCACTTTAATATTTTTACGTCTATAGTATACCCTTATATTTCATTTATTATATTATTATCATTATTTCTTGATTTATCCCATTTCTCAGAAGGAAGGAAGAAATCTTAAATTTCGAATAATTCAACTTCCAATCGGGCGATTTGCTAAAATTTCTATCTAATAATTTACGTTTTCTTGAAATGCCTGAGTTGTGCGCTGTAAGCAAATTCGAACACAACAAACACTTGAATATCAACTTTTAGTTTTCTTAGATAAGAAGTTTATGAATTGCTAACGATCGAAATTTGGATCCTCCACTGACTTTTTGTGTTAGGAGAATTTTTTTTTTTAAATTCCACATTCGTTTCAAACTCTCACTATCTTTACACCCCGACGCACATAAGTATAAGATTGTAAGAAGGTGATCGGTATCGACAGCAACCACGATTGAGGGCAATAAAATCAGTTGTAAAAGAAGTATAGTCCACAATAGTTTAAATTCTGTAAAGTTAATATAAAGCTAAATAGAATGGATACAAGTCAACTTTAAAAAATTTTTAAATTAAAGACAAACAAAATAGGTTTAAAAAGTCATTTAATAAAACACCTTTCCTCGACGTACATAAGAAGTGTACCTCGACGTACTTCTTCGGTTGCGAAGCTACCGAAGAAGGGCATGGTGATGCCCGAAAGCGCTTTGACTTTGTAAACTTATGTACGTCGAGGAAAGGTGTTTTATTAAATGACTTTTTAAACCAATGTTGTTTGTCTTTAATTTAAAAGTTTAATATAAAGCAATTTTATAAGTGTAAAACTGTGGGATTATTTCTGACAAAAAGCCATACTAAAGGACGACACATTCTCGAAATCCGTACCATCAGTTAAATTCAAGTAGATAGATTCAAGTACACTTTTGAAATATTTCAAAACCTTTCAAACCGTATTTACACGCGTAACCCGATCTAGAACCTGCATAAAGTGAGAAAAAAACGTCGATATTGCGGATGAAATTTAGGAACCTTTTAAATTGCGTAAGTAGAATAATTTATTTAATCTAGAGATCACGGGGTCAATTTAAGTCAATCAAACCAAACAAATGACTCAGCATTGGGTTAAAAAAATCTTCAGAAGGTTTTCATTTGAACTCTTTTCCCATTAAAAGCCGCCGGGATTTTAAAAAATATATTGAAGTCTATTCTGACTTTTGACATAGTTATGATCAATATTCTTAAATGTTTCGGTAAGGGAATAAAATCACTCAATTGTAATAAAAGAAAATTAAAGATATTCGTTTCTATTACAAAATATTAAAAAAAATAATTTATATTCCCCATTTAGACAATATTCCTCATTTCGTCTTTGATTTTGAGTCTGTAGTCTGTAATGTTGACGAATATGGTTTGTTGTGTCCTTGCAACGTACTGTAATAACAATATGGTTAGAAGTTATCCTGTGGGTCTAAAATGTCTTTCTTCAAACCCAGTAACCACGGAAAATCTAAAATCGTCGTTTTAAGGAGTTTGTGCTTGCTGATCCTCTCATCGCCTAACCTGTGCTGACGAACGGCAACGACCGCAAAACCATGGTCTGTAGGTGGTGAGTGATGATCGATTGAGCCCAATTCACGCAATTTTCACGCAATTTAGCAACGCTTTGTTATAGGAAAGAAGCCACTGTAATCAGGAGGTCTCATCCGTCAAAATCTCGAATTTAAAAATTTGGGGGAGGGAGGGATAATAATAATTTATTTTATTAGAATAATATGGGCCGCAAAACAATACTTTCTCTATTCAATAATATGATAGAGTAATAACCGGGGTAAGAGCTGTTCAATTTGTCTTTTAACTAAATTGAAAAGCCTCGCGTGAAACTCAGATGGGAAAAGAAGTAAAAAAGTAAAGTCCATTGTATTATGGAAAGACGGTTGATGTTTCAAGTTGACCAGCTCAAAAAGAGTCAACTCAAAAGGGTTCATTTAACAGGAAACTCCTCCGATATTGGCACCTTTCTAACGCATCTAAACCTTCAAAAAGCATTAAAATGTACAAGAGTATATAGTTTATAAATTAAACATTTGGTAAATTCAATGGGAATCACAAAAAAAAAAATCTCTGAATAGAAGTTTTATCAGCAACAATAAAATAAAAAAACTTATTCTATTCTTGAGAACGAGAATATGGTTTATGGAAATATTTTCAATGAGATCTTTAGATTTCGTTTTTTGTTCGATAAGCCGAACGGACGAAAAAACGGGCCACTCAAACCCAGAGGGGATTCCGAAATGAGCAGCGGACGGAATATTTTCGATTGCTGCGGCCAATCTCTTTATCTCGAACTTTTCTAAAGTCTCAAGAGAGGTATGGCCATGAAATAATATTATCGAAAGATCAAGATGAACTTTTTTTAATAAACATACAATTTGATTTTGTGCTCTACCTTGCAGCGAAAAAAAACAGGGTTGATCATTTGATTACGTCGCTCAATCAATACGGTATAAATCAGTAGTTATACGAAGTTCATTGCTCATTGATGTAAAACACATTTAAGTGAAACCATTTTTAAGGGGACGGTGGACGCGTTGACATTTTTTTTATTTATTTATTGACTTAGAAACGTGAAAATCTGTATAAATATTCCTCTTACCATTACTATATACAATACCATTAAATTTGTTTTCAATTTTGTTATAATTTTGTATTTTTTTTAATTTAATTTTGTTTAATGAAAATTTAAAAATGCTCCTTAATTTATTCACAATTTTGATTCATTTTACATTATGATCACTCAAAACACATTATGAACAAATTTGGGTATTCATTTTTAAATCCCTCAGAAATTTAATTAATTTTTAAATATTTTTCTGGATTAAAACATAATTTTCATCATTTAATTAGGCTCTTATTCACTTTTAATTACCTTAAAAAAGTCCAATTAAAAAATGCATACCCAGTTTCATTAAAAAGTATGAGAGGTGTCTTTTTGCCAAATTTCATGCATCTCAGACAAAAATTAAGACGCATGGAGCATTTTAAAAATGTAAAACCTTTGAAAATTCCGTTTCGAAAAAAATGCATTCAACCTTTTGCTTACGAGTGGGACAGCGTCCATCCCAAACGAAGAACCTCCCAAAAAGACAGGTATTTGACATACCTTATCCCAAACAGTTCAACCTCCTTTGCAGGCATTGGCGTCCATGGAAATCGCAATGTATCTGTAGTCGATTTCCATGGACGCCAATGCCTGCAAAGGGGGTGGAACTGTATATATTAAAACTTTTTTAGTCGATTTTTGCTCATTTCAACGTCCACCGTCCTTTAATCTCAATACGAAGTTTTACACACTAGTTTTAAACTCACCTCGAACACTTTTGAAAAGATGTCCGTTTGTGTGTGTGTCGGAAAATGATAGTTTGAATGACGTTATGAATGTAAAATGTGCTAAAATAACATCCAGGGTTCCTAATAAAGTCCTTAAGCGCTCAAGTAACTCCCGGATGAAAGATCCCTGGTGTATATGTATAGTAAAGTGGCCCAATGAAGTAAATGGGATTGCAGCTTCCCTGTCGAAGAAGTTAGAAACGCGAACATGCCGACAAATTGAGATAAAAGAAGCATTCCAATTACGAAGCTATATAGCATTCTATAATTCGTAGAAATCAGTACTCAAATCTCAAGATAAAATTGATTACAAAGAGCATTTATTCAATGCACTGTGGTTTTAGGCAATTTGCTATTTTATTCAGGAATGATACAATAAACAGCACTCACATACGCAGAAGTCTAGTGTTCAAAATGCCCTCCGTCAACGGCAAGAGGCATTTAAATTTAGAAAAGAATATTATCACTTACTTTAAGAATCATTACAGGTGTCATGGTGGACCAACATCTATTAACCGATGAAATGGGATAAGTATTTATTTCCTTCCATATAAGAGTATTTTGTGTTTTTAAAATCGATACCTATTAATTAGCAAATATTTCATAGCTTTGTAATATACATTTTCCTATCTGGCTTTGTTAGAGTGTCTTGGGAACCCTGCATATTTGCTAAATTATTCCAATTTATAGGGATGCCAAACCTGCTGCCAACAGTACTTTAAACAATATTTTTAAAAACATTTTAAAAGAATAAAGAATCCCCCAGTTCTTCTCCGTTAAAGCTGACTCAATTTAGTGGGGGGGGGAAACGAATTAGTATTGATTAAGGCTTCTACATACACAAGCTAACGCAACCTCCAGTTTGACTGCATCTAGTCCAGTCAGCTTGTATGTGCTGTTTCAATGGCGCACATATGTTACATGACTGATATTGGATGCGCAATTTAGCTGCAAATTAGGTAGATGCTTCTGCTTTCAAAAAATATATTCTCTACTTTGATTTTCTCGAGATCCCGAGAAAAGGACGGAAAAAGTAACCATTTTATCGTCATGTACAGCCATTGCCTCAAGTCGAAGGCAAGATAGTCACTGTGCCAACCTGTATATTTAGGAGCTTTAATATTGATCATTTGCGGATGTGTCATAATGTGACGTCCCGATTTTTTGAGTCACCATGTTGGACAAAACGGACAAAATAAAGCCAATGTGGTAATGAATCTAGCCATGATATTGTATTAGATAAGATAAAAAACGTAAATATACACATTCCATAAATGTATATTAAGAAATTAACCGCATATTGTGACCACAATGATTTATATATATTGTATCTTTCGGCAAAAAAATACGAAATTGTAATAGAAGAAACGACGAACAGCAAGAAAACATAATCTAACATAAGAACGGAATTTTCGTCCAACAAAGGTTGACAGAAAGTAAATATACCGGTTGTGACTTCATGTTCAAATACTCAATAGATCAAAGACCTTGACAACCAAGCAATGAATTCAGAAATGTTAGAATCGCGCTCCCATTATAGATAGTAACATCCGTGGGTCGGTTTTGCACTTTAATAGTCCATATTTGAAGTAGAAACACGAAAACTTACAATGGGTCACAAATTTTCCAACTTTGTAGAGATCCACAACTTTAGCCCTACCCCTTTTTTAAATCTCTTAAAGATTGAGTCCAGGCTATAAGGAATTTCAAGAACCAGTGAATGCTCAGCCTGAATTCAATATTTAATATATTTGATGTCAGGTAAAAATGGCTGAGTCTCCATATAGGTTCTCAAAATTATGGCATATTGCAAGTTTCTTTACTGCCGTTGCAGATATCACCTATTCCATGCTGCCTGTGGTGATTTGAAAAAAGTGCTTATAAATTGCGGTGACTAAAATTAAATTAAAGAAATTGAAATCATTTATTTGAAAATATTTTAAAATATTTTAAAATTGATTAATCCACAAAATCCCATGTAAAACATTTGTTTCTTCATTTGAGGTGGATTATTGCAGGTTTAAGCACACATTTTTGCTTTTCCTTCGTTTAATTTCAATCACCAAATACTTTATCCTCTTCTTTAAAAAAACATAATCACCACACTAGCAAGCGCATAAAGAACACGAAACCAGCCCATGGATGTTATTATCAGAAATAGGAGCATGATTTTAACTTATAGTAACTCCGATAGAGTGATTGAGTATAAAATGGCTATGTGACTTTCTATGGAAATAAACTGTAAAAGTTCCGTGTGGTTTCATAAACGATTTTTTGCAACACTCATACTACTATTAAACAAATGGGTCCCGTTTAAAAGTTAGCGCAGCAACATATTTTACATCAAACTATTGTAAAGGTGGGGAGGAGAGGAAAAGTGGATAAAACGGCCATGTGCTATTTTTAACACTTTACAACATAGTTGAAAAGTGTTTATGACTTTGTTCATTCTGTCTGTCTGTCCGTTCGCACTATAACTGCCGTGGAAATGACTTTATCAAAATGAAATTTTAGTATGTTGTTGAGACGGTCTGTGGGACATATGGGAATGTAAATGAATAAGATCACCTAGTTTTGGGTTGAATCTGGATTGAGAAAATGAAATACATTGAACCCTATGGGGCCTAATTTTTCAAACATTTTTTAAGCGAATTTGACTTTTACAAATTGTTTCGAAAATTTTAGGAAATATTCAAATTATCCCATAAAATAAAACAATTCAGCAAAATTGTGAGACCAGAAATAGATCTCACACTGTTATGGTGAGACAGTTTTATGTACATTATTTATTGTGTCTGAAACGCCAAACAATACCACAGTCTCAATGACGCCAGTGTTTGAGACACGTGGACCCAAAGGTCAGATAAAACCATAAATTTAGGAGTGTCAAGGCAGAAGGGGGTCGGAGAACTGTTGAGAAAATGTAAAGTAACGGCATTGGATAAGAGGCTAACCAATGGAAAAGGTGCTTGTACAGTCACCCTGAATGCCGCAAATGAGAGCAAAGGGGGAGTGTCAGTCCTGAGGCAAAAGAGCCACAATCTATGACATAAGAACGAGAATACTTGGTCAATACAGCACGAGAAATAGACGAGATTAACAGCTCGAAATTAAGGAGCACGAAACTTAGAAAGATGTGTCGACTACGAGTGTAACTAGAGATGTAGAGAACGACTTCGATGGCTAGATCAATTTGCAGTGCAATCACGAGTACGAGATGGAGCCAAACACGCAGAGTTACGGCTAGTACGAGTTGCTGATGCAAGCATTATGGTCTATGGTCAAAGCCGAAGGTGAAGGTAATGCCCATTGAAAATTACAGGTCTGAAGACATTTTAGGCATTTTAATAATGGTCTAACATTGTCTCTTTCCGCCGGAATAATTAATAAGAAGAATAAATGTTGAAATTAAGTATTCTATGTTGTTACTAAATTATTTATTGTTACAGTTAAAATGGTGCAATCAATTTAGTATTATATTAATTAATATTCTTTTATAGAACTAGCGCGAAAGATAAATAATTGGAGGGTTATCAGCGGCAAACAACGCAATGTACAAATAATAATGAGTTCGGCGAATACGAGCAATTTACGGCCATGTCAATAATTTTACTAAATTAACATATTTAAAAACCCAGGTTTAATGTTAAGTTTTGTGCACCACAAAAATATGTTCAGTAGTTTTTTAAATAAAAATTAAAATAATAATTACATCCATATTATAATTAAAAATCATGTGACCCACTTCAAAATAAAGTATGGCATCCATCTTGTGTCAAAATCGTGATTTTTAAAGTTCTTTTTAATTTATATTTAGTGTTGCATCCGTCCTAAAACCGCTTTATTTTTTTTTCTGTGCATCTATATATTGCGTTAAAGCAAATACAATATTTTTGGAGTTTAAATGATCATCAAACCATCAAACTTTGATCGTTCCTACAACGAAGCCTAACTTTCACGTATGGAGAATGTAAACACATCAATCTGTAAGATGAGTTGTATAAGAATTGCTGAATTTCTTTAACGTAAAATTATTTAGCTCTGGAGTCTGCAATATAGCTTATATGAATGAAACATTCATTGATTTTACATAGAGAAGCAGACGATTCCATATTATTGCTTTTTTGATGAAGTTTTAAGCATGGAGTTAGAAAGTAAATTAAGTAAAATAAATTGTTATAGTATTGTGCTAATTTTAAAAATATCGCCGCTGAACAAAAGGAATGAAACAAATTTATGAATGAAATATTCACTGCTTTTATATAGAGAGCCAGGCGATTTTTATTTCGATGACATCATTTGAATAAAGTTCATTTATTTTCGATGAAGTTTTTAAATAAAATAAATTATTGTAGCATTGTGATAATTTTAGACATATCACCGCTGAATGTATTGCATTTTAAAGTTGTTTAAATGAAATTGCATTTCAGTTGGAAAGTATTTCATAATCAATGCTTTATGCATGATTGATCTTTCTTGTTTCATCTTCAATTTACTGCCACCTATTAGAAATGAGGTTTCTTCTGGAGATTAAGATTTTTTAGACTCACCCTGAACCACGTAGATGCGTTTAATAAAGTTTTACATTTAAAATAGTATTTTTCACGGACTCTGATGTAGGGTAAGTGAAACTTTTTAGTCTTGTATTGAATTTAACATTCAACTTTATTTATTTTTAATCAGTAATTATAGAATCTTAATGTTTTATGCTGTGGAAATTCATTTGTAGATCCATGCCAATGTTCACAACTTTAGTGTTAGTGACTTGTATAATTGCGATGGCGGGCTAGGTGGCCAGCAATGTGGATAAATATTATGATGCTGAATAGGACTCATTGCATCAACAAATCAACTGCCAGATTATTTGTAGCTGTTTTATTTTTTATGCGTAAATTTGTTTTCCGTTATTTAGTCATTACACTAAGCATTTTGTTCATTTTTAGTTAAATACCATCTTCATATTTAAGAATAGAATATTGTACCGCTTATATACTTATCATGAACAGCATTTATGCCTCTTGTTTACTATATTATTTGTAAATAATCTGTTTACGCTGTTAGGTGTTTTAATGTTTTTATTTTTATAGAGTGACCATTGTCGGGTAAAGTGGCAACTTATGCCTAGTGCAGTTTTCATTAGATAGGATTATAATCATTTACTTTTTATAAAACACATAATCAATAAAAAAAACACTGCATTCATGCAAAAATTTAAACTACATAAATCATAATGTTGGTTAATAGTATTATTTTAATATTTTAAATTGGCTAAATTTGGTTTCTTGAGTGAATACTTAACCCCTTTTCCCAACATGTGTAGGAATTCGCTGAGACACAAGAAATGAGGCTCTATTCCATGAACACGCCTTCTTTACAATAGCTACCTGTATTTTAAATCGACCTGAAACAAGAGATGTATTTTAAACAACGAGAACCAAAAGTTTATAAATTAAATTTCTGTTAGGGTGAAAATGCTGAATAAAACTTTTATCAATGACAGAGGAGAAACTTTTTTTTCTATTCCAAGGAACGAGGATATGGTTTATGGAAATATTTTCAATGGAATCTTTAGATTTCGAGTTTTTTTTTTCTTTTTTGTTCGATAAGCCAAAGGGATGAGAAAAAACTGCTCGGTAAAACCCAGAGGGGATTCAGGAATGAGCAACGGGCAGAATACTTTGCAATTTCTGAGGCCGATCTTTTTATCTCGAACTGTTTAAAAGTTCCCTGCCAAAAAATAAGATTATCAAAAGCAAGATGGAGTTTTTAATAAACATGTCATGTGATTTTGCGCAGTATCTGATAAAGGGACGGATCAGTTTAAGTAAATACGTTTCTGTAAATCAATTCTACAGATTTTTTCGTCCACAAGTTATTCATTAATTCAGCATCCTTACCTATTAAGCTCTTGTGTGAGACAACTTGATTACGATTTTCTCTATTTATTGTAAATAGTTTATAAAAGCTTTTTTAATATTATTATTAGATGGATATAACCGGCATTGCTCATGATTTACGGTACGTGTAAATTCAAATAACATTCTAAATTATATTGTTCTTCGAAAAATTCTTAATAGAATTTTTTTGTATCGGTATCTCAATAGTTAGAGCATCGGCTGGTCAGTTCGAAGATATCCGGCTGAGACCATGATACTTTTACAATTGGCTCTCGAACAGATTAACCCTGCAGATTAGATGCGATGTGTGGTGCACAAAACAAATATAATTTAAAGTTGGCATTTTAGATTATTATTATTAACATATATATCTTAACATGGCCATAAATTATACATAGTGGATCTCATTATTATTTTACATTGCATTGTTTTGCCGCTGATAACCCTCCAATTATTTATCTTTCGCGCGAGTTCTGTAAAAGAATATTAATTAATATAATACTAAATTGATTGCACCATTTTAACTTTAACAATAAAACATTTATTAACAACACAAAATACTTAATTACTTAATTACAACAATTATTCTTCTTATTCGCGCCGGAGAGTGACAATGTGAGACCATTTGTTAAAATTCCTAAAATATATTTAAGCCCTGTAATATGTTTAATGGGCACATACCTTCACTTTCGGCTTTGACCATAGACCACAATTCTTGCATCAGCAAATCGTACTGGCTGTAACTCTGCATATTTGGCTCCATCTCGTACTGCTGATTGCACTGCAAATTGATCTAGCCATTCTTTTGGAATCTCTATGGAACAATTTACAACACTTGCGTAACATTTCTCAACTGCATCTCTACTGTCGAAATCGTTCTCTACATCTTATGTCACACTCGTAGTCTACATATCTAGTCGTTCTTTTTTAAGTATCGTGCTCCTTACCGTCGTCGTGCTGTAAGCCTTTTTCTCGCTATATCTGTTTTTTATCGTCGTACTTATGTCATAGGTTGTGGCTCTTTTTGCCTCAAGACTGACACTCCTCTTTTGCTCTCATTTGCAGCCTTCAGAGTGACGCTACAAGTTTCTTCTCAATTGGTCAGCCTTTCTATCTAATGTCGTTACACATTTTCTTAAGAGTCCTTCGACTCCCCCCCCTTCTTGTCTTGACACCCCTAAATTTATGATTTCGGTTGACCATTGGGTCATCGTGTCGTAAACACTGGCGTCATTTAGACTGGGGTATTGTCTGATGTTTCAGACACAATAAATAATGTGCATAAAACTGTCTCACAATAACTAGTGTGAGATCTATTTCTGGTCTCACACGATGATTATCTAAAAGTCCCAGTTGCGAATTTCCTGCGGACCCTACAAATTATAAAGCCAGTTTTAAGATCATGACCGCACAAGCTAGCCTGTGAAACAAAATAGAGAAATCGAAGTGGTCGTTCAGGTCGGCAGTTGCACGTAGACTTGACTTCAGATGGAGGATACTATAGGGACGAGGAAATTTTGGATAAGAAGGATTTGAAATCTTTTCAAACTAAATGGTTGGAGCATCATTTGGCCCGTTTGAAAATCCAAAGTTCGATCTCCATCTGGGATAAGGAGTCTTTTAGAACCTAACTCTATGAAATACTAGTAATTTCATAACATACAAAATACTACGTGGGCAATGATCTAGCGATTAGAATCATGGAAGACCTTTTTCCTGAACTCGTTGATCTTCTCGCCCTACAATTCTGATGAAGCGGAATGCTGGCACTCGCCCCCATGACACGCATACTGGGCTTCATCAGCGCATGGAACAAGCCACACCCCTAGTGTGTCTGCCTATAGTTAGCTGGTGTGTGATAAAACGATCATATATTTCCTTATGTTGTTTTACTAATAAAACACTATATTTAAATAAAAACTATTAAGACTGCATTCTTCCTAGATAAATTTTTTTAACACTCTTGTTATTCTTTCGGTCTTGCTTCTTAAAATTCATATATTTTGGAAGAGACTGATCCATCCATTATGAACGCAGCTATCAGTTGGAATCGTTCATTTCCTTCTTAGAATCGTTCCTGAAAGAAAGGCAGATGATTATCCTCCTCCCTCTTTAAAACACTCGAATGTCGGAGGAACTTGAACTCAATACTCTCACCAGGTGTTTTTGAATGGAGATGGATGCAAGTTTATTTTTCTTCTCGTCCTGGTGTCGCATACAATGGGTCATGAATGTGTTGTAATTTATGATGCCCTACAGTCGGATTTAGAATTCGCTATTTTGATGCAATGACTTTATCACGAGATTTTTGTATTTTTCTAAACAAGGGGACAATAAAATGCGTTGTACTGTTTGTCGACAAGAGATCGTAAGGTTTACAAAGCCAAAGAAAAGTCACAAAGGATTCATTCCTCTCAACTTCAAATTTCCCATTTGTCGGAAGAACTTGAGTCCCACACTCTCTTTAACTGAGAATAAAGGTATTTTCTAGAAAACTATGTATCGCCTACAGTTTGTCAGGAATATTTTATACAATGCATGATATTATTAAGTACAATTCGGAATTTGCTATTGTAAAGGAATAGCTTTATTCGAAAATTCTACAAATTAATATGTACCTTTTTCTGGATGAAATCGCTGGTTTTTCTGTAAAAATCGATTATGTAGTACTCTTATATAATGCAACCTCATAGAACAAAAAATTATATTCGAACTCAACCTTTTTCCCAAAATTGAATCAATTTTCTCCTCTATTGTTAGACATAGCATATATCTATTAATTATCACACAGGTCGTTGGTTGAGCTCGATTTTCGTGCTTTAGCAATTGGAATTTTGGAAGCATGCTCACTTCTAATTTAAAAGTTTTTCTTTTAATTAAATGCAAAATTATTTCCTATATATTACTTTCCTTATATACACAATGTATAAGGAAAGTTTTGTGACGGGGTCGAACATTCGAATTCGAGTTTTCGACGGGAAAGCACGTTCAAGCATCCCCGATCCCGAATCGAACATTTTTGAGGTGATGTGTGTGTGTGCGTGTGGAGACGATAACTGACGAACGAATGGACCTATTCGAACTAAATTTGGTACAAAAATCACAACCCATAAACACTGGAAGCCTATTGTTTTTATACGCAATCGAATGTTCAGAACCCCCTAAATTTTCGAGTAAAATTTTGAAAAAATCGTCAAAAAATCATAACCGCTAATAAAGTTACGCAAATAGGCATTTCTTATGTAATTTTTCATTAGAAAACGATTGACATAAATTTTAGAACGCTAATATGAACCGTTCTCGAGATATTGCACAATTTTCAAAAAAATTATCAAAATGTTATATAAAATAAAAAGAAAAATATTTCCGATTGAGAAACATGTTCACTTTTCATATGTAATACCATGCGATAAATTGGGTGACATCATTCTCGTGAATCTAGCTTGTTCCATTCATGAGAAAGGATACTTTGAGTAATACGTTTGTATTTGAATGCCAATAGTGATTTATCGGCTGTAAGAATAACTTATTTCTTCGTCCATAACGCTTGGCGAGATTTCGGCAACGAATTTGGCGGAAAGTCGCGAACTTGGCGACATTTTTAATTGTTGCCAAATTAATAAAAATCTTGCCAAATGGATAAAAAATGACGTCAAATCAATGAAAATGACGACTCATTGAAGAAAATTCAATATCTTGGAAAAAATATAAGTATCTACTATAAGAATAACATTTTTTTAACTCATAAAAGTAATAAATTCATTGCATTACATAAAGAAAGTCATGTGTAGCCCACATCAGATTTTCTTCTGGAGAGGGGATATTTCAGAAAACCAGGGGTCTAAATTTTTACAGAGGTGTTTGAACAAAAAAATATATAAAATATTGCGCTGTACCGTAGTCTAAAGAAACGAAATCTGTGAAATTATCTGCAATATTCAAAGAGTTATTGCTTATTAAAAAATCGAGAATTATTTTTTTCCTCGTAAATAAAGAATCAATTGCAAATAACATTGTGCAAATACATTTCATGCGATATCTGATTTCAATTGAGGAGAAACCGTCGAACCAAAGGAATATCATATTCCAGTTTTCCCTATTTCAGTAGTTTTTAATCCTTTAATTTGCTGTAAGCGGCTAGTATATAAATAAAAAAAGTCCAATAGACCCCATACTATTGTTGTCTGACTTTACTTTTTAATACTTTCTACAAAATTCTGAGAGAGCAATAATTGTTTCTGACTCTAAAATAAAAAAATCTGATGTGGCAACACATGACTTTCCTTATATAATGCAATGAATTTACTACTTTTACAGTTAAAAAAATGTTATTCTTATAGTAGATACTTATATTCTTTCCAAGATATTAAGTTTTCTTCAATTAGTTGTCATTTTGGTTGATTTAGCGTCATTTTTATCCATTTGGCGACATTTTTGTTAATTTGACAACAATTAAAAAAGTCGCCAAGTTGGCGACATTTCGCCAAATTTGTCGCCAAAATTTCGCCAAGCGTTATGGACGAAGAAATAAGTTATTCTTACAGCAGATAAATAACTATTGGCGTTCAAATACAAAAGTATTACTCAAAGTATCTTTTTTCATGAATGGAACGAGCTAGATCCGCGAGAATGATGTCACCCAATTTATCGCATGGTGTTACACATGAAAAGTGAACACGCTTCTCAATAGGAAATATATTTTTTTTTATTTTATGGCTTTTTGATAATTTTTTTGAAAAATATGCAATATCTCGAGAACGGTTCATGTTAACGTTCTAAAATTTATGTCAATCGTTTTCTAATGAAAAGTACATAAGAAATATCTATTTGTGTAACTTTATTAGCGGTTTTGACTTTTTGACGAATTTTTCAAAATTTCACTCCAAAATTTGGAGCAGTTGTGAACATTCGATTGCGTATAAAAACAATAGGCTTCTAGTGTTTATAGATTGTGATTTTCGTACCAAATTTCGTTCGCATCGGTCCATTCATTCGTCAGTTATCGTCTCCACAGACTCACTGACACACACACACACACACACACACACGCACACACACACAGACATCGCTTCAAAAATGTTTGATTCGAGATCAGGGATGCTTGAAACGTGCTGTCCCGTCGAAAACTCGAACTCGAATTCGAATTTTCGACTCTGTCACAATACTTTCCTTATACATTATGTATATAAGGAAAGTAAAAAGTTTAAAAATTCACAGCATGTCGCTTTGACCTACCCTCAGGCACACGCATACCATAGTTTCGAAAATAGAGCTCTACATGTTCTGTACAGATCAGTTTTGCGTTTGCTATTAGGCAGAAGCATCCCCAAATCGGTTCAGGGACATTGCGGATTCACTCTCCCGCAGACGACCTCGTAAAACGAAATCTGCCGGATTTTACGGCCCTGCGTCAATTCCATTTCTTGTTTTTCTTTTCACTGCTCATAGAGAATGGCTGGTTAGGAAGGAAATTGAGAGAAACGGATGGAAATCAATAGAGATAAAAGCGGGTTGAGATGTTTCTTCGTAAAGTCACGTTCGAAAAGTTACCTTTAGACCAGAAAAATGTCACGTTCGACTCTTAAAAGTCAGTTGTGTCCAACACAAAACTTTCACTACAAACGACTTTACTTTTTCAATTATAATAATTGAAACAACTATACATTTTATGGCACAAATATGCGTCATAAAAAAGGCATTTTAAGGTTGATTGAGATACTCGATTAACAACTTGTGGAAATTAATTCATTTTGCTTTATCACAGATAAAAATTTTAGAGCTGCCGACTATGTACATCCTACGAAACATTTTAGAGCTGCCGACTATGTATTCTTGTACAGGTTAAAGCTCGTAGAGAAGTGGTCCCAATTAACTACAACATTAATAACATTGCCTTTTATGACTAAGGATTGTGTTGTGCCGCAGACCTCGATGCTTTGCTAATTATAATTTAATAATAGTGTTAACTTTATGTTTCTTAGAAATGTTAATACGTGATACAAAGGAATGAATAACATTAATTAATTAACTTGGTATTAAAGCATGGATTATTCGTAGCATATGGCTTTAAAGAAATATGAATAAATGCGAATTTTTGAATAAAAGGTAATTTAAAAAAGGGAAGTTTTTTAAGAAGGTGTTGAAAATATGATTTACTATATGTAAAATAATATCATATATCAAAATTATTTGTGAAATTATCGTTGTTACGAATAGTTACGAACAATTCATCTTACACTCGAACAATTCATCTCAAAGAAATGTAAATCTCTTTACATTTCTTTATTTCAAAAGGGGGAAATTCTTGTGTTATGTTAGGAAAAATAAAGCTTTACGAATTGAGAAACCCTATAAAATAGATTTTCTGAAGTCGCAAAAATATGTCTTTTAGGGTTGCAATACAATTGCAGATAACAATATCCATGGACCTGTTTTGCATTTATGAGGCACTCGTCGAGATGGATTAGCTGAAATTGCAACGTTATTGCAGTGCCATAGCTTTGTATGTAATATCATTGCAGGATCGGCTAGTCTCTGCTGATGAACGTATAATAAAACGAGAGCCAGATCCATAGATGCTGTTATCTGTAATGCTAGCACAGTTCTAAATTTTAAGTACACCCCCTTACAGGTGACTTCTGTGACTGAGCTTGCCTTTTACTCAGAGTGAGCCCGGGTACAGATTAGGGAGCCATGATTGCATAAATGCCGTGTTAGTGATTCAGAATCGAATTTAAACTATTTATCCCGGTCAAAGTACAAGTTGCCATAATTTAAGTAGAGGTGTTTAGAGCCCTATAGTGAGGAAACTGTTGGGCCAAACTCAACCAAATTTTCAGTAAATACTATTTAGACCATGGCGGTTTGATTTTTAAAAGAAAAAAAAATAGTTCGGATTTTTGTCACTGCTGGCCAAAGTGGCGCTGAAAGGTCCATTTTTGGAGTAAAATAGTCATAGGAAGTACAGAAAGTTCCGTCAATGCTGAGGGGTATCGAACAATGCTGCTGAACTTTGTTATTCCGCAACTTCAACAGCGTGGATGTCTTGAATCTACGATATTTATGCAGTATGGAGCACCCGCTCATATTGGATTGCGCACACAAGAAATCCTACGGCAGCATTTTACCAACAACCGAATAATTAGTCGAGCGTTTCCTATGAAGTGGCCAGCCCGTTCGTCTAATCTGGCCCTTTGTGAATTTTGGTTGGGGGGTTCTGTAAAGCGCTTGGTATGTACCAAGGGAATGTGGATAATTTAGCCACTTTGAAGGTCTGAGTAACATTTCACGTCAAGCAAATCAATGGAGATCTGCTGCATTCTGCAGCAGAGAATGCACTTTTTGGAACATAAGCAAGGAAAACATATTGAATCACACATGCAAATGATGCCAATATAAAAATTTATGTCATACGTTTATAAATGTAAGATGCATATGTAAATATAAAATGTACTAAATAAGTATAAAATGTAAATATGATGTATTTTTCAAAATGCAAGTAAAATGTTAACTTTCTGTACTTCCTACGCCTATTTTACTCCAAAACTGGACCTTATGTCACTTAGCCCTCGGTAGCAAAAATCCTAACTTTTTTTTCTTATAAAAATCAAAACCCCATCGTCTAAATAGTATTTACTGCAAATTTGGTTGTGTTCGGCCCAACAATTTTTTCACTATCGGGCTCTAAGCATCTCTACTTTAATTATGGCCACCCAGTAGATGAAAAAAAAAGAGCGCCAATGAAATCCGGTTCATTCCAATCTGTTCAGATCAGCAGGCATCGAGCTAAGAAATATTTCTTAGGTTATTTAGCAGGTGGTAGCAAAACTTGCCAATTCTCTCAAAACACGATATCCCATTTAGACCGATTTAATACTTTCAGATTAATATATATTACTAATAGATATTCAGATTGAAGATAATAGGAAATAAATTATAATTAATTTAAGGCAGTTCTTATTGAGAATTACACAATTTTACCGTTTTTTACATTTGTGATGAGTACGAATGTCTATTTCAATGCAGAGTCAACTTATCTCAATATCAATGAGACAAAAAACCGTTGAGGAAGTTATGCGTACTTATGTCAATAGATTACTAATTTAAATATTACAAGTGGGTGGCTCTAAAGATCCATATACTATAATAATATTTCTAAAAAACTTCTAAAAAAATTTTTTTGGCTATGTATCTAAAATATCGGTAAATATTCAAAACAAAAATTCAAACCACATATCTAATTGAAATGCAAGACCCGTATATTTACGCTATAATTTTGAACGGATTGTTTTTATAAAATTTCTGTGAAATAATTTTGCCTCTGAATGACATGAAGGGTAACCATTTTTACGGACTTGCAACCAGCAATTGTTTCTACTAATGTTATCCTATAACAGAGCTAACAAGAGAATCACAGAATGAACTTGCAATGTTCCATTGAAACATCGATACCATTGAAGCATCGATAAAATTCCGCGACGTGAAATAACACTATTTTCATCAAAGATAAAAGTAAATTCGTTTCCGACTCGTGGCTGAGTAATACTTAAACCCTATTTTGATCTTACTAGAGTATACAAGTCATTCTAGGTTTCGAATTGAGTGTTTCATTGATTTGCATCAAAACTGACTTTGCAATAGAAAGGTATCGTAAAAAGTGTCCGCTAAATTATATAGTACGTATAAATTATGAAACGTTATTAATAATAAAAATCTGATGTGGGCAGCACATGACTTTCCCTGCAGACTTATATTCACGTTCTCTTTATTTTAATTAAATTTAATTCACTTTTAATTCAATTTTCGTTCTCGTTTGGTAACTGGACTTATTTTTAAAGGTGGTGTAGAAAAAATACGAAAAAACTAAAATATCTCGAGAACGGCTAGTACTAGTACAACGGGGTTGATCGTATTCCTTTCATCGTTAAAAATTACGTATAAAACAAGAATTTAAAGGATATATTTCAGCATACATAGTTTTTTATTTTAAATTTTGACGATTTTTGCGGGCCATTTTGCAAAAAAGGCAGGTTATTTTTATCTGAATCGTACCAAAATCTAATCAACACCAGGGTGACCTATACGTGACTCATCTACCAAATTTTGTGAAATTCGGTCCATTAGTTTTTCAACTAGAGTGGATACAAGCTTTTGCGGGCCATTTCGCAAAAAAGGCGGGTTCTTTTATCCCGGATCGTACCCAAAACTAATCAGCACCAGACTCGCCCACAAGTGACTTACCTACAAAATTTTGTGAAATTCGGTGTATTAGTTTTTTAGTTAGAGTGGATACAAAATCTGCACAGACAGACAGACACACACACACAGAGACAGACAGACACACAGACACACACACAGACGTCACTCTAAAAATGTTTTTTTCGTATTCTAGAGGTCTTGAAACGTGTAGATCCGTGGAAAACTCGAGTTGCGATTTTCGACATGATTCCAATACTTTCCCTTTACATTACCATGTATTGCAGGGAAAGTAAAAATCTGATGTGGGCAGCACATGACTTTCCCTGCAGACTCAAATTCATATGTTCTTTATTTCTTTAATAATTCATTAGATTGAGTTTAATAGAACTAAATAACACTAAATTTGCATTTTTTAATTCAATTTTTGTTTTTATTTGGTAATTGGACATTTTTCCGAAAGTGGCATAACTAAATGCGAAAAATCTCAAATATCTCGAGAACGGTTAGTCCTAGAGTTGTTCTTATTCTTTTCCTCATCAAAAATTACGAATAAAACAAGCATTTAATAGATATATTTGAACATACGTAGCTTTTTTTTAGATTTTGGCGATTTTAAGGGCCATTTGGTAAGAAAAGGCAGGTTGGTCTTTTCCGAATAATACCAAAATCTAATCAGCACCAGAGTATCCCACAAGTAACTTATTTACCAAATTTTGTGAAATTTGGTCAATTAGTATTTTAACTAGAGTGGATACATGACGTTTTTGCGGGCCATTTCGTAAAAAAAGGCAGGCTGTTCTTTTCTGATTAATACCAAAATCTAATCAGTACCAGAGTATTGTACAAGTAACATATCTACCAAATTTTTTGAAATTTGGTCAGTTAGTATTTTAGCTAGAGTAGATGCATAAAATTTTTACGGGCCATTTCGCAAAAAAAGACGGGTTCTGTTTTCACGAATCATTCCAAAAACTAATCAGCACCAGGATCTTACCCAAGTGACTTACCTACCAAATTTTATGAAATTCGGTCCATAAGTTTTTGAGTTTGAGTGGATACATACATCGCACAGACACACGGACACACAGACAGACAGACAGAGAGGCAGACACACAGACAGACACACACACAGACGTCACGCTAAAAATAGTTTTTCGTATTCTAGAGGTCTCGAAACGTGTAGATCCGTCGAAAACTCGAGTTGCGATTTTCGACATGATTCCAATACTTTCCCTATATATTACCATGTATTGCAGGGAAAGTAAAAAATAGAAATGCTGCTATATTAAATCAATGGTTTGAGTTTAAATCAATCAATTCTTTTAATTAAAAATCAAACTATATACAATTGTTTTCCTATTCCAATCAAAATATGTATAATTTATATTCAAAAGTGAACTCGCAATTATTGGAACCACCCATTCAATGTACGCATAATAGGCGTATGAAGGCAAGACTGCATAGATAGGCATCCGTAGCTCTCGCGATGTATTCAAATTGACTTCGCACCACGAATAATGTATTTTATCTCTGTAGATTAATGGTGGGGCCAAGGTCTTTTAACATGAACGCTTAAAAATGATTGTGTAGGAGAAATGGGTAAGATCGAAACGAAACACAATTGAAGGAACTGAAGATTGCAATTCTACAGAGACACCCCAAATCTCAAATTCGTTCTCGCATATCTGGAACATGCATTAATTTTGCGAATTTCCTCCATGTTACTGTAACGTTGTATCCTCAGGAATCGTGGATTCTCAGGATTCAAGAGCGAGTCCGAATTTTTGGATAACCAACGCCTTACTTAAAGCAGTGGCGCACCTCAGGAGGCGCACCTCAGGGGAGGAGTTGTCTCATGACCAACGTCACCACATTTTGGGAAAGATATGACATATTATGCATGTGTATATATATATATATATATATATATATATATATATATATATATATATATATATATATATACTACATGACAGTAAATATGAGACACCAAGAAGGAGTTGACAGAAAGTGATGAAAATCGGCAGAGAGAGACAGCAGCGAACAGTAAGTGATATTTATTGCAACATGATACACCTATACACCGAGCGATAACACCGTCTGATTAGTAAGTTGTAGGACCACGCGAGAGGCTATACAGGCAGAAACACGTCTAAGTACAGAGACAATGAGAATGAGAATGGTGCGTGTCCGGAGGGATTGCTGCCCATTTCGTGTCAACCATTTTCCAGAATTCGTCTTCTAAACGCGGCGGTAGCAGCGCACGCAAGTGACGTCCAATCATGACCCAGACGTGTTCGATTGGTGAGAGATCAGGGAAAACTAGTGTGCAAGGAAACACCTAGGTAACTTTGAGGGCATGTTGGCAGTTGCGTACCGTGTGTGGTCGGGCGTTATCATGCTAGAAATAAGCATTGGGCATCACCTGAAGGAAGGGTAGTGTCACCGACCTAAATACGTCATCCACGTATCGTTGGGCCGTCATAGTGCCCTCAATACGGACCAAAGATGACCTGCTATCGTAGGCGATGCCACCCAAAACCATGATGCCACGTTGTCGCGCGGTGTGGCGTTCCGCAGATGTGGCCGAATTGGACTTGCTACTACTTCGGCGCCATACTCGTACACGGCGACTGTCATTGCTAAAACAGAAGCGTGACAAGTCTCAGAGCACGACCATGTGCCATTCCCTGTGCCACGTGGCTCAATCCCGACAGCATTGCAAATGGAGGCGTTTATGCTGTTGGATCAATGGCAGTCTTCTTAACGAGCGCCATGAGTGCAGGTCGCCAGCGACCAATCAACAGATAATGTCCTGGTCAATATGGGAGCGTCAAGGGTGTCCTGCACACGCTGCAAAAGGGCGACGGAATTGGGCTGCGGGGCCGCCAACTCTTGCCGGCGGATGCGTCGATCCACGCGTGCTGACGTCGCTCTGGGCATACCGGCACCCCTCAAACGGACCACATTCACTTGTTCCAACCATCTTCGCCACAGCCGGTTCACCGTGGACGCGTGTAGGTGGCTGTCTGCTGAGATTTGACGTATGGACCAACCTGCCCTTCTGAGTCCGATCACCATACCCCTCGTAAAATCGTCTGTCTGCGGGAACTGCCTCGGTTGGCGGCAGTCTGGCATTCTCTGCTACTACATGTTTCCTCTGAGACAAAAAATATTGCAAAATGATTTCCCTGGCAGATAGAGCAGCGCGACTATTGCCGATTCTGCAGGTTCCTTCCCTTATATCGTACTCAAAGTGCGCGGGACAGCTGCGCATTTCGCATCATTTACATAACTCGGTAAGCTGCGTCTACCCTGCAATTTGCATATTTTTCTGCCCATTCCTTCTTTGTGTCTCATTTTCACTGTCACGTACTGTATATATATATATATATATATATATATATATATATATATATATATATATATATATATATATATATATTTAAGAAATAATACGAAAGTAAAAGAAAGTTAAAATGCAAAGCCACCAAACTTAATTAGTAGACGCCTGGAGCACCTGCATTTTTTACTGATTCTTTTTAATATGTCTATAGACGTTAGCTGCCATTTTTGGTTAAATATTTAATTAATTGTTTCATTAATCAAACATTAATTAATTTATAAAATCTACTACTTTTTTAATTCCGCCGTGTGTATAGGTGGCTCAAATTTAAACTTACTTTATTCTTCTGAAATATGTGTAATTATATTAAATCAATAAATTAAAGTAAAGAAAGGAGAAAAAAATATATACTTAAACAAAAGAAAAAAATACAGGAAAGGCAGAAAGAAAGGAATTTCATGAACAACTGATATTAATAAAATGTTTATCTTTCTTTTTCTTTCTTTTAATTATATTTTTCAAAAACTTCTGAAATATTTTGGAATGATAGCTCATTTATAGACAATTATTGAAAATTTGAGCACAATGTAATAATATGAGCAGGTACAAAAAGAAAATATTCAACTTTTTGTAAAGACTTCAAACTCGATTATCTCAGAATTGTGTTGTGTGTTAAGCTTCTTGTGAGCTCATCGCCTCATATATAAACAGAAGTTGATTTGATTCACATACCTGATATTACGATTCAGTGAATGAGCCAATGTCCAAAGGGAAGAAAACAAGATTTTTCTCTTGTGCAGCAGAAATTTGCAAACTTTCATATTTGTCGGTGTTATCATCCCGAGTCCCGATGAAATTGTAACTTTGACACTCGATGGAGTTATCAGCCTGAGACACGATGGGATTATCACAGTGAGATTTAGTGAAGTTATGACTTCCATTGTTAACCATGTCTTCTGCTGTCATCCAACCATTCACTTTTTGTGTTTTACTAACGGATATAAATTTTAAGAAATTGGTTTGTAAACTCTTCTTGCCTGAAGTTGTCGTTGATATTTTACGAATTCGAACAAAAATTGGACTGCAAATAAATCCTTTATAATGGATCATACTGCGCAAAGCGATAGGCTCACCCCTCTTCGAAATTTCAAAACAAAGTGGCATGGGAAGAGAGAGACGCTAGTGGACACTGACTGGACCAGGCTGGACACTGCGAGGGGCACCCGTTTAACAGTACTACCATTTTCTCTCAGGCGTCGAAGAAGGGCAAGGCTTTGTCGTCCTGATATATGGCTAAATAGATTCCCAAAAGCAATCGCTGTGAGCAGGTGGTGTACAGACGCTGAAAGTTAAAGGCGGTCATCACAAAAGGTGCCGAAAAACTCAACACGTATTTTCTTGATACCTCCTCAGCCCAGCCGACCAGGTCGACAATGAACCAAAACGAAGTTTCTTGGGGACCGAAGGGTGCGCCAGGTCTCGACAACATCACTGCACAATAGCAAAAGAAAGGGACAACGGCAGACAGACCCCAAGCTATTTGTTTATACTTCCACAGTAATTATCTCTAAATTACCTTTTTTTTTTGCTCCTGGAGGAGGGGGGTTAACCACAAAAAACCCTCTGGGTGCGCCATTTACTCATAGGCAAAACACTCATAGGCAAAAACAGAGACAACTAGTAACTCTATAGCTATCCTATAAGGTCACAAAACAATCGCCAGACACAATAAAATAGTAAATAAATGCTCACATTATTCATAAATAAGGAGATGGTGTTCTCGAAACACTGACATATTCAAGTTTACTTTGACTAGTATCACGTCCGTTCCTTCTAGCTAAACGATGACAGGTTTATATATACTCTGCCGAAATTTCTAATAATATAAGCTTAACCTGGAAAATTCTTGACCCAAACTAGGAAAATCGAGCCACTTCCAAAAGTCACCAAGTTGGCGATATTTCTCCAAATTTGACTCCAATGTCTTTTAATGAGATGCAGAGTTCAAACCACTCCGACCTTCCAATAATAACAAACGGGTAACTGCAAATATGGTATTTCATCAGCGTTAAGCAATATGTCGTGAAGACATTTCAGTTATTCGTAGCAATACATAAAATCCACATCTTTTCCAAAGCATCATCTCTCCCATAACTTCCGCATTCATTGAACCTTATTCATTACACAAAATCGGGTACGGAATAAAGCGAATGCTTTCGCGATCAGTCGACCTCATACAATGAGATCTGATAAATTTTATAACCAGAAGTCAATTTACTACTTTCCTTGCAATACATGGAAATGTGTAGGGAAAATATTGGAATAATACCAAAAATCACAACTCGAGTTTTCGACGGATCTACACGTTTAGAGACCTCTAGAATACGAAAAAACTATTTTTAGCGTGACGTCTATGTGTGTGTCTGTCTGTGTGTCTGTCTGTCTGTCTGTCTGTACAATGTATGTATCCACTCTAACTAAAAAAACTAATGGCTGAAACTGGTGCTGATTAGTTTTGGGTAGGATTCGTAAAAACAGAACCCGCCTTTTTTGCGAAATAGCTCCTAAAAATTTCATGTATCCACTCTAGCTAAAATACTAGTTGACCAAATTTTACAAAATTTAGTAGATAAGTTACTTGTAGGATGCTCTGATGCTGATTAGATTTTGTTATGATTCGGAAAAGAACAACTTGTCTTTTTTTACGAAATGGCCCGCAAAAATTCCATGTATCCACTCTAACCAAAATACTAATTGACAAAATTTAACAAAATTTGGCAGATAAGTTACTTGTGGGTCACTCTGGTGCTGATTAGATTTTGATACGATTTGGAGAAGAACAACCTGCCATTTTTACTAAATGGCCCGCAAAAATCTAAAAAAAAAATGCTACGTATGCTGAAATGAATCAATTAAATTCTTGTTTTATACGCAATTTTTGACGAGGAAAAGAATATAACACACTCCATTGCACTTTAGGACTAACCGTTCTCAAGATATTTGAGATTTCTTATATTTTTGTTACGCAGCTATCGGAAAAATGTCCAATTACCAAACAAAAATTGAATTAAAAATGCAAATTTAGTGTTATGTGGTGCAATTAAACTCAATCTAATGAATTATTAAAGAAATAAGGAAAATATCAATTTGAGTCTGCAGGGAAAGGCATGTGCTGCTCACATCAGATTTTTTTTCACTGCTAGAAGGAAATTAAAGAAATATCAGGAAGGAAATATTAGGAGTAGGAAATTAAAGAATATATATAATCAAAACAGGGTCTGAGATGTTACCTTGCATATCAACCCATGTTTAACCCCCACGCTCCAAGCCATGCTCTAAAAACTTTACTTGCAAATTTATATATTAAGAAATGCCATACATGGCCAGCACGCAATTTTCTCTAAACTCAACACCTTCCTCGTGTTTTTGAAATCTTTCATTGTAAGCATATGCAATGAGAATAAGTTCGAAAACTAGATTTAGAATTTCTGAGATTAATTTCTTACTCCTCTTATTATTTTGCAATAAAAATTTAACCGGTGATGACATTTTAGTAGTTTTGCATCGCATCAAATCGTGCGAATCCTATTTATTGATTCGCATTTTAAATTATTTTCTTCAAATACTGGAATCCATAACATGGAGTTAGTTATACATGACGCGGCGATTTTACACAAAATCTGAATTCATTTTTGATTGGTCGTATGAAGTTTCCTTGACAACTAAATTTAGGGTAAATCAGGTAATTGAGATTTTGCCAACTTACACATACGTCTATATTTTGAAAAAATTGCAGTGATATTTTCAAGTTAATATAACGAATTAATTTTACCAGATTGGGTTTCAATCGATTGAGTACTTTTGGAGTGATTCGAAATAGCCTTACTGCACATGACTGTGGGAAATATTCAGAAAAGAAAACCGCTGTTTTTATATTGAGGTTTATTTTGTTTCTAGTAGCTCGCTATTTTCAAAGGAAAATTAGTAAGATAAATTTGTAGACCCACAGACAAATGGAATACTAAAAATGCATTTCCATAATCAGACATACTTAAAAAGTCGATGGGCCAGAAAGCTTTCCCGGGAAATAAAACGAAACTGTAAAACTTTATGCATCACTTCATAAATCATTTCTTATCCAATTAGTATAGTTGATAGAAAGGAACCAACCTCTAAAAAATCAGCATTAACCAAAAAGAGTAACACTGTAAAAAAATAAAACATTAAAATACTGCATATAACAAATTAGTCACTGTATCAACCGGTTTCTGAGACAAAAGACAGCGTTCTTCTTCAGGATATAAAGACGACATCCACAACAAAGGCAAGAAGATGTCTACGCTACAGAAACCATCATTATTTTTTTCAGTTTTTACCAGATATTTTTGTAGCATTTTGAGAGATTTGGTACATTGTTAAGACTAATCTATTAAATGGGGCGCAATATGTTACGATCCATGTCTTGAAAGGGGTATGCCAATGTCGAAAGTTTGGGTGGACACTTCTAAAAAAAAATCTGATGTGAGCAGCACATAATTTTCCTTAAATAATGCAATGAATTTACTACTTTTATAGTAAAATAATAGGTTATTCGTACAGTAGATACTTATATTCTTTTCAAGATATTAAATTTTCGTCAATTAGTCTTCATTTTCATTGATTTAGCGTCATTTTTATCCATTTGGCGAGTTTACGTTAATTTAGCAACATTTCAAAAAGTCGTCAAGTTGGCAACGTTCCGCCAAATTCGTCGCCAAAATCTCGTCAAGCATTATGGACGGAAAAATAAGTTATTCTTATAGCAGATAAATGACTATTGGCGGTCAAATACAGAAGCATTATTCAAAGTATATTTTCTCCTGAATGGAACTAGCTAGATCCACGAAAATGATGTCACTAAATTTATCGCATGATATTACATATAAAGTGAACATGTTTTTCAACAGTTAATATTTTTTTTAATTTATGGGATTTTTGATAAATTTATTTGAAAAATATGCAGTATCTTGAGAACGGTTCACGTTAGCGTTTAAAAGTTTATGGCAATCGTTTTCTAATGAAAAATTACATAAGAAATATCTATTCGTGTAACTTTATTAAAGGTTTTGCTCTTTTGATGAGTTTTCAAAATTTCACTCGAAAATTTAAGGGATTCTGAACACTCGATTGCGTTTAAAAACAATAAGCTTCCAGTATTCACGGATTTTTTTATTTTATTTTTTTTTGTGACCCAGACCGTGCCCCTTACCAACAAATGGCTTAAAGGGTGGAAAGCACGGCCGGGGGAAAAAATACAGTTTACAAACTCCATATTAACAAACTTATCTCAAACCAGTGCCCAAAAACAAATTCACAACCAAATATTCCAATCCACCCACAAAGATCGCTTATCCACCATAATCAACATAGTTACCAGAGGCCTCCGTACTCCTCAGAAAACGCGGCAGCCCCTATACCGACAAGGGTGACCTTCATCCAAATTTGGCATTGGCCTCATGGCAATTTATACATCTTTCCCAATTTGGGCATTCCCCGCCTACGTGTACCTCGCTGCATTTAAGACAAAGTGGGTCCCTTGCACATCTCGTACTGGTATGACCCAGACGGCCACATTTCATGCATAGAAGTACGCTATTAAATTCTCGAACAGGGGAACATCCCATTCTACAGAAAAGGCGACCAAGATTAATAACCTCCTTAAACAAACTGGGGGCAACCTACAGGACCCAATGCCGTCCCCTCTGACCTTTATATTAAAACAAATCTTCAAGTCGTCTCCATTCTTGAAACAGTCATTTTGATCCAAAATACCATTCAGTACTTCCTCTGATCCGAGATTCTCGTCGACATCAAAGACTATAATTTTTGGTCTTCTACGTCTAAAGGGGCCAAACTCATATTTATCTGCAAAGCTAGGTATTTTCAAAAGACAATTCTTTAAGGTATCAACTTGCTGCATAGCTTTTACCACAATAACCAAGCCACCCCTCTCAGCACCAAAGTATTTCTCAATTCCTATGCTATTCTTGCCAAAGGAAATCCCATTCCTGACAAAATTTAAAGTATCACGGAAGGAGGAAACACCAAAGAGCTGAACAAGGAGGGAACAAGCATCCAGGGGGTCCGGGTAAGGAGGCAAAGAAACAGCCTCCCCATCCAAAACCCGGTAGACAAGGTCATCAGAAGGAGCCCTATGTACCAGGGCCGAAACCGTTTTATCCATTACAGCAAGTGAGCCCTTTAATTTATCCAAAAGTTCGCTCAGCAGTTCACATTGGGGAGCCAAAGTCCCTCCAACCTTCTGCAAGAATGCCCAAGATTCCTCGAGTCCATCCCTGAGTTCAGTCTGGCCACCAAAAGAATCCTGCCCAGGAATATGAGCCCCACCAAGGTTCACACCCAGGGCTGAAGAATTTAATCCATTATTTTCTTCACATTTTGCCAGGGCAGCCTCAATAAACCCAAGAGTTCTTCAAGTTATTAATAAACCACCAACCAAAGGTTGTATATACTTCTTCACCAACTCTTTTTGCATGGTTTTGGAGAAGCCATCGTTCATCCTATTCATCATAAAATAACCTAACTTATTCAATATATCCCTAGCAAGGACCCCAGGCTGTATGGCATGGTCTTCAGAGAGGAAACAATGTCTCACATCATCCACGGTGATCTTATCTAGAAGATGTCTAAGAGCACCTAAGAATTCAGATTCGCCAGGGAGGGGCAGAAACAGATACCTCAGTATCATCATCTTCACCAATAGTATTTTCAATCAGTTGGTTACTATCCTCCCCTCATCAGTATTCACCTCCATCAGTATTCACGGATTGTAATTTGTGAACCAAATTTCACTCGAATCGCTCCATTTGTTCGTGAGATATCATCTCCACAGATTCACGACACACACACGCGCGCACACACATACTTTCGCACACACTCACACACACACATACTTTCGCACACACACTCATACTTTCACACACACACACACACACATACTTTAACACACACACACACACACACACATACTTTCACACACACACACACATACTTTCACACACACACACACACACGTTCACACATACACACACACACGTTCACACATACACACACACACATACTTTCACACATGCACACACACACACACAGACAGAAATCACCTCAAAAATGTTCAATTTATGATCAAGGATGCTTGAAACTTGCTCTCCCTTCGAAAACTCGAATTCGAATATTCGACCCCGTCACAATACTTCCCTTATACATTATACTATGTATATAAGGAAAGTAATAAATTGACTTCAATAGCAGGTGGAATACACGATTAAAACAATTTAACACAGAAAAAGCAAATGAAATTCCTGTATTAAAATGGTTACTACTGCAAAAAACAATGTCTTAAAAAGAGGAATTTGGAAGTTTGGGACATGCTGCTCAAGCTCACCCGACACCTTCATATTTTTCTCCTAAACTATATCTTGTGTAGACGCTTTTATGCGTCCATGTATTTAGTATTCGATATTTCGCAGCAGCAGCTCAGAATCGGTTACTGCATATTGCGAATTCACTGTCCCGCAGGCAGCCTCGTAAAAAGAAATCGGCCAGATTTTACGGCCCGGAGTCGATTTATTTTTCTTGTCTTCTTTGTTATTTACGGGAAACGATTGTTTTGGGACAAAATTGAGGGATAGTACTCGAAATATAAAAATGATAAAATCGGGAAGGATATCGCTTCTTTCGCTTCAGAAGTGATAAAACTAAAAATTTGTAACTTTTGAGTGGCTGGTAGGGTTTTGTTGAGTAAAGACTGATCTATCAACCAGATCGATTTTGAGATATAATGGTTTCACCAAAAATAATAAAAGGAATTGAAGAAACTAAAATTAATGAAGGACGTGGTTGTAGAAAAGAGTTGACCAAAGTTATATCGTAATTGAAGGACAGCCGGCAACGATGACCGACACTCTAAGGAGCCTATTAGGGGGACTATTTATGTTTTACTTGCAACTATATGTAGTGGTTTTGCTTTCTTATATTACAACCATCATTATACTAATAATGTAATTATATATAGAGCGCTTATAAGTATTGTGACAAAAAGAAATTATTAATTGTACATTAGCTAGAATGTCAGTCTATAATTGTTCTCCAATCCATTCCTATGACCCGTCCCTTTAAAGACGTACAGGAATGTCAGACTCCTATCCGAGCATTAGAATTGAAGAAGAAAACAATTTTGTTCCAGGAATCCCGGGAATTTATGAAAATAAGCAGGCTGACAAATTAGCGGAACAAGGTGCTATAATTTTACAAATGACAAATGTTTTTCCTTTCCACTGTTGAACGTCTTCATGGAAAGAGAAGTAACTCCTTCCACGAAACATCAAGATGAAATAAAGATTCGCACTTCATCAAAAGGCTGGAAGATATTGGACCACAGAACTGTGTGTGATTGACTCCTCCTTGAGGCTGTTGTGAATTTCCATCCTTTTTACCGGGTCTGATAGTCTTGCAGAGCACCTTTTTTGTTATGTTGTACTACCTAATCTCTACTATCCTCTCTGCAAAAAAAAGTGTCCTATAATTAGTGGCCAGATGTTCTACTGCAAGTAAAGCCTCCATGGGACTTTTGTATTAGAACGTATTAGGAAACCAAAGCTTATTGAGGCAATGACTTCCTCTTCATTGTCATATATGTACAGTGTGTCCCAAAAACATTGACCTCGGCTTTTATTCCTTAAATATTGATCCTAGACATATATAATAAATTACGAAGTTTGCGTAAAAAAAGGTACAGAATTTTATCAAATCGATAAAAATTTTCAGGCAATTAAATTTGAAGAAATACAAAATTTAAATTTTTATACGGCCCCCGTACAAAAACATTTCCAATGAGTGAAATGTGCCCCATACACTAATAAGGTGATGTACAAAATTTCAGCGTTTTATCACAAAAAGTCCCAGAGATATATTTAAACAAATTTGGTGAGGGATTAATCAGATATTAAAATGTAATGTTTACAGCAAGAGTGCAAATGACGCAACGTAGAACTGCTTCATAGGCAAGTAATATCTGCCTATTATCTTTAATGGATCTTTGGTATGGATGAAAAACATTTTAAACAAGCTTTGTAATCTTTGTGTAAAGTTATTATTTCTACACAGTGTAGATACTTTTGTACCAATAAAAAGCAAAATTATTATTTATTTATGTAATCATTGTTTTCTTTCGCAATTTGTGTATGACCCCGGAAACACGATATGACGACATGATTTTTCCCCTCTGAGAGCCCATGTCAATGTATCGAAAAATGGTTCAAGTCAACATTTTTGTCTTTTCATATCTCTGGGTTTATGATAAAATGCTGAAATTTTGTACATCACCTTATTAGTGTATGGGGCACATTTTACTCAATGGAAATATTTTTGTACAGGGGCCGTATAAACATTTAAATTTTGTATTTCTTAAAATTTAATTCCCTTGAAAATTTTAATCGATTTAATAAATTTCTGCACCTTTTTTTCGCAACTTTGTAATTTATTACATATGTCTAAGATAATTATTTAAGGAATAAAAGCCGAGGTCAATGTTTTTGGGACACCCTGTATACTATATATATATTCGCGAACGTGTAATATTCCCTTTCTTCTGGAGTCTTCCATCGCTTTTGAAGACCAGACGGAGAAAACACCCGTAAAACACTCTTTTCCATGACGTCATTCTAGGGTTTCCACTTGTGGAATCACAAAGAAGGATTGCCAGATTTAGCAATTTATCGACAACTTGGAGACATTTGTTGACTTCTCGAAGGTTCGAGAAGGGCCCCAAACTAACGAATATTTTACGTGTTGTGAGATTTCCAGAAGTTCATATGAAAAGTTTGAGTCATCACTGAGTCGGGAGCAGTGGACGAGATACGAGCTATATTTCATTCATGTTTTGAGAATAATAGCCGCTGTTTTGTGAAATTACTTTCGCCCATGTTATGATAATAATATCAGTTGTTTTGTGTAATTAGGGGAGCATTTAAGGGCTGTTTGACTGCATATTGTTCCTGTTTACGTTGTGCTTATGTATAAACGTATCAGTTATCAAGAAATTTGAACTCATTCTTGTATCCTAAGCGTACACCCACGATTTCAGAGGATGGTCCATCTCACTATTCCGATTCACGCAAATTCACCTTATCAGTATACTACATCGCCAAACTACTAAATTCTTGAATGAAACATCTGGAGTAAAAATGATTTTAGACGCTCAGCAGCTTTCTTCCCCACGAAGTTGGAATCCGCATATGGAAAAGTATATTATTCATGACGTAACAAACCCCGATTTTCAGGAGTTTGTAGCTCAGTCATCAAGATAGCAATGGTCTTGATCTTTTTTCTGTAATACAACAATAAAGCTGAGAAGAACAAACTAAATTAAATTACAGTGGATGCGGTAGCTCCCGAAACTAAAAAGAGCCTTTAAACGACACTTTTTACGATTTTCGGCCTGACATTCTCTTTCTTCAATGTGGACGGACCCATATATGCAGCCTTTACTGCTGAACCAATTTTATTCAATGGTAGCTCATTTTGGGTCTTTTTGGTGAGAGATACATTCTTTTTTATTAAAACTTAAAGATCAAATTGATTTAGAATTTCAAAAACAGAGGAACATTAATACAGGGCGCTTAATCGTTTGGTGAAATTTGCAATGCCTGCTATATAATTGTTGCATAATCATGTTAATAAAGATTTCTACAAGAAGTAAATTTTCTAAAAATGTTATGAAACCTCAAAATGGTTTGCGCCAAGTTCCCGCACAACCAAAATTTACTTTCAGTTCTAGGGTATTCTACCAAAGGTTTTTAACTCTCCTTCAAATAACAAATATAGCCCTTTCTAACCGTCATCCAGTAAAAGAGTTAACTAGACCCTAGTTTTTACCGAGAAGTGACATTTTTGTGAGATTTTAATACTTTTTGTAAAACTGTTGTAAAATTTGCAACCGATCCATCTATGCCGTTTACTGCTGTGGAAGTTAGCATTTTTTTCACCCAATACGACATTTAAAGCATTGTACATCAATTTTCTAGCTATGTTCGTCGCTTTCTCAAACAATGAACACATATTTTCCATCTCTTTCTGAGACATAAAAATCACCGACACTCTTTCTATATCTTCCTGCTAAACTTTGCCTTCTCAGCATATCTTCTGGATCCGGCGCTTTTGTTTTGGGTATTACGCGTCATCACAAAATCGGTTGGGAGCATTGCTGGTTCATTCTCTGGCAGACGACCTCGTAAAGCTAGATCTGCCAGATTTTACGAGCCCGCGTTCCATTTCCTTTTCCCGCCATATATAAGGAATAGGACTGGCTAAAATGAAAATCGAGAGAAACTACTACTGAAGCGATAGATAAAAAAGACCCACACTTTTTTTCGCATTTAAACAACAACAACATTACGTCTAACTCTTAAATTTGACAGATTCTTAAGCCCGTCATATGATGGATGTACAAAGTTAAATAAAGTACCTTTTTGAAAATGTATCTTCTATTTGCACATATAATATATTCGGATACGCAGGCCGGGCATCTCTCCCTTTCCAATTGTTATTATACTGCCCTTTAACATAACACAATTTCTATAAGACATCCCTAAAGAAGCTGCCTGTTTCTGTTTCAGATGGAGACTTCGATGCCTTTGCTTTAGTGACTGCACTGTCTAATTATACCTTAAAAGCTATTTCTTGCATTCTAAACCTGTTGCATTTAAAGAGCCATGGGTTGAAAGTGCAACAGATTTTTTCATATCAGAATAATACATCAATGAAATGTCAAAATTTGGAATTAAGAGTGATGATACTTGATTTTCAAAAGACTTATACCACTTTTTATCCGACGTGTAACAGACACACAATTTGCTATCTTTTCGCTGCCAATAGAAGAATTAAACGATTAAATCATTTTGTTTGCGCGCGTAAGTAAAATTCAATATTTTTCCTCATTTGACAAATTATCGGAATTATAAAATATGCTTCATTTTGACACTTAAATCCGAATGATTTTTAGATATTCAGAAAATATTATCAACAACCTCTATCGAGTGAGTAGATGTCACATTTAATAATCATTATCTATCTAGAAAGCGCGAAAGGATACAAATAGAAAGTTGAATTGTATGTAATCATTCACTTATAAAACGTACTGTTACGAAACGTGTAATCTAGAATCATGGGTGTATGCGTAGGATACAAGAACGAATTTAAGTTGCTGTATAACTTACGTTTATTCACAAGCATAAAGTAAACAGAAATAACATACAATCAAACAGCACTTAAATGTTCCACTCATTTCACAGAAAAAGCGATATTATTCTCAAAATGTTGACGATAGTAATTTCACAAAAGAGTAGCTGCTATTTTCAAAACATTGACAAAAATCACAGTCCAATATAGCTCGTATCACGTCCATTCAACAACTACCCTGCAATGGAGGGAGAATTCCTTTTCTTAGTATCTCCATAGAAACTTCTGGATATCTCAAAGAATAATCTTTCTATTGAGAAATTTCTGGAACATTCCGGAAGTCGCCCAATTGGCGATAAATCGCCAAATATGGCAACCCTTCTTCTAACTGAGACATCCTGGAAATCCTGGTCTCAAATCATGCTGACATCATGCACTGTATTTTCTTCGACTGGCCTTTGAGACAGACTAAAGAGGAGGCACCAAACGGAACATTACGCGTTCCCAACAATACCATTGAAAATGAAGATGTAAATTGGTAAAGTCACGTGATGGTTACATTAGTATTGTAAGATCAAAATCCATCGAGAGTAACGGAGGTATGAAAATGTACCCTCTGTTCACAATTTATAATTTTTCCTGCCCCTGTAGGTGAAAAAAACCTTACATCCTCCCTCTCTACCGGAGCTCATGCGGTCATAAAACACACTCTTCTGGCGCTATATAAATCACAAATTGCATTCATAAAAAACCCCTCAGCAGCTTTAAATCATTTTTAAGGGCCGTGAAGTTTGTATTTCTTTTTCTGAATTCTCGAATTTCGATCGCTTTGCACCTCTCCTGCCCTTCGCACAGGGTATAATTTAGAGCCGCAATATATCCCGATACAGCAGATACTGATTATGATAATAATGGTTATATTTTTCTTCTTTCCCGTTATTCTGTCTTTTTCTTTCTTGTATGTGTTGATGTTTTGGACGCAATGCATTTCTGGAATGAAACATAACTCAATGGAGGCAACAGTGAAATGGGTATAACAGTATATTGTTTATGGAAAAATTTTTACGTAAAATGTGTATATACCAACTAATTTTGGGAGGAGTAACGTATTAATACATTTACAAAGAGACTATGCAGTATTCTATTAATTTTTACAGATGTTTTTATCCATAATAAATAAAATCGAATGTGAACATAATATGACTTTCCTTACAGTTGCAAATTCATTTTTACTTCCTCATACGTAGTATTGAGAAAGTATTGTTTTCCCGAAAATTTTCGATTTCGAGATTTTGATAGCAATATACGTTTTAAGATTTTCTGAGTACGTTTTGACTATTTTTGGAGTAATATCTGTCTGTCTGTCTGTCTGATGATTGTGGTCGATTTCTTGTGTACATAATAGCAGCTACATATATTAATGGATTTTCACGAAACTTAATGTCCGGCTATATTTTTTAAGAATCTAGAACTAGATAGAATTTTTTTTAATTCGATCGAGAACTTTGAATTTTATTCTACATTTTATATTTTTTAACATGGCAACATAGGATAAAATTTGACATAATCATGCATAAAAGGGTTTATTTCTGGCTCAATGATCACAAGACTTAATAGCTTCAATCATTGTTGTGAAAAATAACCTTTATAGAATTATTTTTGTTCGTGACATCATTACCTCCCCCCACGGAGAGGTAGGTACATTGTCAAGTTTAGTATCAATCGAAAGATTTCTTCAAACCCTTTAAATTGCATGGTAATACGCTGTAGTTGTAATCCTAAAATTTAAAAAATAAATTCCGATATGAGAAAGTTGATTTGAGCCACACTCCAGTTTCTTACTATCTTTCTCGCATAAAATAAGGCATGCGATATGTATGTATTTTAAAAAATCTGATGTGGACAGCACGTGGCTTTCCTTATATAATGCAATGAATTTACTACTTTTACAGTAAAATAAAAATACGCTATTCTTATAGTCGATAGTTAAATTCTTTCCAAGATATTGAATTTTCGTTAATTAGTCGTTATTTTCATTGATTTGGCGTCATTTTTATCCATTTGGCAAGATTTTCGTTAATTTGGCAATATTTTAAAAAGTCGCCAAGTTGGGGACATTCCGACAAATTTGTCGCCAAAATCTCGCCAAGCGTTATGCAAAAGTATTACTCAAAGTATCTTTTCTCATGAATGGAACAAGCTAGATCTACGAGAATGATGTCACCCAATTTATCGCATGATATTGCATATGAAATGAGAACGTGTTTCACAACACATAATATTTTTTTTTTAATTTATGGGATTTTTTGATAAATTTATTTGAAAAATGTGCAATAACTCGAGAACAGTTCATGCTAGCGTTCTAATGTTTATGTCAATAGCTTTCTAAAGAAAAATTACATCAGAAATGTCTATTTGCGTAACTTTATTAAAGATTTCAATTTTTTGATGATTTTTTCAAACTTTCACTCGAAAATTTAGGGTTGTTCTGAACATTTGATTGCGTTTAAGAACAATAGGCTTCCAGTATTCACCGATTATAAATTTTGCATCTAATTTCATTCGAATCGCTCCATTCGTTCGTGAGATATCGTCTCCACAGATGGATTGGGCGCGGTGGGCCCGTCGCGTTTCCTCGCAGATCTCCCGATTTCTCCTGCTTGGATGTTTTCCTCTGGGGACAGCTAAAAAGCGCCTTTTTCGAGACGCCCATCGAGGCACCAGAGGACCTTGTCGCCTGAATGAGCGTCGCAACTGCAGACATTCGTGAAATGCCAGGAATCTTACAAACTGTACGTGATTCACTCCGTCTGTCTCGCAGTTGGTGGTCGTTCATTTGAGCATTTGCTGTACATATTTTGTCCATAAATTTCCATTATTCGTCTTTACTGTGTTCTCCATTTTGGCGCGACGTTTCATTCACTCCAGAGAAAGCGTCCTCTCGCGGCTCGCCGGTTGCTTTCCGACCCCACATTGTATTGTCAAAGTTGTTTGTTTTGCTGAGTTCTATAACCCCTTACAGTTTTGACCATTAGATCATATACACCCTGTATAAGGAAAGTAATATCATCGGACTTAAAATTTCAGTATGTTTTTTTGATTGAGCGATTTAGCACATTTTAGAACGTCGCCAGCTCGCCCCAATTCTAAAAACATGAAATATCTCGAACACTTTATCTTAGACTTAGGGTTCGTCGCGTTAATTTTTTCATCTAAAATGTTTCACAACTGATAATATTTTTTTTAATTTATGGGATTTTTTGATAAATTTATTTGGAAAATGTACAATATCTCTAGAATGGTTCATGCTAGCGTTCTAAAGTTCATGTCAATCGTTTTCTAAATAAAAATTACATAAGAAATATCCATTTGCGTAGCTTTATTAAAGGTTTTAATTTTTTGATGATTTTTTCAAACTTTCACTCGAAAATTTAGGGTTGTCTGAACATTTGATTGAGTTTAAAAACAATAGATTTCCAGCATTCATAGATTGCAATTTTTACACCAAATTTCATGAAAATCGCTCCATTCGTTCGTGAGATATCGTCTCCACAGACTCACTGACACACACACTTTCACACACACACACACACACACACACACGCACAAGCACACGCGCGCACTTTCACCAACACACACTTTCACACACACACACAAGACATCCCCTCAAAAATGTTTGACTCGTGATCAGGGGAGTTTCAACGTGAAACGTGCTCTCCCTCCGAAAACTCAAATTCATATTTTTGATCCCATCACAATACTTTCCTTATACATTATGTATATAAGGAAAGTAATAACCATTTAATGAATACATTTAAGTATATTTAATTTTTACTTTCCATATATACATATAATGTATAAGGAATGTCGCCAACTTGGCGACTTTTTAAAATGTTGCCAAATTGAAAAAAATGACACGAAATCAATGAAAATGACGACTAGATGACGAAATTTCAATATCTTGGAAAGAACATAAACGTAAACTATAAGAATTCTCCGTCCATCCGTAACGTTTGGTGAGAAAATTAACGGAGCGTCGCCAACTTGGCGACTATTTTAAATGTTGCTAAAATGACAAAATTCTCTCCAAATTGATAAAAATGACGCCAAATGGAAAGTAATTTCTCGCTCGCAAATTCTGATTTGCTTCATATGACAGGCATACCTTCTAGTATATAAGAAATAATCTTCTCTCCGTTTGTCTGTAACACTTTGATGCATTTGGCAAACTTAGAGGATAATTTAGCAAATTATTGCCAACTTGACAATATTTCGAAGCAGATTGACAAAAATATCGTGGAAATTGCAAAACTGGCGTCAAATGAATGGAAATTACGCATAATTGATGACTAGATTATTAAAATATTTTAATATATGGACTATATCGCTTATTGAGGATGCTATCAATATTAATTATTGTTTATTTAGATTTGCGAGAAATATAAGTTAATTGAGTATTTTGAAATAGTTTTACATGTTGTCATCCGGGAAATCGCCAAATTTACAATTCAAGGATAAAAACACAGCGCCGTAGATCTTATACATTATGTTCCGACTGTAAAACTAGTAAATTCATTGCATTGCATTATACGATTGCATTGCATTATACTCGTATTGCGAGTATATTGCATTGCATTATACTCGTATAAAGAAAGTCATGTGCTGCCGACATCAGGTGTTTTATTTTGTATTTTGGAAATTTTTGTGAGTCATTCAGATAAAAAAACATTACTGAAACATGCATGATGTGAAACATTACTCCTTTAGTATTTTTAGAATGAAAAAAATGTAGATGTGCATTGTGTGTGATAATGGTATAAGATACCTAAAGAAAGTTTCAATATTTTTTTTATTTAAAGCAAATATGTTTCTTAAAATAATTATACAGTTTTGATATAGCAATAGAATGCAGTTCATTTTTACAAATTATGAAGTTATCGACAATGAAAAGTTTGTATGTAACGTTCGCAGTCACTACACAAGGGCGAGCGGGCCATAGATATCAATGCACAGAGTTTGGATATCTAATATTTGTTTTATACACTTTTTTATCAAATTTTTTAAACTCCGCGAAGACACAGGTATAGATGTCGGTTACCTTACACCTTTCTGGTAGGTCGGATGGTCAGGGTCTCAACAACAACAACAACACAGGTATAGATGTGAACGACATAGAGGATCGAACTCGGTTCCATCCTCTTGCCATAACTATTGGGCTATCTCGCTCCCTTCTGTGTTAAATCTTTCTTTCTTTCAGCTCAGACAGCCCGACGTACTCAAAGGTGTAAGGCCTCTATATTAAGTTCAGCAGTGAAAGTACAGTTGCAAGATGTTTCACATAAAAAAAAATCAGTTTAATTTTTTCCAACCGTACCAAAATCTTATCAACACTAGGTCCATGCATAAATGACCTATCCAATTGCATGAAATTTCGTCAGATAGTTTTGGTAGTAAAATACATACATGCACACACTGAACATGCAGACCCATGAGACACACTCACACACACATGCACGCACATACAGAAACAGCACTATAAACATAGTTTATTCGTGTTCTAAAGGTCCCAAAACGTACTTATCCATCAAATACTCGAATTCTAATTTTTGACCCAGTCCCAATACGTTCCTAATAATTACCATGTATTATAATAGAAATAATATGTACTTGCTATCCTTCGGTTTAATGCAATAGATATTGACTAGCCGAATACCCGTTGAAAATCAACGGTCTCGCAATAAGCAACCCCTGAATAATGTAAATTTTTTAATAATTCGCGTTTCACATTTATTTGACAAATCGAATATTTTGGTGTGCAGAACCCTCTAAAGAAGAAAATATTGGGAAACTAAATTCGAGCATTTCTTCCTTTCGAATTATCTACCCTTACACTACATTTAAGTCTATCTCATCCCGAGGCACTCCTATGATATTATTTCTCCTTTGGAACTTTTTTCTGTGAAGCACATCCATAAATGAACATTTTTGAAAAACTCTGTTTGTCTTGGGTTTTTTATCAGATGATTGGCCCAAATACCAAATATAGAGCCTCTATCACATTTAAAAGGAAGCGTGCCTCATTTATTAGGAAATTCAAACATATTAGTGTGTGCACCCCTTAAAGTAGCAAATAATGGAAATCTAAAATTTCAAACTCTCTTCCTTTCAAACTATCTACCCGTACATCAAATTTGAAGTCGCTATCCTATCGAGAAGCATAATTTTCTATCACTTCACCTTTCGAACGTTTTTCTGTGTAGCACCCCGTTAAAGAACATTTTTGTCAAACTGTATTCATCTTTGGTTTTTTTTGTCAAATGGTTAGCCCATATACTAAATTTCAAGTCTCTATCACATTGTAAAGGAGGCGTTTTTCATTTGTTCGGTAAATCGAACATTTTAGTGAGCGGAACCCACTACAATAACAAATTTTGATAAACTGAAATTGCACACTTTCTTCCTTTCCAACTTTTTACCCGTACACTAAATTTGAAGTCTCTATCTCATTGCGAAGCATACTTTTCTAGCATTTCATCTTTCGAATGCTTTTGTGTGGAGTACCCACCCCCTTAACTACACATTTTTGAAAAACTCTATTCTTTTAGTGATTTCTGTCATATTATTTTCCCATATATCAAATATCAAGCCTCTATCACGTTTTAAAAGGGGCGTTTCTCCTTTATTCCAAAAATCGAACATTTTGGTGTGCGGCACCCCCTAAAGTAGAAAGTATTGGTAAACTGAAATTTTACACTTTCTTCCTTTCAAACTATCTACCCTTATACCAAATTTGATATCTCTATCTCAATCCGAAGCATGGTTTTTTATCAATTCACTTTTCGAACGTTTTACTCTGAAGCACCCCCCTTAAACAAACATTTTTGAAAAACTATATTTGTCTTGGGTGTTTCCATCAAATGATTACCCCATATACCGAATTTCAAGCATCTATCAAATTTTAAAGGAGCGTTTTCTCTTTTATTCTGCAAATCGAATATTTTGGTATGCGGCACCCCCTTAAGTAGAAAATATTGGAAATCTGAAATTGCACGCATTCTTCCTTTCGAACGGTTTACCAATACACCAAATTTGAAGTCTCTGTCTTATTGCAAAGCATGCTTTCCTATCATTTCACTTTTCGAACGGTTTAGAGTGCGGCACCCCCTTAAGTATAAAATATTGGAAATCTGAAATTGCACACTTTCTTCCTTTCGAACGATTTACCCATACACCAAATTTGAAGTCTCTATCTCATCGCAAAGCATTCTTTCCTATCATTTCACTTTTCGAACGTTTTGGTGTGCTGCACCCCCCCCCCCCTTTAAGTAGAAAACATTGGAAATCTGAAATTGCACACTTTCTTCCTTTCGAGTGATTTACCCATATACCAAATTTGAAGTCTCTATCTCATCGCAAAGCATGCTTTCCCGTCATTTCACTTTTCGAACGTTTTGGTGTGGCGTTTTCGAAAAATTCGATTTTTCCAGGGGGTTTTATCGAACGACCGAGCCGTGTACCAAATTGCAAGTCTCTATCTATTCGGGAAGTGCCTAAAAAAAGCGTGACAGACAGACGGACAGACAGACAGACAGACAGACGGACACTTGGCAATTAGTATATATAGATACTTCCTTAAATAGATTTGAATGGCGTATCAAATAACCAAATCCGACTATAGAGGGCGTTCCCAAAAAAGTGGAACACATTGCCGTTGTAAATAATGACATTCATGGGCCAGTTTCTTACTTAACCGATCCCAGGATGCTACTATCTGCAAAGATAGTGTATTCCAAAGATTTGTTGATGCTGAAATTCCATTTATTAGATTATGATACTTCTATGATCTTACTTTACTTTTCGTGGCTTCTTACACACATTTTACACGCTCAAATAATTAGAATTGAATCCAAACACATTTTGCAGATAAGAAATTTCGAAAATGAATGTTGAGAAAATTTAAATTATCACGAACCTGTGCTTTGGAAGACAAAACTAATTCTGAAACCTCATTGGGCAATTTCATTTAAATTGCCACTGAAAATCTGCAAAAATAAGAAAAAAAAATACAGAATCTATCTCGCAAGAAACGTAATTAAAACTTTGAGCCATTAGGAGGAAACCGGGCTTAAAATTGAAAGATATTCGAACGGCAGCTTCCTGTTTAGAGCCCAGTAATGAAACGTCATTTTTAAACGTTGATTATTTTCTTGCCGAGTGAAGCTATTGCTTCTTTTTTAATAAAAAGGATTAAAAGCTGCACTTTTCAAAGTCTTTCTCTTTACGTGATTTAATTTGATACAAATTACCTCCGCTAAATGTTTGCTTTCTTGCAGGGAAAGGTATTGCTTTGGAATTTTTTTTTTTCTTCGTTTCAAAGAACGATGTTTAAGTACTTTTTGCGAAAGAATAGCTTAATCAAAGTATTAACACCAACTATTTTAGTACTTGAACACAATTCTTTGTCACGTGACAGATTAATATCGTCGAGAACTGCTTTCCTATAAGTACTTTTAAAAGAGCTTATTTCGAATTAATTTTATTTTAATACCGAGAATGTTTCTTATTTATTTTTTAATTTATTTTAAAAGAATTCAAGCTACAGGACAAAATCCCAGTAACAGTGTGCAAGAACACATTCAAGACAGAAATACACAGATTAAAATATTATAAAATTTATCTATTTTAAAAAAAGGAGCTGACGCCTCCGCTGTTTGACAAATTTCTAGTTTCTCGAGATCCTTTGCCGCAAAGACTATTGCATATAAAATTATAAAATTCGGTACAAGTGTAGAAAAAGGCTGTAAAAATACGTTGAAATAAACCATTTTTCGATATACATTGTAGTTTAGGAAATATTTGATGTCAAAGTCAAAAACAAAATATTTGAGCTGCGAGTTCGGCTCCTGGATAAACTAACAATAGTAAGACCACGAATTTTTGCAAGCAGGTACCTACATGGATGAATTTTTATAAGACAGATCCCCTTTTTAAATTTTGATGTAGTTTTCGAGATATTTTACTTTTTATGCACATTTGAAGTGAACTTTTAGTTTTCGAATCCGCACATTTAGCGATTTCTCTGTCTCGTGCCACAAAAACTATAACATACAAAAATATGAAATTTGGTACATTTATAGAAAAATAATAGGGTAATACGATGAAATAAACTGTTTATTAATTTAACATTTATTTTGGCATGAAATAGCTCGTGAAGATAGCTCAGGATCAAGGAATTCAGTTTTTGGATTCCTTAGGCTAAGAAAAATCCCTGCTTTTACCTCCTGTAAAAATAGGTAGGGACAGAAAAAGAGATTTTTGAAAGTATAATTTTTAGGAAAGATATATATGATGCGAGGTCTGCGAGCGCAGCGAGTAGGAAGGGAAGCCTCCCGAAGTGGTTAGCGAAGCGTAGCGAGCAAGTGGCAGAGCCCCTTAGTACATTAAAAGAAAACTATTGACAACAAATTATTTTTAAAAGCACTTGAGAATGAATATAAAATACCTTAAAATGTAAAATATTTACCACAAAGGATTTTTAAAAGCAATTAAAGATGAATAAAAAACATCAAAATCATCTGGGAAGCTGTTGTATAGTTTACAGAAATTATTAATGGCACAATAACAACCAATATTAGTACTAAATAATGTGTTTATGCAATAAAATTATCGATACAAATATTTTCTTTTCATTTTGTTATGAATAAATAGGAATCATTTTGTTAAATTTACTTTTGCAAATTTTCTGAAGCAGAGTTCGAAAATATCTGGTTCATTTTTATCCACAAAATCTTCATGTACTTTTATTTTATACTTGAAATAAAATCTACAGAAATTTAACTGATGTGAGACATTTTGCGAAATATATTAAATATTAAATTAATATACATCCCCCCTCACGCTTCGCTCCGGTGAAATGTCTAGTGGTCTCTAAATGAGATATCTACACACTTAAGAAAGGTTCTGAAAATCAAAAACCGTTTCAAATTGAAGCATAAAAATAGAGCACACTTTATAATCGTAATATCACGGAAATCACGGTATGTAAAACAATATATCATCTCCAATCACAGTAGGTTACCTTATTTTCAACGTTTTCAAACATTTAAGATAAAATTCAATTTATTATACCCTTAATTTTCAATAGTTTGATTTAAAGACTAGCCAACAAACTATTTATCTCTGTACTCAAAGTGTGATTCAGCTAATTTGGTTGCCACAATGGAATCAGACGCTATAAATTCAAGGATGAAATACAGTAAAAAATCTTCTTCTGTAACTATAAATAAAAGTATACCAAGAACGGTTGATTTTACACCCATAGGGTTCATTAAAACAATTTAGGTTTTTTGTTTTGGTAGGATAATATAAAACTGAATTTTGTGTCTGTAGCTGTTGGCGAGTTATAGCAGTTTTTATTTCATATATTTCCGAATATTTAAGTAATTCGGGAATAATTTTTGCTTACATTTCAGGTTAAATGGATCCAACTTCGTATTTTTGTAAATTGATTTATAAGCAGAAGCAGGATGTTTTATTGTTCAGATTTGCCTGCTTAGAAAATTTTTTATAGCAAATACAGAGATTCAATTCATACATTCTTTTTTTTCATTTTATTGGAAAATAAAATGTAATATTTTTATGGAGTAGTTTTAGCCTATGTGATTACTTTTATAATTTACACATATTTGAAGCAAAGCGAGAGAGAGAGAGAGAGGGAGAGAGGTATTTACCAGTATCTAATGTATGAAAGATAAGATTCGAAAATATACTGCTAAACGAAACAACTTATTGTTACGACGTATCATCTCAAAATATCGGTGTACTCTGAGAATACAAAACTGAATCCAAGTTTCTGGATAACTAACGCTTTTATTTAAAAGCACCAATAAGCGTAAGCAAGAACAACAAACAGCTAAAAACACTATAGCTATCTTACAAGATCACAAAAACAACTGTCAGGTACAATAAAACAGCAGCAATTAAATGCTCAACGAATAGCAAAATTATTCACGAAACACTGACGTATTTCACAATTCAATTTGGTTCGTGTTATGTACACTCCACTCCAACTGAACAATGACTCCTTTATATACTCTCCATAAATGTGAAATAATATATATAAATGGGTGATAAAATGAAAACTTGCCGACGGTTGGTTGTCATGTCCCGAAAAGTCGCCAAGATATGGCAATCCTATTGACACGCAATACGAATAGCTGCCTGTGAAAGTGCTTTCACTTTGTGGAGAGTTTATGTGCCGCTAAAGCATTTTATGTATTTGTAACACTAGGAAGTATGCAACCAATATCAATGAATTATTTTTCATAACACAGGAAGAACATCACCAATAAACTGAAGAATTACATTGAATTTAGCATCAGTTTTGAAATTTTATATTGTTTTGTTTAGCTAAATATATCTTATTTAAAAACATTCACATCAAATGTGGTTTCGACTTTTAAACGAGAAGTAAAGTTCCAGAATCAGAACCAGGCTCTTACCTCAAATGTTCTAAACTCTTCTTATTCTGCATTAAAATGTAGTCATTAAGTTTTTATATCCTCTTCTGTTGAACGGCATTTCAATTAGCAAATATTTTTGCAATTTGATTCTATTACTTATATAAATATTTTAATTATATTACTTGCTTCTTTTCAAATGCATGCAGTTCGATACAAGCTAGTGTGTAAACAATGTAGTTATTAGGTTTTTATGTCCTCTCTCTCTCTCTCTCTCTCTCTTCTGTTGAACGGCATTTCAATTATCAAATATTTTTGCAATTTCATTCTATTCCTTATATAAATATTTTAATTATATTATTTGCTTTTTTTTAAATGCATACTTTCGATACAAACTCTGATTAGCCTCTGTGTAAAATTCAGAATAATTTATTTTACTATGCGGTAGTTCTTTATATGAAAAAAAAAGTCTGAAATATATTTTTCTCCTTCATTGAAGTTGCCACCAGAAGTTTACAATAATATTAAGAATTAAAAGCCATCTCGCAAAAAAAAAGAATTAAAAAATTGAGCAATCAGGATGAAACCGGGCTTAAAATTGAAAGAAATTAAAACGCGAGCTTCCGGTTCTGAAATATGTCGTGAAATTCCCTTTTTAAAAGTTGGAACCTTTTCCGTGTAAACGGTGCAATTACTTCCTTCTTTAATAAAAAGGATTAAAACTGCATTTTTCAAAGATTCTTTTCTATTTCCTTGATTCAATTTTATTTGAATTATTTGAGCTAAATGGTTTTCTTGGAAAATATATATTACTCTGATATTTTTCGATTATGGAATATATTTTGATTGATTCTTTTTCAAAAAATTCTTAAGATATTCACACCAATCGTTTCCGGGGGCGCGGTAGCCCATTGGTTAGCGCGCTGGAGTTGCACTCGGTGGGCCCGGGTTCGATTCCAGCCACTGCCAAAACTGCCGCCGTGTTCATGCGGAGTACGATCACGTTAAACATGTGGGTCCGAAAGTCCTTCCGAGAGGTTGGTGGTAGGGGAAGGAGGGTACGGTCCCTGTGGATGCCTCCCCCACTGGGTTCCGGTCTAAATTGGGTGGCACTTCCCGACCGTCCAAACAGTTACCTTACACCTTTCTGGTAGGTCGGACGGTCTGGGTTTCAACAACAACACCAATCGTTTCCGTGTGGTCTGGGTTTTCTACACCAATCGTTTTAGCATTTAGGGAGGGATCTTTATAATGTGATAGATTTGTAAGAGTTAAGATTTATTTTCCTGTAAGTAGTATTAAAAAATACTTGTTTCCTGGTAAGATAAACTTTTTAATATCAGAAATGTAAATAATTCAATAGGCAAAACGACTTTTCGCCATTTTATTTCATACTGCTTTGAATGCATGTGATTGCTTTCATTGAATACGAATTCTATTTCTCTTATTCTTCCAAAAATATCATCTAGATTGTAAGGGTGGCGGAATCAACACGCAGGCATCTTTTGATAAAAACAGCAAATTTATTCCTAAAACTATAAAAAATCATAAAATAAATACCAATTAATGTAATTTACAAATAATAAATCGGAATGTACATGGTCAACCCTTTCTCCAACCTTTCTACCGTCGGCTGCAACCACACAAGTCACGTTCCAACTCGTGATTCAAACTCTGCATTTTCAGAACCTAGTTGCCAGCTCCCCCTTCCATTCTCAATCTGCGTGGCTACTATTTAAATTTAGACTCTGCTTCCCCCGGGAAAGACACTGCTTGGAAAATAAGAAGTCGAGAATAGAAATTGTTAATATTTACAAGGTTTTTCAAGACATTTTTTTCTGCTGTCCATGAATTTTATTTATATTTAATTACATAGTATAAAAAACATCCATAAAATTCCTGACTATGAAAGAAGCAGATATAAGAAAATAACATTTTCTGTAATTGTCGCCTGTTAGAGCGCATGAATTTGCTCGCTTACGATGCAATAAGACGTTATCACATTGTATCCAGAAGTAGGGGCATATTCAGTGCTCATAGCAAAATGCACTGACATTTATTTCAGTAACATTTAGTTTAAATTGATATTTTGCAGTGTTTCGTTCTCTTAACATTCTCACTGATAAATGTCACTTTGTATCCTAACCTATTACAAATTGGCGACAGGTCAATCAAGTGGGTGAATTGCATGCGTAATCTTGTTAATTTCTTTTAATAAATATTATTTCAATACTCCAGATACATTTTGTAGTTTAAACTATTATTTTTTTGGTAAAGGGAATGCTCCTCTGATTGTTGCGGAAATTATATTAGTTTCTCCATAGAAGATAATTTTATGAAAAAATTAATTTTGAATAATTCGTGTGTATTTTAACAATGCAAATTACAAACAGTTATATTCAAATCTAGTTACTTTCCTTATATACATAATGTATAAGGAAAGTATTGTGACGGGGTTGAAAATTCGAATTCGAGTTTTCGACGGGAGAGCAAATTTCAAGCATCCCTGATCACGAATCAAACATTTTTGAGGTGATGTCTGTGTGTGTGTGTGTCAGTGAGTCTGTGGAGACGATATTTACCGAACGAATGGAGTGATTCGAATGAAATTTGGTACAAAAATCACAATCTGTGAATACTGGAAACCTATTGTTTTTAGATGCAATCAAATGTTCCGAACCCCCTTAAATTTTCGAGTGAAATTTTGAAAAGATCATCACAAAATCAAAACCTTTAATAAAGTTACGCAAATAGACATTTCTTACGTAATTTTTAATTAGAAAACGATTGACATAAACTTTAGAAAGCTAGCATGAACCGTTCTCGAGATATTGCACATTTTTCAAATAAATTTATCAAAAAATCCCACAAATTAAAAAAATATATTAATTGTTGAGAAAGATATATTAATTGTCACTTTTCATATGTAATATCATGCGATAAATTGGGTGACATCATTCTCGTGGATCTAGCTCATTCCATTCATGAGAAAAGGTACTTTGAGTAATTATTTTGATTTTGAACGCCAATAATCATTTATCTGCTATAAGAATAACTTATTTTTCCGTCCATAATGTTTGGCGAGATTTTGGCGATGAATTTGGCGGAATGTCGCCAACTTGGCCATTTTTTTAAATGTTGCCAAACCAAATTAACGAAATCTCGCCAAATGGATGAAAATGACGAAAATTCAATATCTTGGAAAGAATATAAGTATCTACTAAAAGAATTACCTATTTTTTTTTGCTGTAAAAGTAGTAAATTCATTGCATTACATAAGGAATGTGCTGCCCACATCAGATTTTTCTTAATTAATACATCTGACCATACAGTTTCATGGCAATATGTATAATATACGTACATGGCAATGATATATCATGTTGTCCCACAGATGCATACACAGACTTGCCCCTTTTAAAACTTATTTGAAATACATTCAAAAGTTCTTAAAACATGCTTCTCTGCCAAAACTCTATTCAAAATATTTTGAGAAAATAGTATTTTATGATATAAGAAAGGTAAAACTTTCAAAATTTTGGGATTTGAATACACTCGTGCATATGAAGAATGCGATCTGGGAAAGATTTCAAATTGAAACTTTATATAACAAATAGTTATGAAATGAGAAGTATAAAAGTAATTTGAATATTTGAGGAGCCTAAAACGAAAGGGCCTAGAAGTTTTTAGAACTTGAATATTATATGCATCAAATTAGAATACAGGAAAACAATGATCGCAGAAACTTATTTTATATACAGGAACACGTTTCAATCCCAATGCATGAAAGGGCACATGCTTGGATGAACTGCTTAATAGTTGTTTAATTGCTATTTGTAAGAATTGTAGTGATTGATCATGCGCCATTTAAAAATTTGTGTTTCTCCCTATTACAGTTCATTTTAATAATTAAAATTACACACAGATTTCCAGAGTACAATTGTATGTGTGCAGAATTCCACGTTCCTACGTATTGTAGTTTTCAAGTAAAAGGGATCACAAAATACGGGAAAATGTTGACTTTGCTCGTTAGTAATTTTGAATGGATTTAGCTTCGGTTATCCTTACTTAATATACCTAATATTTCAATAAACGTTTGGACATTTCATGTAGAATTTCTCTACATGCTTGCTTACAAGGATACGATAATTCACGGATCACTGAAAAAATTATATGTTTAAACGCATTATGCAAAATAAAATCTAGAACCCAGGTAGCCGACAACTTCTGTCAGGCCTTGCAGCCGTATTAAAAAATAGAGAAGATTAAGATTAGAATGCACAATACCGCAAAGGACAAATTAACAATCGTATAATCCACTGTTGAAATGCATTCCCAAGTATTCTAATCGTACTTTTAGTGGAGCGAAACAGAGAGAGAGAGAGCGACTTTGAACACAATGACTGGCTGTTACTGCAAAAAGTCGCAAAGTTGCGGCACATAAAAAGTTTTCCAGCTTCCCGGGGAGTTGTCAATTATTCTGTTATACAAGCACTCATAGCTGGATAGAAGCTGGATAGAAGCATAGCGTTTATGATGGTCGCTGCCTTGAGAAAACGATTCCAACATGATACAAATACTAAAATTTTTTCCATACTATTGTTTTTCTAAAATCCTTTCTTTAAGCATCTATTTTTTCGGATTTACTATAAATAGAGCTTAGAGGATGACTGGTATGGATTCCACATAATAGAGAAGTCAGGGGGTTCACTTAAGGATTTCAACCCCCAGTTCTATTCCTATTTCGGGTTCAGCATTTCACCTTGAAACACCTATTTCTAAAAATTGGTAATGGATAGCGCTTAGATAATTATCATCAAGTTTTGGGGAGTTTTCAGTTTTAGACATATCACTTCTTGTTTTTCCAAAAATTCGTATAACCATAGGAAAAAATCTGATGTGGACAGCACATGAGTTTTCTTATGTAATGCAATGAATTGACTCCTTTTACAGTAGAAAAAAAAATCTGATGTAGGCAGCACATGACTTTCCTTACATAATGCAATGAATTTACTACTTTTACAATAAAAGAAAATAGGTGAGTCTTATAGTGGATACATCTATTTTTTCCAAGATATTGACATTTCGTCAATTGGTCGTCATTTTCATTAATTTAGCGTCATTTTTATCCATTCGGCGAGATTTTCTTCATTTGGCAACATTTAAAAAGTCGCCCAGCTGGCGACATTCCGCCAAACTTGTCGCCAAAATCTCGCCAAGCGTTATGGACGGAGAAATAAGTCATTCTTACAGCAGATTGCCGCTCAAATACAAAAGTATTACTCAAAGTATCTTTTCTCGTGGATGGAATGAGCTAGATCCACGAGAATGATGTCACCAAATTTATCGCATGATATTACATATGAAAAGTGAACATGTTTCTCAACCGTTAATATTTTTTTATTTTTTTTATAAATTTATTTTTAAAATGTGCAATATCTAGAGAACGGTTGATGCTAACGTCCTAAAGTTTATGTCAATCGTTTAAGGAAAAATTACATAAGAAATGTCTAATAGCGTAATTTTATTAAAGGTTTTACTTTTTTGATGAATTTTTCAAAATTTCACTCGAATATTTAGGGGGGGGGTTCTGAACATTCGATTGTGTTTAAAAACGATTGTGTTTATTCACGAATTTGTAATTTTTGTACCAAATTTCATTCGAATCGCTCCGCTCGTTCGTGAGACATCGTCTTTACAGACTCACTGACACACACACACACACGCACACACATTCACACACGCACACACATTCACACACACACACACGCACGCACACACACACACACACACACACACACACACACACACACACACACATCGCCTCAAAAATGTTCGATTCGTGATCAGGGATGCTTGACCACGTCACAATACTTACCTTATACATTATTGTATATAAGGAAAGTAATAATATAATAAGATAAGATAGTAATAAGATCCACAGTACAGTGTTTTTAATGTTGAATTGGGCGAGTTTCCGGATGACAACATGTAATACTATTTCACAGTACCCAATAAACTCATATTTCACACAACTCTAAATTGACATTTATCAATACTGATAGCATCCTTAATAAGCGATATAATCCATATATTAAAATAATAATTAATTCATCAATTAGGCGTCATTTTCATTAATTTAGAGTCAATTTTGAAATTTTGACGAAATTTTCGTCAATCTGGGGCGAAATATCGCCAAGTTGGCGATACTTTGCTAGATTATTCATCAAGTTTGCCACAGTTACAGACAAAAGGAGAGAACAGCATTTCTTATGTACAAGAATGTATGCCCGTCATATATGACAGAAATCATAATTTGGGAAACATAACTTCTCATTTGGCGTCATTTTTATCAATTTGGCGATATTTTTGTCACTTTGGCAACATTTGGCATGTCATGTTAGCGACGTCCCGCTAAATTTCTCGCCAAGCGTTACAGACGGATGGACTAACGAAGAAATGGGTTATTTATTATATTTTTATGTGCTTTCCAAAATATTGAGCTTTCATGAATGAGGCGTCATTTCATTGATTCAACCTCAGTTTCATCTATTTAGCAAATTTTTATCAATTGGGTGACATTTTCGTCAATTTGGCAACGTTTAAAAAGTCACCAAGTTGAAGATATTAAGAAAAATTGCTCACCAAAATTTTATCCAAATGTTACAGACAGAAAAATAGTTTATTCTTAGAGTACTCGTAGATTCTTATATTCTTTCCAAGATACTGAATTTTCGTCAATTGGGCGTCATTTTTATCAATTTGGCGACATTTTCGTTAATTTGGCAATATTTGAAAAAGTCGTCAAGTTGATGACATTCCGCCAAATTTTTCGCCAAAATATAGCCAAGCGTTATGGAAGGAGAAATAAGTTATTCTTATAGAAGATAAATGACTATTGGTGTCCAACAAAAGTATTACCCAAAGTACTTTTTCTCATGAAAGGAACGAGCTAGATCCACGAGAATGATGTCACCCAATTTATCGTATGATATTACATTATGAAAAATGAACATACTTCACAATAATAAATATCTCTTTTTTTTTATGCGATTTTTTGATAAATTTATTTGAAAAATGTGCAATATCACAAGAACAGTTTATGCTAAGGTTCTAAAGTTTATGTCAATCGTTTTCTAATGAGAAATTACATAAGAAATGACTATTTGCATAACTTTATTAAAGGTTTTGATTTTTTGATGATATTTTCAAAATTTCACTCGAAAATTTAATAGTGTTCTGAACATTCGATTAAAAACAATAGACTTTCTGTATTTTGGGATTGTAATTTTTGTACAAATTTCATTCGATTCGTTCCATTCGTTCGTCAGATATCATCTTCATAGACTCACTGACACACACACAGACACACACACAAACACACACACACTTTCACACACACACACTTTCACACACACACATTTCCACACACACAGACATGACCTCAAAAATGTTTGAGTCGTGTTCAGCGATGCTTAAAACGTGCTTTCCCGTCGAAAACTCAAATTCGAATTTTCGGCCCCGTCACAATACTCCTTACACATTATACTCTGTATATAAGAAAAGTAATAAGTGGGCAAAAATGCATGAAAATAATTAATAGTTCCGTTGAAATTAAATGTGTGCACACCTCTTGCCATCCTATAAAGGCTCCGTCTTAAATTTCTTGTTTCTGTTATTTTCTTTTTAAATGAACAATGTATGGATAATTTACCTATATTATCGCATATATGTCCATTATTAGGCTATTGTATTGCTTGCAGGGTCCATTCTCAAACTTCTGTCTGCAATTCTACATTGAAAAATCTAACACGTGTTGTAAAGAATGTTACTGACCCATCCAGATATTGAGCCATGGAGCTTCGTACTGGCCAGCCAACACTCTACTTTTGGAATTATTCTTCTTCGACCCAGACCGTCCAACCTACCCGAAACTGTAAGGTATCTGTTTGGACGGCCGGGAAGTGCCGTTCAGTTTAGACCGGAACCCATGAGGGGAGGCATCCTTAGAGACCGCACCCTCCTTCCCCTACCACCAACCTCTCGGAAGGACTTACGAACCCACATATTCAACGCGCCGCCCGTACTCACGTTTACACGGAGATGGTTTGAGCAGGCCGGAAATCGAACTGGGGGTGGTCCGAGTGCAATCCCCGCGAGCTAACCACTGGGCTGTTTCACCCACTGGAACGGAATTCTGTCTTTCTTTTTCAACACAGGCCGTCCGATCTACCCGAAAGTATAAGATAGCTGTTTGGACGGCCGGAAACTGGCACCCAATTTAGACCGGAATCCTGTGGGGAAGGCATTCATAGGGACCGTACCCTCCCTCTCCTACCACCAACCTCTTGGTAGGACTAACGGACCCACATGTCTAACGTGATCGTACTCCGCGTGAACACGGCGAGAGTTTGACCAGAGGCGGAAATCGAACTCGATTCGTCCGAATGCAAACCCCTTGCGCTAACCACTGGGAAATCGCGTTCAGCAGAATAGGAAAGAATTGCAAGCTTTTATCGTCGAAATGGGATCTGCGCTGTTTATATTTGATCTCAAACATTTATTTTGATAATAATTGAATATACTGTACGCCACTGCTTTGAAAGAACAAAACTAAAAAAACATATATTTTTACAATACCACTGAAGTTTGAATTTACAATAATAATAATGAAAATGAATAACTAACTTATAAGACGAGCAATTAAAACTTTAAACATTTAGAATGAACGCCGGTTTAAATTTGAAAGCAATCCAAGCGACAGGTTTTCTGTTAAATTCCTGCCCAACAGTGAAACTACCCTATTTAAACCTTGATTATTTTCTCGCGAAAACGAAGAAATTGCATTTTTTTTTCTTTAAAAAAATGGATTAAAACTGCATTTTCTCAGTTTTTCTCTCTTTTTTACACGATTTAATTTGATATGAATTACGCGCGCTAAATGGCTTTCCTGTAGAAAAAGATATTACTTGTTTTTCTAGCAAAGCATGATTTTTGATTAAACGGTTCTTTCTCAAAAGTACTTAAAGTATTAACACGAACTATTTGCGAATTTAAAGGGAATTCTTTGTTATGTGATAAATTAACAGTCGTTGAGAATTGTTTGCCTGTAAGTACTTTTGAAAGAGCTTATTTCGTAAAGACGTTGTAGAAGAAAAACATTTTTAATATCAAAATTTTGAAGTTTTTCAATAAGTAAAATTGCCTCTAAATTTTTATTTTTATTTTTGCTGTGAATAAATTTCATTGCTTTTATTAAATCTAAACTATATTTGGTTTGGAAGAATTCCGAAATTTTCTAGAAATGTTTTATTTATCCCCGTACGTAGTTTTCAATTACTGCCCGTGAAATTTTTTAATTTCTCACTATAAAATTGGGCAATTTATAAATAAAAAATATATATATATTTACCTTCCAAAGCGTAGTATATTTATAAAAAGCGTATTATAAGACAGTCAAAACTTCGAAATAAATTTTCTCAACAATTTAAGCCTTTTGAGACCCATCGAACAATATTCTACAACATTCATACAATTAACGCCCAATAAATATTACGCCCATTTAAATTTTTGAAACATACTATTGTCTCAGCAGCGAATTGAACCACCTATTTCTGGCAGATCCAGGCCTGATGACGCTGTGACATTTATCACGAGCTAATAAGAGAGTTACATTACTTTCCTTATATACATAGTATAATGTATAAGCAAAGCATTGTGACGGGGTCGAAAATTCGAATTAGAGTTTCGACGAGAGAGCACGTTTCAAGCATTCTTGATCACGAATCGAACATTTTTGAGGTGATGTCTTTGTGTGTGTGTGTGTTTGTGTGTCAGTGAGTCTGTGGAGACGACATCTCACGAACGAATAGAGCGATTCGAATAAAATTTGGTACAATTACAATCCGTACATACTGAAAGCCTAATGTTTTTAAACACCATCGAATGTTTAAGCCCCTCCCCCCCTTAAATTTTAAAGCGGAATTTTGAAAAAAATCATCAAAACTCAAAGTCCTTCCTTCTGTAATTTTTCCTTAGGAAACGATTGAGATAGACTTTAGAACGCCAGCATGAACAGTTCTCGAGATATTGCATATTTTTCAAATAAATTTATCAAAAAATCTCATGCACTAAAAAAAAGTTAACTGTTGAGAAACATGTTCACTTTTCATATGCAATATCATACCATAAATTGGTTGTCACCATTCCCGTGGATCTAGCTCGTTCCATTCATGACAAAAGATACTTTGAGTAATACTCTGGTATTTGAACGCCAATAATCATTTATCTGCTATAAGACTAACTTATTTCTCCGTCCATAACAACTGGCGAGATTTTGGCAACGAATTTGACGGAATGTCGCCAACTTCGTGACTTTTTAAATGTTGCCAAATTAACGAAAATCTCGCCAAATGGATAAAAATGACTCTAAATCAATGAAATTGAGGACTCATTGATGAAAATTCATTATCTTGGGAAGAATATAAATAACTACTATAAGAATAACCCTTTTTACTTTCCTTATATACATAATGTATAAGGAAAGTATTGTGACGGGGTCGAAAATTCGAATTCGAGTTTTCGACGGGAGAGCACTTTTCAAGCATCCCTGATCACGAATCAAACATTTTTGAAGTGATGTGTGTGCGTGAAAGTATGTGTGTGTGTGTGTGTGTGTGTGTGTGTGTGTGTGTGTGAAAGTATGTGTGTGTGTGTGTGTGTGTGTGTCAGTGAGACTGTGGAGACGATGACTGACGAACCGATTCGAACGAAATTTGGTACAAAAATCACAATCTGTAAACGCTGGAAGCCTATTGCTTTTATACGCAATCGAATGTTCAGAACCCCCCTAAATTTTCGAATGAAATTTTGAAAAAATCGTCAAAAACTCAAAACCGCTAATAAAGTCACTCAAATAGACATTTCTTATGTAATTTTTCATTAGAAAACTATTGACATAAATTTTACAACGCTAACATGAACCGTTCTCGAGATATTGTACATTTTTCAAAAAAATTATCAAAAAAATATATAAAATTAAAAAAAATTTCCTATTGAGAAACATGTTCACTTTTCATATGTAATACCATGCGATAAATTTGGTGACATTATTCTCGAGGATCTAGATCGTTCCATTCATGAAAAAAGATACTTTGAGTAATACTTTTGTATTTGAACGCCAATAGTCATTTATGTACTGTAAGAATAACTTACTTCTTCGTCCATAACGCTTGGCGAGATTTTGGCGACGAATTTGGCGGAATGTCGCCAACTTGGCAACTTTTTGAAATGTTGCCAAATTAATAAAAATGTCGCCAAATAGATAAAAATGACGCTAAATCAATGAAAATGACGACTAATTGTCGAAAATTCAATATCTTGGAAAGAATATTAGTATCTACTATAAGAAAAACCTACTTATTTTGCTGTAAAAGTAGTAAATTCATTACATTATATAAGGAAAGTCATGTGTTGCCCACATCAGATTTTTTTAACACTTTCCGACATAGTTAAAAAATGTTTATGACTTTGGTCATTATGTCTGTCTGTCTGTCCGTCTGTCCGTTCGCACAATGACTGCCGTAAAAACGACTTTCAAAATGAAATTTTAGTATATGTTGCTGAGATGATCTGTGGGACAGATGGGAATAAAAATGAATAATATCATCTAATTAGTTTCGGATTAAACCCGGGTTGAAAAAATGAAATACCTTGAACCCTATGGGACCTATTTTTTCAAACATTTTTTAAGCGAAATTAAAATTCAGAGATTGCTTCGAAAATTTCAGAAAATATTCAAATCAGCACTTAAAATGTGAAAAAAAAAATTCAGCAAAATATGTAAAGTAGTTTTTTAAATTAAAATTAAAAAAATCTGATGTGGACAGCTCATAACTTTCCTTAAATAATACAATGAATTTACTTCTTTTACAGTAAAAAAAATCTGATATTACACATAGCTTTCCTTATATAATGCAATGAATTTACTACTTTTACAATAAAAAAATACTTTTTTCTTATAATAGATATTTATATCTTTTCCAAGATATTGAAATTGTCGCCAAGTTGGCGACATTCTGCCAAATTCGGGGCCAAAACCTCGCCAAGCGTTATAGACTGAGAAATAAGTTATTCTAATAGCAGATAAATAACTATTGGCTTTCAAATACAAAAGCATTACTCAAAGTATCTTTTCTCATGAATGGAACGAGCTAGATCCACGAGAATGATGTCACTAAATTTATCGCATGATATTACATATGAAAAGTGAATATGTTTCTCAACAGTTCATATATTTTTTTAATTTATGGGATTTTTTGATAAATTTATTTTAAAAATATGCAATATCTCAAGAACGGCTCATGCTAGCGTTCTAAAGTTTATGTCAATCGTGTTCTAAGAAAAATTACATAAAAAATATCTATTTACGTAACTTTATTAAAGGTTTTGATTTCTTGAGGATTTTTTCAAAATTTCACTTGAAAATTTAGAGGGGTTCTAAACATTCGATTACGTTTAAAAACAATAGGCGTCCAGTATTAATGGATTGTGATTTTTGTACTAATTTTCATTCAAATCGCTCTATTTGTTCGTGAGATATCGTCTCCACAGGCTCACTGACACACACACACACACACACACACATACTTTCACGCACGCACGCACGCACACGCACACACACACACTCACACACACAGACATCACCTCAAAAATGTTCGATTGGTGATCAGGGATGCTTGAAACGTGCTTTCGCGTCGAAAACTCGAATTCGAATTTTCGACCCCATTACAATACTTTCCTTATACATTATGTATATAAGGAAAGTAATAATAATTGCCCCCATTATATATTTAGAGGTCACATGACTCATTGCAAAACAAAATATGGCGTGCATTTTTTCCGTGTATAAAGATCGTGATATTTAAGGATCTTTTAAGGTTATATTTAGTGTTGCATCTGACATAAAACCGCTTTATTTTTGCGTATTATCTGTGTATCCTAAATTCAGGGTTTAGGCAATTACAATATTTTTTATTTTAAATGATCACTAAAACTTTGATTATTTTTATAACAAAGTCTAATTTTAACGTATGCAGAATGTAAACAAATCAAGCGATTGTAAGATGGCTTATATAAGAATTGCTGAATTTTAATGTAAAATTATTTAGCTATGGAGTTTGGAATATAAGTGATATGAATGAAATATTCATTGAGTTTACGTAGAGAAACAAACGATTTATATTTCGATAAAGCTTGACGTTTTCAAGTATAATAAATTACTGTAGTACTGCGATAATTTCAAAAATATTACCGCTGAATGTATCACATTTTAGAGATGTTTCAATAAAATTGCATTTCAGTTTAAAAGTGTTTCATAATCAATGCTTATGCTTTTGATTGATCGTTCTTATTTAATACTCTGGTCATTGAGCTAACCCAAAGGATGTAAAGCAGTTACAACGGAAGACCGGTATTTTAAATCCCTTCTTATTTTCCCATTTTAATAGGGAAAATAAGAAGCTTTTTAATCTCAACACAGCCACGCAATTTCGTGCACACTAATATATCCTTTGTGCGCATTTGAAAAGTCTCCTCTGTTATGGCCGGTGACCGCCGGCCATCACCAGAGTTTTTTTTTTCTGAAGAGTAACCAAACAATAGAGCTTTCCAACATGACGTCACACGTTCTCTATCGTCATCTTCAAAAAAGTTTGTAGGACACAACGTCAACTTTCTTTGACTTGATCCATTTGATTTTGCAAGAAAAGCGTAAGATTTGAAGGAAAAGTTTTTAAATATGGCAAACTTTTGTACTGTCAAGGATGTGGTAGTCGAGGCGATAGAGATTCTATTTTTTTTTTTTTTTTAGAATTCCCTGTACTCCCAAAACAGGAAAACCCGGTAATATTAAATTAAATTCGGAAAGACGTAAAAAAGGGATTTCAGGAAGGAGTTAATAATATTGACAACTTCAAAATTGTTCTCATATCCTTAAAAATTCAATTTGTGATAAACATCTTACAGCAGATAAGTATATTACTTTCTATTAATGTAAAATAGCTCATTTATTCATGAAGTATTAAGTTTGAAATGTTTCTAAACCATATTGAGCATTAGTATGGTTGCAATCGGCAATAATGTAGCTTTAGAAGATGTTAATCGATTTTTGGCATCTAAAGTATATGGATCAATAACCTTTATGATGGAAATTTTATTTTGATAACGCTTTGCCACAGCAAAATGTATGTTGACACAAAGATTAAGTCTTATCTGTCTAGCCTACATTCCCGGTTGCTATGCTGTTGTCAGGGCTGGTGCCACGTGATGTGGAGTACTCTATCGAAGAAACAACAGTGGCGTATATGGTTCTAACTGGGATGACCAGTCGGTTGATCTTTATTTAACCCTTTAAGAATAGCTTGAGGAATCGAACCTTCCAGCTCCGCTATGTCTGAAACTATTATCTATCGTTCTGTGTTTAAAGTGGACTGACTCTACGCATTCTCCAGAGTGAATTATTTGATTATGGACATGTTAATTTCACTATATATTATATTTTTGGGAGTTCCTGAATTTTTTAAGTGTTTCTATAAACTGATTATGATAAATGAAACGCTTCAAGTATTACGAACATTAAAAGTTTTTCTATGACATCTTAGCATCTTAAAGTTATAGGTAAGCCCAATCAATAAAATGCCAAGCAAAATTTTCATGCAGCAGTTAAATCCTCAAACGATTAAAATGAAGCCTGGATGAAAAAGCGCGCTTTTATCGTCTGCAGCAAAATAAGGAGATTAATTTTTTTACGACTTCGTTCTTTTAACGAATACATTACTGGTACTATTTTAACGGAACAATGGGGGAGCCTAATTTTGAAAGATCTAGTGGGTCGTTAATAACAAAAAGAAAAAAAAAACGGCTATGAAAAATTAATTCTTACAGAATCTTTCGTATAATTTTCTTCCGATCCCAGAAATTTTTAATTAAAACTGTTGTTCTAGACAGTCAAATTATGAATTATTTAAAAAAATAAGCGCTCACAGTAGTTTTAAGTTACGCATCCAAAACATGTAGAAGTAATTAACCTGTTGCCTAAAATTGACATTTTCATTAAAGAAAACATGTATGTGATAATTGAAGTCTGCATCTTAATCGATGTACGAAAATACGGTCTTCTTTTTAAAAGTAGAAAAAATGGTGCAATTTTTGAGAGTTGTCTTCCCTTAAAAATGTGTCAAAAGTGTTAAACGAAATTATTTAAAATTTTTAAACGCTATGTAATTTGAATTAAGTATTTATTTTATGCATTATTATATAAGATTTTAGACAATTTAATGGATAAAAAAAATAATAACATGAAATATCCTATATGTGTAACGCATTATTTTTTCCCTACAAGGGAGCAAATTTCGATATTCATTCGATATAATCTAACAATAACAAGAACATTATAGATTTATATTATTTGAAATTTCTCTTATTACGAAAACTTCACATATTTATTAAAAAGCGAAGAAAATAAGTACTTAAGTATATGATTAAATTTACATTTTTATTCGAGTGAAAAATCAGAGCACTTACTTTAAATTTAAGCACCTAAGCTTTAATAAATATTTTCTTCTTGACATCAATGTAAAATATTAATTATCTTTTTTCATTCAAATAAATGCCGAGCGTTCTTCTCCAAAATCTCAAAGAGCAAAATTTCCGATTTCAGGTAATGAAGATGAAGCAAGGCGGAAAAATGGAGCGAACTCAAAAAGCTGGTATTTCTAGCCAAGTCATGATATTTTTTTTTACCGTTGATATTTCATTATTCAGCGAAAATTATAATCTTTAATGAATATTTTTCCAAATAAAATTTAAAGCAATACTTTATTTTCACGACCGTATATTAATTAGGTATACATTGCACATATTAGATAACAACTCGCACGAAAAATAAGCATTTTCTCTCGAAATTCTTTCATTAGGGAGTTTTTTCATGTGAAACGACTCCCGAACTGGAATGCCTCAACATTTCAGTCGGTTCTTTCGGAAATAGTGTTCGTGATGCGGCAGCCGATTAAAATTTAAATTGTCGAGTGTGTTTTTTTTTTCAAGCGCAAACAAAATTATGGTTCAGCGACTATCTGTATGCCATATAAGAAAGCAAAAGCAATTACAAATGAAAATTTTAACGTTCACCTTTGAAATTTTTCCGATTTGGAATGTTTTTTTTTTCAATGAATATATTAATTAACTAGCAGCTTAACCGTTCTTTGTACGGAATATGCAATATAAAGAAACTTAAAATTCACAATCATATGCAAATTTCTATAGCATTCTAAATGATTGTTATTCAAAATATTCTATTAAAATATTTAAATCATGTTTTTAAAAAGAAGTTTAAGAATCTCAATTCTAGCCATACAAAATTATTTTCACAAGCAGATCTGAAGAATAAAACATCATGATCCCGTTTCTAAACAAATTAACAGAAAATATGGAATTGGATCAATGAGAAAATAAAAGAGCTAAAATCGTATTAGAAAATATATGCGTTCTACTTATCTTCTCGTGAATTAGAAGATATACCTCTACTACTTGTATTTTCGTAGATAAGAAGATTATATCTGGGGTATTAGAAGTACGGGTGTATTAGAAGATATACCCGCACTACAATATATTGTACTACGGATTGTATTACTACAATATATTTGATGAAATATTTGAAAAATATTTCATCAAATATATTCACTCAAATAAAACAGATGACGAGTTTAATTCCGTTACTTAGCAACATGATATTTTTTTTTCAAATATAAACTCATTGGGTTTAAATCGTTGTTTAGCAACATGATATTTTTTTTCAAAGAATTTTGTCTGCATAATGCTATCTCAATAGAAGGTTTAATAGTGCGCTTCTTATTAATATCTCGATAGCTCCTGGTCCTAGAAACTCAAAACATAGACTGGGTTTTAAGTGAAACTATTCCAAGTCTACCCCAAAAATTCTATCCAATTCGGTACAGCCGTGCTCCCGTGATGATAAAACAAACACACACAAATAAACAGAGAGATTTTCAATTTTATTTATATAGATTAGGAATAAATATATTAGACTTTTACAAAACTAAACAAACATCGATAGGTATTGAGTCATGACGATTTCATAGAATGCATTATAAACATATTCTGTATTTACATCTAAGTATCTTATACTGAACAGTGTAAAACTTCAAATTATTAGTTCATGTCATAAGTTCTACATGAGATGTAAAAATATTGACTCAAGTGAGTAGCTTTATAATTGTTCTAGAAAATTTACCCATCGCTCCTGGAATTAAATGCAGCCCTTTATTGTATCCAGCGCAATATATTCCAAATCGTATTATATTCCAAATACAAATAATTTTATTCACATTCTTATATTCTGAATGCATATATCCTACCGTGTTTGGAAGTAATTGTTTTGCGAATACATAACTTTGGACATTTTATTCTACATCATACCCTAAAATGTAAATATTCGAAAAGTCATTATTGGTTTAAATATTTTCAATTAAAGACGCTTTAAGTTAGGCGTCTTGCATTCACTTAATAATTCGAATATTTTGGTCATTGGTACCCCCACAAAATAATAAAGTTTCGATATTTACGTTTTTATCAGTATTTTTATATTTGCCATTTTCACCCATGCTCAGCACGTTCTCAACGGCTAGTGGTCATTAAATGTAACCCCTACACATTCAATAAAAGTTTCTGACAACTTTCCTAAATATTAAACAGGCTTTCAGATTTAAGCATAAAAATGGCGCACATTTTATAATTTTGTCAATATGTTAAATGGGAAAACATATTGAATCTTATTTCCGCGCAATTAAAATGATTTAATTGCTTAATTTTTAAGACAAGCAATGAAAGGATTTAAAATTGTGTTTTTATTGAACGCATCGAGGTAAGCGGGCATAGACTTCCGTCGAAGTATGAACACGATAAATCAGCGATTCCAGTAAAACCTTTAATCGTTAGCATCAGAAGGATACTACATTGTGCGTTCATTTCTTCTGGGAGACAAAGTGGAGCAATTTTTTGCTCTTTTATTATGTAACGATCTACTATAGATAATACTAGATTTCAATTTTAACGTATTTCATAATTTAAATAGGTCTAAGTTCGCAGTATTCTCTTAAATATATAAAATTGAAAGCTCGCTTTTTTGTTTGATTTATTAAAACAAAACCTTCTGTTAATTGCATTTTAAATCTCTAAAATACTTGGGAGCGTTAGTTTTTGTTCACTCAACAGTTCCAGCATTTGTGTCTATAATATCCCCTAAAAATAAATATAAGAAAACACTAATTATCCATGTTGATTTTATCAATCACTAATGTGCCAAATTTCAGATCCTTACGTCACTAAACCTAATGTTTCACATTCTTTCGACAAATCTAATATTTTTACCTATGCCACTCTCTAAAATAATAAATATTTTAAAATAGCAGCTATCCATGCAGATTTTACCCATATTATCTTCTATATGTACCAAATTTCAAGTCCCTAAGTCAATAAACCTGGAATTTCTTATTCACTGGATAATTAGAACATTTTTGCCTATGAGAATAGCTAAAATAATAAATACCTAAAAACACAAATAATCCATGTTTATAGTGAGCAATCTTTGTAGTACATAAGAAGCCCCTACCTTGCTAAATCTAGAAATTCAGGTTCGTTCGAAAATTCGAACATTTTTAGTATAACACTCCAGAAATAATAAATATTTGAAAACACCAGTCGTCTATAGGGATTTTATCATATAATCAATCTTTTTGCCCAAATTTCATTCCATAGCTCACACTTGGATTTTTATATTCATTCGGAAATTCGAACATTTTTACATGTGACATCCCCTAAAGTAATAAATATTCAAAACTGGCATTCATCCATTTCGATTTTATGATATGGTCTACCTCTGTACCAAATGTGAAGTTTCTAACTCAATAAACTTGGAGCTTCATGTTTATTTGACAGCATGTATTGTCGTTCACTCAACAATGCCTATGACAACCTCTAATAAGTAAATATCCGAACAGTAATTTTCCATATGAGCTTATCATATGATCCAACTTTGTACGAAATGTGAAATCCCTAGCTCAATGAACCTGGAGTTTCACGTTCGTTCGACCATTCGACCATTTTGGTCAGTAACAACACACCTTAAAATTAAAATTATCGATAGAGTTTTACCTGTGTTGCGTATTACATTTCAATCCTCTTCGACATCTGAAAGTACGTTTCACACCTAAAAAGAACCTTTTTCTCTTAAAACGAACTTTTCATTTTCTGAAACACTCCCTAGAACACTTATATCTTCTTCCAAACTTCAACTAGGCGATTCTTATCGTGCGGAAAGCTCTTTAAACTATTGGTTTATATAATATCAAGTGCAATGTGCGTAACATCATAAAAAGTGCAAAAAATATTCAAAATATTTCAATCTAGTCCAATCCGAAATCTGAGAGCATATAAATCTGAGAAATATTTTCTACTAAATTCTTTAATAAGAAAACTTCCTACTTTCTACCGAGCAGCTGGATAATTCCCATAAGCAGCTGGATGCATATTTCCAAGGTAATACATAAAAGATACACGCACACACACACACATTCATGAAAATCAGACTGGTCTTCTTCTTTAACTAGAGTACGCAGCCCAGACACATAAACTTCACGTTAAAAATAGTTGTATCGTATTTCAGGTATGGGGATCCCAATAAGGCTGCCGATAGGAAGGACGGTCTCATGCGGATTAACCTTCCATCTTATTTATTTTTTAAAGAAAGACAAGACATAATACATTCACAAGAAATGGAAATTCAAATATGAAGGTGGGGGAGAGAGGGAGAGTGTTTGTACATGTTTGTAGCACAGCCCAAAACTTGTGTGAACGGCCATGATTCTAGGATTCCTTTCGTGTTCCAGGATCTAATAATTTATTACAAACACAATAGTATTTCTAGCATCGCAATAGGAGAACCTATTGTTTTTGCAATAATATATCCTGGGATTCGTGTTCTAGGATTCTAAGAATCCTAATTATGTAAATCCATTAAAAACTGGAATTCAAATTTTCAACCACTTACAAATGCTTTCCTATACATATTTTATGCATTGTAAGTAAAGTCAAAGTAAGTACAAAACTATATAATTTAATCCACAATTTCATGAGAAGGGAAAATCAGATTATTTATTTTCTAATTTAAGATCAAAGTCTTGAATATTTTATTCAATAGATATTAAACTTTATTTTTCTAGATATATTTTGTTCAAGTAAACAAAGCCTTAGGTTGAAATGATAAAGAAATCACATAACATTCTAATACGAATAATTAAGATTGTGCGAAGCCATGAACGAAAGAATCTCAAAAGGCGAAAAACGGCATTTGAAATGATGAGAATATTTTCCATCGCTTATTTCATTTTTCAACCCAAAGCATATTTCTAGCTATATGTTTTTTTAATAATAAAAGAGCGCAAAATTACTGTAAGCGCATTTTCACTACTGTAATTTAATTTGGTACAAATTGCTAGTTATAGATGGCAACTCGCACAGAAATACTTTCTTCTTCTTCTTCTTCTATTAGAAATTTTGACGTGAAATGACTCCTTGCAACGAATCGATGTTTCACTCACTTGTTTCCAATTCGTGGAAGAAGATGCGGCAGACAATAAAAATGAATTGCTTAAATTATTAGAATACATTACTGTCTAAATGTAAACGGTGAATTTTGCACTTTACATTCAGACGGAAATATTACTGGCATAAATGGAATTGAGCGACTGTCCATCAATTTAGGATAATCAATAACTGTAAAATAAGCATTTAAAAAATCTGATGTAGGCAATACATGACTTTCCTTATATAATGCAATGAATTTACTACTTGTATAGTAAAAGAAAATAGGTTATTCTTTAAGTAGATACTTATATTCTTTCTAAGATAATGACATTTTGACAATGAGTCGTCATTTTCATTGATTTGACGTCATTTTTATCCATTTGGCGAGATTTTCGTTCATTTGGCAACATTTAAAACCGTTGCCAAGTTGGCGACATTCCGCGAAATTCGTCGTCAAAATCTCGCCAAGCGTTATGGACGGAGAAATAAGTTATTCTTATAGCAGATTGCGTTCAAATACAAAAGTATTACTCAAAGTATCTTTTCTCGTGAGTGAAGCGAGCTAAATCCACAAGAATGATGTCACCCAATTTATTGCATGATATGACATTTGAAAAGTGAACATGTTTCTCAACAATTAATATATTTTTTTAATTTATGAGACTTCTTGATAAATTTATTTTTAAAATGTGCAATATCTCGAGAACGGTTCATGCTAGCGTTCTAAAGTTTATGTCAATCTTTTTCAAAGGAAACATTACATAAGAAATGTCTATTTGCGTAACTTTATTAAAGGTTTTGATTCTTTGATGAATTTTTCAAAATTTCACTCGAAAATTTAGGGGTGTTCTGAACATTCGATTATTTTTAAAAACAATAGACTTCTAGTATTTACGGATTGTGATTTGTGTACCAAGTTTTATTCGAATCGCTCCATTTGTTCGTGAGATATCGTCTCCATAGTCTCACTGACACACGCACGCACACACACAGACAGACATCATCTCAAAATGTTCGATTCGTGATCAAGGACGCTTGAAACGTACTCTCCCGTCGAAAACTCGAATTCAAATTTTCGACCCCGTCACAATACTTTCCTTATACATTATATGTATATACGGAAAGTAATAAAAAATATAATTATGTTGATATCAAAAGTTATGATAGTTCAAATAAAAAATTGGAGGTGTAACATCATTTTTTTCACTTATTGTGGGAAAACAGTCACACAAATCTGTCTTGAAAACAGATCTCATAAAAAATCTATAGGCTTATTCTGATTACCGTAGAAAACATGCATACCCATCTAAATGTAATATTTCCTTATTTTCAAGGTATATCACACTCTGTGTGAAAATAGAATTTGTAATATCTCGAAAGCAGCCCGTAATAACTCCTGAATGATAACATCCAGTCATTTCTATGGAAATGTAATTATAAGAATTGAATCATTTGATCATATTGAGCATGTTTGATTGTATTGCATTTCTTTTTTTAGATCAAAACCCTTCAGTATGGCGAAAATAGAACCACTTGTTAGCAATTCATAAACGATGTCATTAGCTTTTTAACCTTTTGCTTACGGGTGGGACAGCGTCCGTCTCAAACGGACCTCTTAAAAAGACAGGTATTTGGCGTTCTACGGACGCCAATGTCTGCCAAGGGGGATCGAACTGTTTGGGATAGGGTATCAAAAAGAATAACCCGATCCGGAGGATAGGGTATGTCAAATACCTGTCTTTTTGAGAAGTTCTTCGTTTGGGATGGACGCTGCCCCAAGCAAAAGATTAATAATAAATCACATAAAATAACTATATTAGTAATATTTTAAACAAACGTATCATGATACATTTTCTCTATTTTTCGAAGAAAATGTGTTTTAAAAATTGTGGCTCTTTCCGATATTCTAAGTTATGTCGTTCCTAGGTCTACGTCGATCAGAGAACTCGCCTATAGTAATGCTACAGGTACTACTGTGTTTGCAATGAAGTTTGCCGCTCAGTTATAGGAGCACCCTCTATCAATGGCCACTGTTCCTTTCATCTCGAATATACAATATAGGCATCTAATGCTCATTGATTGTAAAAACAATAAACAAAAATTTTCGGTGTTCTCAATTTGAAGAGATGTCGTGCTCACAAACCAGCAGATAAACACAGAACACTTAATTTTATAGTAAATCGTCATATAACTAAAGCATACAATAAAAAATATGGGTGTTAGCCATCTTTGAAGCCGAAAAATAACCTTGGTCTCCAGGTTGTAGTTTACTATAAATTTAAATTTTACAGCATTTTTAGAGTATTTTAACAGACAAACACGTTGACAGGATGGCATCATCGAGGTAACGAGTGATTCGTATTCAGTGGTACCCCAAACCTGTATATCCATCCGAATCCGATATTCATATATTTGATATTATCTTAATAATTTACCTTTATTATATAGTGTATGCATTCATGAGAAAATAAGCATAGAGTTCAAAACGTACATTATTAGTAAAGAACTTTTATTAAAAATATAAACTACAACATTAACAAAAACAAAAAAATAAAATAAATACATAAATGAATAAATTTACCTTTTCAAGCCAAGTCATAATCACAGCATCTTAATTAAATTTAATCTGAAAGACGCTAATAAATAGTTTTTGTACAAAACGAATATTAAAATTGAAATTCCTTCTTTTAATCACACAAATATCCAAAGTTCTGTAGTAAAAAACCCGATGAAGAGGTCAAGTTTTAAGCTTTTCTACCCGAAGTAATTAAGATGAAACCAAGCTGAAAATGAAAGAGTCTGAAAAGTCGAAGAATGACTTTCGAAGCCAAGAAATGAGATTTTTTTTTTCCGGCCGATGATCTTTTCATTTTTAAGTGATAATTATACTTCTTAATACACACATTTTTTAAACAGAAAGGCAGCAAAACTTCATCTTCAATTCAGTAATTTAATTTTCGTATGAATTGCTCTTATTCGGTGGCAATTCCCGCAAAAAGTACGCGTTCATTTCTTGGAATTCTTTCATTAGCGAGTTTTTCGATGTGGAATGACTCCCGAAGTGGAATGACTCTCGACATTTTACTCCGCTAAATGATAAAATGATCCTGGTACACTCGAATCTGCGGAAGTTCACACTTCAAATGTTTTTTCTATTTGAAATAAATAATTACTTTTTTGATGAATGGAACGTTCATATAAAAAGTAGAAGGCAAATACACGAACGGTGTTAAATCATAACGATTTTGTAAATACTTAGTTCAATGTTCTATTAGAATATCGTATAACAAATCGCGGGTTGATATTTCAATAGCTTTCCCAGTGTTCTAAAATTATTAGAGACCATGAAAGTTATGAAAATAAGAGTTTTTGAATGAACATTTTCTGGTGAAAAATATTTTATAGAACATTTTTGTAATTTGGGACATCTATGTGGGATGATTTACAAGAACGGATCCAGTTGTCGGCAATTTTCAACATTGAATTTAATCCATTGTTAAGTAAGTTTCTAGGCTTATAAATCCGTCTTTGCTATCATTGTAACAAATCTTACAAATTTTTAATTGTTAATCAAACGAGAAAATTAAAACAGAGAAAAATATCCTAAAACATGTTGGGTTGACATAAAAAATTAAATTTCTTGGAACTCAGAACGTGCAGAGCATGATGAAAATGTTTCTCGTATTTGTGGCTACCGAAATCCACTGAAAACTGAAATTATATAAAGACAACAAAAAATAGGTTTGAAAGTCCTTTAATAAAATCTCCTTTCCCCGACGTCCATTACACGTCCAAAGCGCTCTCGAGAATCACCGTATCCTTCATCAGTGGCTTCGCCACTGATGTTTATCCTATTGTTTTTATACGCAATCGAATGTTCAGAACCCCCCCCCCCCCCTAAATTTTGAAATGATATTTTGAAAAAAAATCATCAAATGTTAAAACATTCAACAATGTTACGTACATAATCATTTCTTATATAATTTTTATTAAAAAACTATTAATATAAACAGTAAAACACTACTATGAACCTTTCTCGAGATATTGCACATTTTTCAAATAAATGTATCATAAAACCACATAAAATACTAAAAAAAGTATTAACTATTGTGAAATCTGTTCACTTTTTATATATAATATCATACGGTAAATTTATTATCATCATTCTCGTAGATCTAGCTGGTTCTATTCACGAGAGAAGACACTTTGGGTAATAACTTTGTAATTTGACGCAATTCGTCGTTTATCTATTATAAGAATAACTTATTTCTCCATCCATAATGCTTGACGAAATTTTGGCAACGAATTTTGTGGATATCGCCAACTTAGCGAGTTTTTAAATATTGCCAAATTGACTAAAATGTCGCCAAATTGCAAAAATGTCACCAAATTGATAAAATTGACGCTAAATCAATGAAAATGAAAACTAATTGATGAAAATTCGATATCTTGGAAAGAATATAAAAATCTACTATAAGAGAAAATACTTTGGGTAATAATTTTGTATTTGGACGCCATTTGTCATTTATCTACCATAAGAATAACCTATTTCTCCGACCATAATGCTTGACGCAATTTTGACGACGAATTTGGCGGAATATCGCCAACTTAGCGAATTTTTTAAATGCTGCCAAATTAATTAAAATGTCGCTATATTGATAAAAATGTCGCCAAATTGATAAGAATGGCGCTAAATCAATGAAAATAACACCTAATTGCTGAAAATTCAATATTTTGGAAAGAATATAAAACTCTACTATAAGAATAACCTATTTTTACGTCTGTAACGCTTGGCGAAATTTTGTCGACGAATTTTGACAACATATCGTTAACTTGGTGAGTTTTTTAAATGTTGCCAAGTTGACGAAACTGTTGCCAAACGGATAAAAATGTTATCAAATTGATAAAAATGTCCCTAAATTGATAAAAATGTCTCTAAATTGATAAAAATGACGTCAAATGGAATGCAATGTTTGGCAAATTTTAAAGTCCGTCATATGGTGTGCATATCTTTTATTTTATATAAGAAATGCTGTTCTAAATATCGCCCACTTGGCGATATTTAGCCCCACATCGTTGAAGGAAATTATCTTTAAAATTGCAAAATTGACGCCAAGTTAATAAAAATGAGGCCTAATTGATAAATTTCTTATAAAAATATTTACATATATGGACTATATTGCTTATTGGGGATGCTATCAATATTGATAATTGTTAATTTAGAGTTGCGTAAAATATAAGTTAATTAGGTACGAAATAGTTTTACACGTTGTCATCCGGCCAAACAGTTACCTTGCGCCTTTCTGGTAGGTCGGACGGTCTGGGTCTCAACAACAACAACGTTGTCGTCCGGAAAAGCGCCAAATCTACAATTTAAATTTACAAACATCGTGCTGTGGATCTTTTCATCACTTTTTCACCGTTAAAGAAATACATTCATTGCATTATATAAGGAAAGTCACGTGCTGCCCACATCAGATTTTTTATTATTGTTTCTCAATAACGTGTTCGAATTAATTTGAAATAAAGAAATCATTTTATGCAGCATATATAATTAAGACTGATAACACACATGCAGTGTTCTTGATCAAAGTGAGATATGACATGCTTAGAAAATGACTTCGTGCATGAACAATATGTAAAACTTTAAGAAGTCGCTGAACTGTCCGTCGAATCGTCACATCAAATGCAACTGAAAATTCCGGAAAAAGGAGTGGGGGTGCTTACTGGGCATTTTATAACAAAGAAACAAATAAAAGAAAGTTTACCCCTTCAAATGCGAAGCAAATTATGGAGTATGTAGTGGGGGAGGGAGAAAATGCTTACTCGAAATTTTCAGCTAAAAAAACAATGTATATTTTTATTAGCATATTTATTTTATTCGACGACGCATATTTCACACGACGGAATTCTACAGTATGCATTTCATTTCTATGCCTTTTTATTTCTTGTTTTTCTTTCTATTATTTCAAATTTATTTAAAATTTACAAAAACAAAAAAACTATATCAAATTCATGAAATACCTCTGAAGTTTAAATATGCAGTGAAGTATTAACAAGTGTATAATCTATCAGATTTAAAGCGAATACAATAGTGATTTTATGTAACGTACGCTAAATTTAAGATATTCTATTATTAAATCTACTCCTTTAGCGACACAAAATATTTAACATAATAGAAGACGTTTGTCTATCTGTCCGTGTGTGTCGTCTACCTATAGCAAGAAATCTAAGCATCAGACAGTGACAAAATTTGGTATAGAGGTGAATCATCAACCGGGAAAATACACTTCGGTGAAATTTCTTTTTATTTCGAATTAATTCGATTAGATTCAAATTAATATTTCATGTTTTAGCACGATTGTGAGCAATTTTTACACAATTACGATTTTCACATGGGTTTCTCAACAACCGAAAATTTTTCACATGCCTCCATCTTGACACCATAGGAAAGATAAAAAAACTTCCTTTCCAACGATGTTTAAACCAAACTCATCGGACAATTTGTTCACATTTATTTCTTCTTAATACATCGAACTTTTCATTTTTTAGGCTATTTGATACTTATTTCGCAGCATTAAAAGAAATATGATGTGAGCAGCACATGACTTTCCTTATATAATGCAATGAATTTACTACTTTTACAGTAAAAAGAAATAGATTATTATTATAGTAGATATTTATATTCTTTCCAAGATATTGATTTTTCGTCAATGAGTCGTTATTTTCATAGATTTAGAGTCATTTTTATCCATTTGGCGAGTTTTTCGTTAATTTAGCAACATTAAAAAAGTCGCTTAGTTGACGACATTCCACCAAATTCGTCGCCAAAATCTCGCCAAGCGTTATGGGCTGCGAAATAACTTATTCTTACAGCAGATAAATGATTATTGGCTTTCAAATACAAAAGTATTATTCAAAGTATCTTTTTTGATGAATGGAACGAGCTAGATCCACGAGAATGATGTTACTCAATTTATCGCATGGTAATATATATGAAAAGTGAACATGTTTCTCAATAGTAAATATTTTTTTTATTATATATGACTTTTTTATAATTTTCTTGAAAAATGTGCAATACCTCGAGAACGGTTCATGTTAACGTTCTAAAATTTTTAACGTTCTAAAACGTCTGTCTGTCTGTCTGTCTGTCCGTTAGCACGATAACTGCCGTAAAAATGACGTAATCAAAATGAAATTTTAGTATGTTGTTCAGACGGTCTGCAGAACCTATGGGAATATAAATGAATAATATAACCCAATTAGTTTTGGATTGAACCCGGGTCGAAAAAATGAAATACATTGAGCCCTATGGGACCTAATTTTTCTAACATTTTTTAAGCGGATTTAAAATTCACAAATTGCTTCGAAAATTTTAGGTAATATTCAAATTGTTCCATAAAATATATAAAAAAAATTCAGCGAAATATATTCAGTAGCTTTTTAAATAAAAATTAAAATAATAATTACACCTCTTATACGAAACGATCACGTGACCATGATATGAAACGATCACACGACCCACTTCAAAATGATATATGACATCCATCCTGTTTCAAAATCGTGATTTTTTAAAGTTCTTTCTAATTAATATTGAGTGTTGTATCCGTCCTAAAACTACTTTACTTTTGCTTAAATTATGTGCATCTACATACTGAAACAACGCAATGACAATATATTTGAGTTTAAATGCTCATCTAAATTTGATTATTTCTACAACTAAGCCTATTTTTCACCTATGTAAAATGTAAACTGCAAAATATATAGAATGAGTTGTATTAGAATTCCTGTATTTTTTTTAACCCAAAATAAATTTAGTCCATGGAGTCTGCATGGCTGATATGAATGAAATATTAATTGATTTCATAAAGAGAAGGACGATTTTTTTCGATGAAGTTTCAAGCATAGAGTTTAATTTTTTGTAGCTCCATGGTCTTAAGCAAAATGTTTAAATAAAATAAATTATTATAGTATTGTGATGAATGGGAGAAAGTTATGAATGAAATCCTGTTTTTATAGAGAGATCCAGGCGTGTTATTTTTTCTATGACGTCATTTGAATTAATTTCAGTTGTTTTCGATGAAGTTTTCAAATATAAAAAATTATCGTAGTATTATGATAATTCTAAAACTATTACCTTAGGAATGTATAACATTTTAGAGATGTTTAAACCAGGCAATTTATATTTCAATGCCGTCATTTGAATGAAGTTCATTTTTTTCGATGAAGGTTTAAGTTTTCAAATATAATAAATTAATGCAGTATTGTGATAAGTTTCAAAATATTACCGAGGAATGTATTGCATTTTAGACTTGTTTAAATAAAATTGCATTGAAGTTGGAAAGTGTTTCATAATCAATGCTTTAGGCATGATTGATCTTTCTTGTTTAATTAAAAATTATTTAACATAGGTAGAAAAACAAATTCAATTAAATTCTGACTTTTGGAATATCCTCCAGAAAGAAAAAAGAGATGTATTATATAATAAATATCTTTCCAAAAGTTTAATTATTTTGTATATAAGAGAGGCTTCACATTTTAAAATAAATTTGGTAGATAGCAATTTTTCGATTTTTTTTTTTTAATGTTATATTATAACTCTTCATGATATACTTTTTTGATGGCATTTTTAATGCACTTTCCTATGTCCTAGAGAGTTAAAATTTGGTACACAGCTTAAAATTTGTTGAACATTTTATTCTACAAAAATTTGGTGGATCTTTAAATATAGATCCTACATTTTTTTTCGAAAAGGCCTGCAAATAATCCCCGTTCACTTCTATAAATCATTGTTGTAATATTATTAAAAATTCTGATTTGGGCAGCACATGTCTTTCCCTGCAGACTCATATTCACGTTCTCTTTATTTCTTCAATAATAATTTGAGTTTATCTGCACAAAATAATAGCCATGAGTATTTTAAATGACATTGAATTTGCACGTTAAACTTGAAATTTGGTTCTCATTTGATAGCTGGACTTATTGTCAAAGGTGATGTAGCGAAAACGCGAAAAAACTAGACTATCTCAAGAACGGCTAGTCCTAAAGTAATGAGGTTAGTCTTTTTCTTTTTGTTGTCAAAAATCACGTATAAAATAGGAATTTAATTGATATAATTGAGCACACGGAGTCTTTTATTTTTATATTTAACGATTTTTGCGGGCCATTTCGCAAAAATAGCCCGTTCCTTCTTCCTGAATCGTACTAGAATAACCTACAAATGATTTATATACCAAATTTTGTTAAATTTGGTATATAAATCACTTGCAGGTTATTGAAATATTATACACCAAATTTTGTTAAATTTGTTCCATTAGTTTTTAGCTAGAGTAGATAAAGGCAATTTCTGCCGGCCATTTCGCAAAGAAGGCAGATTCTTTTATTACGAATCGTGCTATAATCCAATGAACATCAGGTTTTCCTACAAAAAACATACCTACCAAATTTTATGAAATTCGGTCCATTAGTTTTTCAGTTAGAGTGGATGCAATATTCTCACAGACACACAGATACACCGTAACACACACAGACGTCTTCCTAAAAATTAGTTTTTTGGTGTTCTAGAAGTCCCAGAACGTGTAGATCCTTCGAAAATTCGAGTTCCGATCTTCGGCACTATTACAGTACTTTGAATACATACACACACACACACATATATTATCTGTGTATCTGTGTGTTATCTGGGTATCTAAATTCCGTGCCCACGCAATTACCATAGTTGTGATTTTAAATGATCCCTAAACTTTTATTATTTCTTCACAGAAGCCTAATTTTAACTTATGCAGAATGCAAATATCTCAAGCGATTGTAAAGTGAATTTCATAAGAATTGCTGAATTTTTTTCACACAAAATTATTTAGCTCTGGAGTCTGGAATACAAGTTACATGAATGAATTATTCATTGATTTTGCATAGAGAATCAGATGATTTATATTTAGATACACTTTTAAATATGTAAGTATAATAAATTACTGTAGTACTGCGATAATGTAAAAGATATCACCACTGAATATATCACATTTTATAAATTTTTAAATGAAATTGCATTTCAGTTGGAAAGTGTTTCATAGTCAATGCTTATGCATGATGATCTTTCTTGTCTTTTACTGTAAAAGTAGTACATTCATTGCATCATATAAGGAAAGTCATGTGCTGCCCATATTAGTTTTTTTTTTATTCATTAAAAATAATTCACTCACAAATCATTAAATATGAAATAAATAGTTAATTCACGAAACTAATTAGTTCATTATAAACGTTGACTGGACGGCAATTAACAATTGTTTCTAATTATCATTAAAAATAATTTATCACAAGTATTTAGTTATTCACACACTTTCAAATCAGCATTTTTAAAAATAGCAGATATTTTAAACATTACATAGCGTGAAACAAATTTTAATCAAAACATCTCAGGCATGAATTATTACCCAAAACATGTAAATATTATGTATAAAATGTGCTATATTTATGTTCTTCTTTTTCTAATGAAAAATTATAGAGTTTAATTTGAAGTTGAACTTTAATAAATACTCCCATCTAAAATCAATATTAAAATTCAATGTTTGACTTTTATTCCAAATTAGCCGGAGTTTTTAAGCGTATAACCAAGGTAGTGAAATTTTGACAGCATTTATGATGAGTCCAGGATGAAAACTAAAAATACTAAAAAAGCTCAGCCAAATGATATTTTTCAATCCTTAATTACTTCACAAGAGATAAAATTTATATTTCTCTAGAAGATTCATTCCTTTAAATAAAATTAAATGCAAAACGTAATTTTTACTTCCGTAATTTAATTTGGTATAAATTGCTCCTATTAGATGACAACATGGGTGAAAAATAAACGTTTCTCCTGGAATTCCTCCATTAGCGAGTTTTTCGATGTGGAATGACTCCGCAAAAAGAATGACTCTCGACTTCTCACTCTGTTGTTTTGGAATCGGCGTGGGAGATGCTGCAGACGATAAAATTGATTTATTTAAATTGTTGGGATATGCTCATATTTCTGGCACAAATGGAAGCGTGCTTCAGTAACTATCTGTGTGCTCTATGTAGGAAAAACTAAAGCTGCAAATTTAATATTTGAAGGAAAAGAGATTTCAAATTTTACGTTTCAAATGTTTTGTTTGAAATGTGGAAAATTGTTTGCATTATGTTCTTTATAATGACACTAGGCGAATCACAAAAGATACGTATGCTAAATGCATTGAAAATACCCGTTATTAAATATTTTTTGCAATTGAATCTTTCATGGTAAAATTAATATTTCATGTATTAGTTTTAGTATAGTATATATTTAATTTCAATTGTTTAAAATGTGAACAATAACATGGGATTAGTAATGGAATGACATGACGTGGGGTTAGTAATGGCATGACATGACGTGGGATTAGTAATGGGATGACAGGACGTGGGATTAGTAATGACATGGCATGATGTGGGATTAGTAATGGTATTACATGGCATGTGATTAGTAATAGCATGCTATGTGATTAGTAATGGAATGACATAGAAAAGGATTAGTAATGGCATTTTATGGTATGGGATTAGTAACGACATTCCATGAAATGGGATTACTGATACCCTGCCATGCAATGGATTCGTAATGACATGCCACGGTATGGGATTAGTAACGACAAGGGATTAGTAATGGTATGCCATGGTATGAGATCAGTGTGTACACTTTTAAATATATGTACCTGACTGTCCTGTAGAAATGACAAAATTTCTTTTTTTATCATATTCATTTTTATTACAGTAATATAATACAGTAGTAAATACAGTAGTATATTACAGTAATATTTATTATATACAGTAAAGATTTTAACAAAAATCCGTTGATTGACATTTGAAACTGTTGTTAGGGATGGTTGGACTGGGTTAGGGATGGGTTATATGAGTTTTCTAATAATGTTTTTATCCGCATGGGAACTCCTTTGGTTGGGATCTACAATTTAAAGAGGATTTCGAATTATGGAGAACATGTATGAATACTCAAAATTGTCTACCCGTCCCAAAATTCAGCGCCATTATATCGACCAGGGAGTGCATCGGTCGGCCACAGGTGTGATTTGAAACTCATAATGTTTTTTATAAGTGAAATAACTGCATTTGCTATTCTGGAAATATTTTATTAATGGGTCGAGATGTCTTTCTGAGGATTTACAATACACATTCTGGGTGTAGACAACAGAAGTTTGTCTTAAGTGAGAGACACGGGTCTTGGAATTAAAGTTATCGAAGTGACAAATAAAATATATATACACTTATTGCAATAAAATTTTGCGCACTAAGAAGTAATTCTGGGATCGTATCGAAACTTGACATAAAGGTACGTGTCAGGCAAATATGCAAATGATTAGAAATACAGCATGATTGCGCATTGCTTAATGTCACCAGAAGGCGTTGAACTTAGTTCTCCCTGGCGTAGAAAAAGGTACGCAGCGGCTTTTTGTCTGCACTTAATCTGATGCAGAGGGACGCTTTTTCATTAGGGATGCCGTTACGCCGCCATCGAAGACAGTTTGATCAGCTGTCAGAGTTTGAAAGGAGAAGAATCATCGAGTTGGTGAAAGCCGGGTTGTCACCTCGGCCAGTAGCCCGCCATCCGGTCCGTTCAGACTTTATTGTGAGGAGGTGTTGGGACCAGTGGATGAGAGAGAGATCGCATACACGGCGACTGGGCTCAGGACCAACACCCTCGACGGACCAACAGTCCAGAAAACCGTCCAATCACCCGACAGACACGCACAGCGAAAATTCCATCATTGTCCGACATCCGGACATATGCAGCACCTTCACTACGGGCCCCTGTGTCTGTCCCTACCATCGCGAGGCGCTTGGTTGAAGGACATTTGGTATCGCGGTGTCCATTACGTAGGATGCCAATCACACCCACTCACCGTTGCCTCCGTTTGGAGTAGTGTCGTGCTCAACGGGATTGGACAGCAACCGAATGGAACCAGGTCGTCTTCAACGACGAATCGAGATTCAATTTGGGCAGTGATGACAACTGTGTACCTGTGTAGAGGCCCCGTGGGGAACGCCTCAATCCTGCCTTCGCTTTAAAGCAGCACACTTCTCACAGCTGGTGTGACTGTATGGGGTGCCGTCACATATAATACCCGGTCACCTTTAATATTGATCCGCGAAACCATGACAGCCAAGCGGTACGTTCGTGACATCCTTCAGCCACATGTGTTGCCACTCCTGGCAAGGTTCCCAGGAGGCATTTTTCAACAGGGCAATGCTCGGTCACACACAGCAAAGGTGTCACAGGAATGTCTCCGCCACATTACCACCCTTCCCTGGCCTGCTTGATCCCCAGATTTGCCACCGATCGAGCATGTCTGGAAGTACTTGAGACGGCGAATTGGACAGCCAACGACTTTAGGCGAACTAGAGGCGCGCTTACAACAATTGTGGAATGACATGACACAGGACACCCTGCGGGACCTGTATGCCTCAATGCCCGCCCGTATCGCATTGTATATTCACGCTAGAGGTGGCCCAACAGGATACTAGAACCTCCATTCATTTGCAGTTTTTTCCTGTAATAAAATATCCTTTTGCTTTGACTTTGTAATCGCATACTTATATCGACTTTGCATTCACATATATAAAATCGTTCGATTTTAACAACTCTTTCTTCGTGTGCAAACTTTTATGGCAATGACTGTATATATATATTAAAATATATTTATAAATATATATATATATATATATAAATTTATATAAATTTATATATATATATATATATATATATATATATATATATATATATATAAAATGAAAGATTTTAATCGTAATTTATGCATAAACTACTGTATGAACAAAAAAAACCCATCTCTAGCATATCTGTTACAAATGAGTAACTATAGACCAAGACTAAGGATAAAAATAGTAGGTAACATATCATTACAATGGAAAGGGGGATGAGAAGAATATTAGGATACAAAATTCACAATTAAAAGTATATAAATATAAATAAAAAGAAAAAGAAAACACGGCAAAAATGAGAAAAGGCAATAATAATTAGCTCAAGATAAAAGATTAAGACTTAGAGAACAATCAATAGAAACTACACAAAAAATGGCGGTTAGTTCGAAATTGCATTCTCATCAGGACAGCCATACAATTCGAATTAAAACCGATAGAATAGCCAGTTTCTGACAATGGCGATAGTATTTAACTATAGACACCATTGGAAATGTCTACTGGCTAGTGGAAGGAGAAAAATAAATCAATTGAATTACAAATCAGAAAATTAATACCTCCTCGAACAGAAATATGAACTCAGAAGCATAGTTACCAAGTGTAAGTGGAAGAAGCGACTGAGCATTTCACCTCACTTCGTCAATGCGAGTGGACACCGGAATGAATACATTTGAACGATACATAATATGTATGGAGACTTTCAAAAATAGTAATCAATATAGGACTTAGGACAAGTGGAAAATAGTCGTTCGAAAATAGTAAACAGTAATAGACTCAGGCCAAGTGGTAAGTTAGGTGATAAGAATGGGTGAATTCTCAAAAATGAGTTATCCAATCAAAGATAAATAATGCATGTGGAAAAATATTACGTGGTATATTTGAAATTATTAATAATATTATTTACAAATAGTTCCGGATATTGGTAATTTTGACAAATGCGTTTAAGAAGCAATATATATTTTTACAAGCAATATATATATATATTGCTTGTAAAAACAACTTAAAAAGTTTTGTGTTTCGTAAAAAAGATCATTTTTTTTCGGGGAAGAAATCTCTAGAACGCGTTTTACAGTGTACTGTATGGTGATTATTTATACATTTAAAAAAACTGTAAAGAAACATTTCGTAAAACTATTCATTAATTTTGCCATGTGCACGAATGTAAGTAATGGTATGCTTCTATGGAAGTAAAAGCTTCTACGAGTGTATAAAGGATATCTCTCGGAAAGGTCTTATGGCAAAGTTTCTGTGTGAATAAAAAAACAAAACAGTTCCTGTTGTATCTATTACTTTTCCTAGATTACATTTAATGCATAGAAAAAGTATTGTAATCGTGCCGAAAATTGGAATTCGGCGGATGTGCATACTTTAAGCCCTCTAGAACACGGAAAAACTATTTTTAACATGACGTCTGTGTCTATTTGTCTGTGTATTCGTGCAATGTTCTAACTCAAAAACTATTCCATAAAATCTTACAAACTATGGTAGATGGGTGTTTCGTGGGTTACCCTGCTGCTGATTAGATTTTGGTACGATTTGAAAAGAATGTAATCTGTCGTTGTTGCAAAATGGCTTTCAAAAGTTGTCAAAATATGAAATAAAAAAAACTAAATGTGCTTAAATGTATGAGAGCATTTGGGTCTTTTAGGAAGGCCATGCGCTGCTGACTACAGATTTTTACTTTCTGTACAATATATAGGGAAAGAATTGGAATCGTGTTAAAAATCGGAACTAGAGTTTCAACAAGTATGCACGTTTTAGCTACTCTAGAACTAAGGTGCTCTACTACGAAAAATCTATTTTTAGCGTCACGTCTGCTTTTTTGCTTGTTTGGAAACTCTTGTATTTACTTTAGTTCAGAGACTGTTTGACGAAATTCAACAGAATATGATATATAAATCACTTGTGGGTTACCCTGATGTCGATTAGATTTTAGAATGATCAAAAAATTAAAACTAAACAATTTATTGCGAAAAAGCCCACAAAACCAGAAATAACAGACTAAATACGCTTAAATTTATTCATTAAATGCTTGTTTTACACGTAATTTTTACCGACGAAGCGAATAAGACCCATTTCATTACATTAGGATGAATTGTTTTGGTAATATTAAAGTTTATAATAGAATTTTGAAGAAATGGTGACGTTTGAAAATGCCTTAACTTAATGAAATAGAAGAAGTATTAAAACTGTGAGACCAAATATGCAATATTTAATTCAGGTAATATACCAATGAAACCAAGCTGAGCAAAGGAGTGATATGAGTGGCACGAGGGTTGACAAGTCATTTCAGAGAGGTTTGTGATCCAGAAATTCTCAAATTAACGATTGCATCATCATGTGGGAAAGTCACGATGTTTACTACATGGGTGTAACCTATGCTTCCGGGAAATACTCGAACAAGCTGCATCAAAAAGGAGGTCTAATCAGGACGACCCCAAGCTAGCATAAAAAGCAAGGTCAATCAAATACGGGTAAGGCGTGTTTCCCCTAAGCAAGATACAAATTAAATAAAGATTACCGAACGAGGGGAAGATGGCTGTTTTGAAAGTCTTAGTCGAGCTACAAAAACGATGAGAAGTTGAAAAAATGAAAAGCTCCTCGAATTGGAGTGCAATGAGATGCGTGTTGTACGAAGTTAAAACTTGTGAATTAGAACTCAACTTAAGTCGATGCTTTCTATATATCCCAAACAGGATCAGTGATCATTAATGTAGTGTAAATGCATAAGTAGGTACGTGCCATCTACATATATTTACAATAAGGTCAAGCGCAGATCCTTTTCAATGTTTAGTAATTATTACTGGTCTCACATCGCCTTCTAGGTCTACTCTCAAAAGAGATTAAATTGGTGGTTCGTCGAGTTTTCGACGAATCTACAAGTGTCGGGACCTCTGGAACACGAAAACACTATTTTTAGCGTGACATCTGTGTGCGTGTCTGCCTGTCTGTCTGTCTATGTGTCTGTCTGTGCAATGTATGTATCCTCTCAAACTCAAAAACTAATGGACCGAATTTTATAAAATTTGGTAAGTCCCTTGTACGTAACGTGATCCTGGTGCTGATTAGGTTTTGGTATGATTTGGAAAATCACAACCCGCCTTATTTGCGAAATGACCCGCAAAAATTGCCTGTATCCACTCTAGCTGAAAAACTAATTGATTAAATTTCACAAAATTTGGTAAATAAGTTACTTGTGGGTCACCCTGGTGTTGATTAGATTTTAGTACAATTCTGAAAAAGTAACCTATCTCTTTTTTGCGAAATAATCAGCAAAAATCGTCAAAATCTAAAATAAAAAACTGCGTATGCACAAATATATCAATTAAATGCTTGTTTTATACATATTTTTAACGGTGAAAAGAATAAGGCCAACCCCCTTACACTAGGGCTAGCCGTTCTCCAGATATTGTAGTTTTTCGCATGTACGCAGCGCCACCGTTGAAAAATGTCCAGTTACCAACTGAGAACGAAAATTGAATTAAAAGTATCAATTCAGTGTCATTTTAAATAATTGTGGGCGTTATTTTGTGCAATTAACCTCAATATAATGAATTATTGAAGAAATAAAGAGAACGGGAATATGAGTCTGCAAGGAAAGTCATGTGCTGCCCACTTCAGATTTTTAAAACTTCGACCTGGCTTTACAGAGAAAAAAGCAAAAAGTCATTAGCTTTCTTGGAAGCTGAGCTACAGACCCCTAAAATCGAAGTTTGTTACATCAATATAATATCCACTTGCCAGTTTTGAACATGATGACTTGTCAGATCTCAACCTTCCCGAATTCTTAAAATTAAATCTAAATTTAGAATTTTTATAAACGATTTTAATCTGCTGTCATTGACTCGCTGAATAAATATTTGGAAAAGTATAAAAATAAAAACATCAAAATCACCCAAAACTTACTTCAATAAAAATAAATCCTTAATCAAAGCATGTAGCGAATTTATCAAATCAGAAAGGGTAAAAGGATAATGACCTCGAATAAAGACTAAAGTGCGCAAAACTCTTTCAAATTCATATAACATGAAAAAGAAAAATCAGAAAAACCCATCTGAAAGGCATAATAATAAAATTTTTGGACGTATTCCGTAAGACTTCTGTAATGATTGTAATTATTCGTCATAGAGTGGTGAGAAAAAAAAGATCCCAGACAAATGGTAGATATGAAAAAAAATAAAATATTTTTTTTTCGCAATGTTGAGTGACGGAATAACCGCTAATAAGGAGTTAACGTTACGCCGCTTGTGAACTTTTCCGAATATAATTCTGTATCATTAAATTACGTATTCAAGCAAAATTATCTTTTCCCTGGCTACGTGATATGCAGTGTAGGATAAAAAAGTTCGGAGACTGTGCTGATATCTCCAACCCTGATTGAAGGAGAGGGAAAATATTTTACCGTGATGTAGAGGCACATGTGACGCGAGATGTGAAAAGGAAGAAGCAGATGTTTTTCCAGACAATGCGTGTCAGTGAACTGATTAACAGATTAACCACCTATAGGCACCGACCCGAAGGTTTGCAGTAATTACAGCCTATGGTGGAGGAATATCTGCCAAAACCAGAAATTAAAACTTAATGCCAAGATAAAATTGATAAACAATTATATACAATATGCTTGTCTATACTAGATACAGATAGTATTTCACAAATATTTCACATCCATAAATTCTTATGTGCAGAACTGTTTCAAATGGGAGCAACTATATATATAAAAATATTTCTAAAATTGGTTAGCAACTATATATATAAAAATATTTCTAAAATTGGTTAGCAACTATATATATAAAAATATTTCTAAAATTGGTTATTACATATACAAAATCAAACGAATAATTTTCAAAGATATATACATATATATACATATATACAAAATATATATATACAAAACTACTTATGCAAACATACATACAAAACTATATATACAACATTTACATACAAATCTCAGAGATTACCATGGCTTTCAATACTATATTGATACATACAATGATTAAACCAAATGTGAATTTAAAATTAATTTGATTGCAGTAATTATAAAAAGATTTAGAAGTACTATAGATAAATATGCAATAAACAGTGAGCTAATGTGTGGTCGTTACCAGTAATAATTCACAGGATATGTTCGTTTTCCTCTAGGAATTGAATTATAGTTTTTATTCTCTGTTTAGCCCAGCTATTACCCAGAAGGTTTTCGGCAAATATTGGCATATGTTGTCTACTGGGCCTTTTAAGGTGATAGTTCTTTGTAAGTTCGCAATCAAATACAAAATGTTTCGGAGATCCTATTTCACCACAAATACAGTTTTCGGTGTCTTTCTTTTGGATTTTGTAAATATAGGTTGGGAAACAGCCATGCCCTGAGAAAAATTGTACCAATTCTCTGCTGCAAATCAGTTGCTCTTGAGATACTCTGGGAAAATAGTTGACTGTTTCTCTTCCTTTCTCACTTTCATTCCACTGCTGTTGCCACTCTTTTATGGTATTAATATTCAGATGCGACCTTAGCGATGAACAGGGATATGGTAAATTTGTACTCTGAACAGAGATATCTGACGTCGCCTCAAAAGCTAAACAGTCTGCAACTTCATTTCCCAGAACACCCGAGTGACCTTTAACCCATCCTATAAAAAACTTTTGATGAATGCTGTTGGTTGTGATAGTTACAATTTGATGAGCTATTGGATTCTTCGTTTGATATTGTTTAAGAGTTTCGATGCTCGACAGACCGTCAGAGTAAATAATGAGATTCTTATGCAAACTTTTGGTCGCCCAAAATACAGCTTCCTTTACTGCGAGCAGCTCTGCCTGGAAGACGCTATTTTCATAGTGCAGACGAGTTGACCACTTATGAACACACATGCCATCGTAACAAGCACAGTAGGCTGATGCTGTTCCAGAATCAGTTCTAGAGCCATCTGTATAAATATTTATGTAATTAGATATTTCTTGTGATGGTTTAGCAAAGTGTAAGCGGATATTACCTACTGCTGGATCCGTTAACCAAGTAACCTTTTTTTGTTCGTAATCTTTGTGATCCTAATAAAGATTATTCCACTCTACTGTTTATCTCAGGCGTGTTACTTGCGCTATGATGGCTTCTTTTTGCGCTGTCAACGTTATAGGGGGGATACCGGTAAGCACTTGTAGCGCTACTGTAGATGTTGTGCGATAAGCCCTTGAAATCTGTAGAAGAGCTATCCTTTGAACTGATTCTAGTTTTCTTTTTGCATGGATGTTCAAGTTTAGGGCCCAACTACTTGCAGCATAGCACATGATCCTTTCTGTCACTGATAGATACCATGTTTTAGAGATCTTAGAATTTATGCCCCACCTCGATGGTGCTAGTCTTCTGACATTATGAATTTGACAGCCAATCTTTGTTCGAAGGTTTTCTATGTGTGGAATCCACTATAGATGTTTATCAATTATAATTCCGAGATACTTGATTTGGTTTGGTCTTGGTATGCTAACACCTTTAATCTTGAAGATAGGCTTCCGTTTTAATTGAGATGGTTTTCCTATCACTAAAGCTGAAGTTTTTGTTGATGAAATTGATAGTTGGAGCTCCTCACAAAGATCTGAAAATGTTTCTATGCCGGCATTAGTTGTATCTTCCAGAAGTCTACGTGAACTGCCTCCTGATACTAGCATAAAGTCATCTGCGTACGCCAAAAGCTGTGTTCCTGGAATACTGAATTTATTAAGGATGATATCAGCCATTATTGACCAAAGTAAGGGTCCTAAGCAAGAGCCTTGTGGACATCCCCCGTAGACTTGAATATCTTTCCATGTTGTTCCTGAATTAAGTCTAATTGCCCTATCTTTCAGATAACTACTTATGATGTTCTGTAAATAAAATGGACAATTTATCTTTTGTAATTGTTTTAATAAGATGGACTAGTTCATGTTATCAAATGCACTTTGTATATCAAATGATACTAAGGCAGTGTAGTTTCTTTCGGATATATTGTTTTCTATGCATGACAGGACATATGCCAGTGCTGTTTCAGTAGAGTGACCCTCTCGGAAGCCATGTTGATGCTTGCTCATAAGACCATTCAGTTCTAGAAAGTGTACCATTCTCCTATGAATAATTTTTTCTAATACTTTTGACAAAGTTGGTAGAAGACATACCGGCCGATATGAACGCTTCTGGGTTGGATCCTTGTTAGGTTTCAGAAAGAAAATAACTTCTCCAATTTTCCAGACTTTTGGGAAATATCCCAGAGATAGGCATTTTTGCATCAATGTTGTTATCGTTATTGGCATGACTTTAAACACTTCTTTCAGAATTCGCATATCGATACTGTCTATTCCGGGGGCCTTGTTAGAGCTAAGTGAATAAAGTGCGCTTTTCACTTCCGCTACTGAAAGACAGTCTGGGAAATTGTCGGAAGTGCTTACTTCTGTCATTCGAGAAAAAGTGCTATTTGTCAGGGTTGGTCTTTTTGTAATGAAAAGAGAATCTGCAAGATGTTGTAACACATTCTCTCGATCCAAATTTATTGCTTGCGATACTAGGTCATAGGCAGCTTCTTCCGTTGTGAATGATTTGTTGTAGGCCATTTTGAAAGCTACCCCATACTTCTTACTGCTTTTTGTGCAAAATGCTTTCCATGCCTCGGATTTTGCTTGTAGTATGGATTTTTATATACAGCTCTCTCCCTTTTGTATTGTTGAATGTTAAGTTCAGTTGGATATTGTTTTTGTCTATGGTAGAAAGCTTTCAAACGATTTCGTTTACAATTGAGCAGAGAAGACCACCACTTGAGTTTTGGTTCATGGGATATATTTTTTTTCTTATATGCCTTGTCACATGCTGCTTGGATACGATCAGTCAATTCTTCTACAAATTTCTCTGCGGTAACGACTGTAGTTGCTTCTTGCAATTGGCGGCTCAAGGGAATCTTCTGTGGTAACAGCTGCCTCCTAAGAGCGGTGTGTTTAGAAAAATTTGTTTTATAGCGTCTTTTCAATTTCATCTCAACGTCTTTCGTCATTGTAATTATCACATACCTGTGATCACTCAAGCTAGGAGTTTCATCGACTTTCCAGGATTGTACTTTGTTATATACATTAAGTGAGCATAGAGAGATGTCAGGCCATCCCTTCTCTCTCGAAGTTTCAAACGTTGAAGTACTGGATGGATCATTGAGGAGTATTAGCTGATGTTGAGCTACAAAATCCTGTAGTAGAAGACCTCTTGCATCATTGGATGAGTAGCCCCAATCTCTCCCATGTGCATTTAAGTCTCCAGAGAAGAGAAGGTTTGATAAGTTGATGTTAGGTAGATGTTCCCACTCTGAAAGATCTTCTGCAAGGGACTCTGAGGGTGGAGAGTATTGCGTGCCAACTGAGAAACAGCCATTTTTCAATTTAATGTTTATGAAGACAGAATTATTTTTTTTAGCTGAGCAAACATGTGAAAACATTTTATTAGCAATCACTATAACTGCTGTTTTCAGTAAAGAGTGGTGAGTTATCCAGGTTAGAGGAAAGCCAAATAGCAAATTGTTATGTAGGTAGGGATCTTGAATGAGAGCAAAATCGATGCATTTTTCTTTGATAAAAGTTGCAGCTGCTGCCGGCGCAGCCCTTGATTTGTGCAGATTTATATGCAGTATTTTTAAATCCATAAAAAATAAGATTCTTGCAATTTAAATCAAGACAAAAAAAAACAGATTCAAGACAAAAAAAAATTAATACTCTTGAGATTTTAACTCTACCCTTTTCCATTCATTCTGGAAGCAAGGACAAAATTTACTATCTGCCCTATGAACATGTTCTAAACGAGCTTTAATGCAGTTACTACACTTAAGATTCTGTTCCTTGCAACTCTGAACATCATGACTACCTGTACAAATAGCGCAAATTTCTGGCCCTCTACAGTAGTTCCTTGTATGCCCATATTCCTGGTACTGAAAGCAACGTGTAATTGAAATGAATGGTGCAATTCTGCATGATTTAAAATCTATACAAATTCTAGAATGTCGTAGCAGAAGAGCTTTAGTGTCCCTATCCACCTCTATTATCCAGTGCGGAAGACCATTACGACCTTTAATCTGCTTTAAAGGCTTCAGATGATTTGGTGGATTCGGAAGCAGATTAAGAAGCTTTTCACCCAATTCCGTCGCCTGTATATGATCTGAGACGGAGTAAATAATAATTCTCTCCATGCGACCGTTAGAGATTGTTACATTTATTGTTTGTTGGAAATCTTTGAATTTTGACAAAGACTGTTTTATTTCTTCTGCTTCCTTCCATGTGTTTGCTTGTAGTACTAACTTATTGTCTTTAGTAGATTTCACGTCCCTTGGGCTAATCTTTAAGGATCCGTTTTTACTGAGCTCCTGTAGTTGAAATCTAGTTTGTTCTGCTGTGCCTGTCTTGTCCGTTCGGGACAAAATAACTGAAGCTTGAGTAAAATTCCTTATAGAATTGGAAGGGGCAGTTTGCATAATTTCACTGAAGGTAGATACTTTATGCTGCTGGAATATCTCAGCGAGATCTTTCTTCACAAATGCAACTTTTGTAATTTCATTTGAATGATCCACGTCTTTCTGAATACACACTGTTTTGATGGTTCTTAGATGTTTTTTAAACAATTCTAATGTCTCTTTTGAAGACGACTTTTTTGCAGTTAAACTTTCCATATAGAGAGTTTCTAAAACGTCCAGCTGTTGCATGATGGAACTGAGAAAAGCAGGTGGCTCATTTGTGTGGTCAATATTGCTATTGTTTTTAGTCGTAACTGAGCTTGATGATGGAATTAGAGTTGGAGAATTTCTGGTATTAACCATATTAAATTGAATATAATAATAATAATGATAAAAAAAAAACCTTATGAATACTAAATAAGTGAATAAAAAGTAATGAAAAGTTGCACACTGAGTTCTTTAAATGTCGATTGATAAGAGTGGGTTCACTTGTTACAAAAAAAGGTGGGAAAGCTTACATTACGCAATTTCTCTGTATATAAAACTAATTAAAAATACACTAATGCATTAACACATTCTTTAAAAAAAATAAATAAAATAAAATAAATATTCATTTATACAACTGCACTCAAAAATATATATGCACACTCATATATATATATATACCTACACTTTTAAAGCTATATAAATGTATATATATAAGGAAAACAACAGAAACTACAAGTTTACTAAATCAGTAATCAATCAGATAGTAAACAAATATGAACTGAGTACCGTCAAAAATATAAGAGATAACCAACTAGCAAAACTGTACAGTACAACGCGTCTAAAAAGAAGTGAAAAAAACCCTGCTATTTTAAACTTAATAATAGTTTACTACTGACTTGATAGAGCAGTCCACGGTGTTACTAAAGTCTCAGACTAGGATGGAGTCACCACTTGAAAAAAAAAGAAGAAGCGAGAACAGCTGTTCGGATTTAGTCCTTTAACTGTATTCCTTGGGCAGGTTGAATGAAGATCAAAATACTGTCTTTTCTTTTCAGAAACCGGTAGTTCACGTTCTTCGGAAACGGAAATGGCGTTTGAAGAACAACGCACGAGTATCAAATTCTGTCAGCGTTTGAGAAATCGCAGACAGAAACAATGTCTGGAAAAACCCTGCACTGAGGATCTGCTTTTTTTCCTCACATCTCGCGTCACGTGTGTCTCTACGCCACGATAAAATAGTTCCCCTCTCCTCCAATCAGGGTTGGAGATATCAACACATTCTCCGAACTTTTTGATCCTACCTTGTATTTTGATGAGAATCATTTGCACTCTCAATTAAAGTTATAGGATTCGTGAATGATTCGATTAAAAAGAAGAATAGATCAGGAAATGTAAATTTGATATCAGGTTTGTTTACATTTTTTCTCCATTATTCAAAGGATTGGCAAGCATAATATTAGATTCCTAGGAAAGTTCTTATAAGCGCTCTAACAACTTTGAAATAAAATGTCCCTCACACGTTAGGTTAGATCTGTCTATAGCAAAGTAACCATGCTCGATCGAATAAAAGTGTTGGAAGCGCCCCTAGTGGAGAAAAAAGAAGGCAGGAACACGAACTGTACTACAAAACAAAATTGTGTGTACACGGTTACAACAAAGATCTCAAGTGTTCCGGTATAAATAAAGGTCTTCCAAATAATTACTTCCGGGTAGGTCGAACGGCCAGGATAGAAGAAAGAAAAAAGTGAACATTTTACAAAGTTGTAGCGCACTGTGTAATTCGTAAGAATCGTCACTAAATTTATTACAGCAGACAATTATTTATTTATAGTCAAATTGCTGTTATATTTAGAAATGAGGCTGTATAATAAGCTAAAAGAATCACATTCTCTTAGTAGGTCGTAGAGTAATTGATATTGATTTGCAGGAGTACGGAGTTGGAAGGTGCCAGGAGATTTCAGGAGCACAAGTTTTGCAGGCAGATGGTTAGAGGGAAGTTTTTATGCACCCCATTAAATGGTGGGATTAACAAATAGTTTTATTTATTGTTGCAAAAACGTGATATTTTTTCACTGATCTTAATGTTTTTAAAATGAAAATCAACTCTTACACTTTTTAACCAAGCGCCACTACTGTGAAATAAATCTTCCAGTCAGGGTTGATTAGGTATGTTAAAACAGTCTAATTTCGCGACGGATCATCATCTTGACAACATTATAAAACGTCGCTATTAAAAAGTAAATGTAGGAAAAACTAAATGCTATCAAGTTAACTTGTTTCAGCTGGATTTCAATATATGCATGTTTGTTTTGTCACCATTTCGCATTTTTGTGAAACTCGCAATTATTACATAAATCGCACATAAGAATATTAGACTTTTAAGCAATACTTAAAAGTCTAATAATAATCATAAAAATATTTATAACATTGTAAAAAATATTTGTATCGCCGAGAAAAAATATTCAATTTAAAATCTGAACTATCTCAACGACTTTTGGTAGTTTTTAAGTACGCTCATAGTAAATGTATTCTGTAAATTTGAAGATATTTATCAACTTAACCATGGTTACTATATATAATTTTTAGAAGTTTAGATGAATGCCTGCAATGTTTATACCTGTTGCAGCATGTAATGAAAACGTGCAATATCTCTAAAATGGCACATGCAAAGTAAATAAATGTGAATGAATCCTGAAAGTAATTTTATTTATTTTTAACAAAATTAATGGAATTGCGCTTCCAACGTTGCGATCAGCATCGGTGATCTAATCATCTGTTTTTCGACGATTTCACCAAATCTTCATTAACTTCACTGACGGCATAAAGCATTGCTCAGTACCTCAATCTGCGTCAATAGCCGTGTTTTACCCTCCTTTAACCGTTGCTCTTAACTTAAGGTGTGCTTTTAGATTATGCATGTATTTGTCGTATCGACATTTTCTTTGCGCGCCTCAAAAAGTACGTTTCTCGAGCCATTTTGCAGATGAACAGCTTGTTTCCATAGAGAAACATGGGTTTTTCGAGCTTTGTTCGGCGAGCATTCATTTTCTTGTTTTGGTTGATTATTCTGGCGCTTTCGGTGTCTGGTTCTGACATGTGAATACTGCAGGAAGCAAAACGTCAGTAATGCGGATCGTTATTCAAGCTTCTTAGCACGTACAGTTTGTCAATCCAAAAGTAACATTAGGTTCAGAATAGTATCAGCTATACATAAATGTAGATTTCATTTGCATAAGGGGGACAGTCTTTATATTTATTTTTATGTTATTTTCGGGATTTTAAAGATAACATCCACATTTTAGGGTATCAAAAGATTTGTCACATCATAATTGCGCTAAACATACATTTTTCAGCAATTCGGACAATAAAAAAACAACCATCCAAGGCCGGCTCCCGTATTTAGCATTTTAAAATAAGGATAGTTTACCTACATATTTCCCAATCTAAATTGGCCAGTCTACACGACCCGATGAGCGTGAATGGTATGCGGTGTTCGGATACGCTTTTTGATCAGCTGTACTTCGACATTTTACTTCCACCTACGTATATGTGTTTAGTTGTTTACGACTTTATGAGCTGATTTGAAATGAGAGCAACAACGTTACCGACGCCTACTCACTTTAACATGCCTCATCGAAAAGCCATTTTTATTTTATTTAAATTGAGCCTTGAATTCAGAATAAGACTTTTTAATCTTTTAATGCTATTAAAACATTTAGAATTCGAGAAACAAAATGTAAAACATGTACTTTCAAAAGTCATATCATTTAAATTCAGTAAAAAATATGTTGTGCGTATTTGATTTTACAATTTTGAGTGTGATAAAAGAGATATTAAGTACAAACATATAGATAGAGATAATTATGAAAACATATATAAAGGTACGATATCAATTAATTATTGAATGTGAATGCATGTGCTTTTCTCTCAATTATTTATGAAAATTTCAGTATATTTTCATTTTCTTTAATTTAAACTTATTAGAAGAAAACGCAAGTTTTAGATCCATTTTAATGCTGTGAAGACAGGGTATGGTTATACATGAGCTTGGCGATATATTTGACAAAATAATGTTTCAGCAATTTTCTGAAAGTTTCAAAATTTATGCCTAAAATGACGTTTTTAGAAAGTTTCTAGAATTTTTTACCGAAGCTATTTAATAACGTCCGTATCGGTGTTGATACGGTTCAGTTTTGCACATCGATATATTTCACAATTCTTTTTTTCAGTTACTGCTAATGCTATTTTTAATAAAATGGATTTTTTCCTGATCTACGAGGTTGTACTTGATCCCGAAATTCCACTCACCGATCCAAGGGGTATGACGTAATAATATTTTTATACTGGCAAAACGCGAAAAAGTAGAAGTCCGGGGGGGGGGGGGGCTATTTTCTTACTGCCAATGCAGACAGCTGCTCCTCAGCTGTAAAAGCGCTTAAAACATTTTCATTGATTCTAGTATCTGTAATGGAGGCGAGATTTTAATATCCTTATGGTTAAAGTCCTGCGTTTGAAAATAAGCTTAAATAAGAATTAAGGCATCGTGCATGCACGATGCCTTAAACTGTGATTTTTCGTTTAAATCTAGAATTTCGAAATTTGGGGAGGTGGGGGGGGGGGATTACTTTATTTCTGCAATAGTATGAAAAAATTAATAAGTTGAATATAAATTATATTTTAATAAATTAAGTATGGTATAATGATCTGTTAATTTATATATTCTTCAAGCACTTATGAAAGAAAATAAATTCAGACTGATCGGATTAGAAAAACTTTTAATAAAAACTTACTGCTCCGTCAGCATAAAAAGAAAATATGTACGTAAATAAATGATTCGATTTGCCTTTTATGCAAGTGAAAATCAGAAATTTAAATTTGAGCTCGAAATCCTCAAATAGTACTTCCTTCGAATAATCAATTCAAAATTGAATCTCCTTCCTTTATTTAAATAAACAGCCCAATGTCCACAAAATGAGAAAGAAGAGGTAAATTTTCTGACTCCAAGCTATCAAGGAGAAGCAAAGGAATCTGAAAAGCCAAAGAGTAATATTCTTTACCCAATAATGAGATATTTTCAACAGTTGATTATTTTATTTTTCAGCAAAAATTGTATTATTAAATATATGTTTTAAACAATAAAACTGCATTTTCACTGCCCTCCTTTAATTTGGCATAAATTGTTTTTATTAGAGGGCTGTTCGTACAAAAAATCAACGTTTTTCAAGAAATTCTTTCATTAACGAGTTTTTTCATGTGGAATGAATGACTCCTGATGTGGAATGACTCTCGACGTTTCACTCGGTTGTTTCGGAGCCGGCTCGGGAAATGCAATTAAAATGATTTATTTAAAATGCTGAACTATGTTCTTTGAAAACAAATAGAAGCGCGCTTCAGCTGCTATCCGCGAATCATTTAAAGATATAAATAGAAAAAAATAAACTTGAAATTAAAGTTTTACAGTTTACATTTGAAGTGTTTGTAACATGAAATGAATAATTGTTTTATCTCATAATTATGTTCTTTTAAAAACAAAAACTATGTGTAACATAGTTTCAGATATTATATTTATATGATAAAAAATCTCCCTCTTCAAAGATGGTTTCCTTAAGGTATTTCTGATAATTTTCGACAAGCTCAACATAATGAAATGTAAGATATTTATGAAGAATATTTTATAGGGTATCAAGCGGCGTGTACACTTCATTCTCGACGAAGCTATTAATAATTTATATTATCTTTGTACACTTATTTAACACAATCATGCGAATTTTCGGAAACCGGAAGTGATATTTCCAGAGCCGGAAAAGAAAACCCTTAATAAATTCCCCTACTCCTTCAGAAATGTGATGCAAAATCTTTATCAGTTATCATCTAAGCCTATCTGTAACATATTCTCAGAAATAGATATTCCAAGGAAAAGGCAAATATTTGCCAGAAGTGGAAAACCTCAGTGAACCAATTCCCCCTCCGAAATTTGTTACAGAATCCATATCACCAATTTTATGAAATTTGGTCAATTCATTTTTGAGTTAGAGTGGATATATACATCGCACAGACACACACACACGGACGTCAAGCTAAAGATAGTTTTTTCGGGTTCTAGAATGATTGAAACGTGCAGATCCGGCAAAAACTGAAATTGCAATTTTCGACACAATTCTAACATTTTCTATATATATTACCATTTATTGCAATAAAGTAACAAGCTATTGTTTCAATAAACCTTCCTACAATTGTTACACACATTACAATAAATATTTTCCTAACTTTATGAGCTCTGAAATAAGTTTAAAATAAAATAGAATACTTTTAATCTGCCACGAATTATATCAAATTCCATTTCTATTACCTTTCATAGCTCGCCAAAAACCTAAACCTTCAACTGGCAAAATCTAGTCTATCCTATTGCATTGAAATTTATTAATAGTACTGGGTATCATAAAACAATCTTTTTATTTTCATGAGCTCGCGCAAGGGATCTATCTGATCATGCTATTTACAAGAAATACGCTTGATATAAATTGCTTTATGTACGGATGCAGTGGAAAATCAAATCATAAATAAATATTTCACTCTATATACGCTAGTTGCTCGTAAAATGAATAATATAATTTTATGTTTCACCTAACATGTTACATCTATCTGGAAGAGGCTACTGCTTTATATATTTTTAAAGGGAAACTTTATTGAAGAAATCAAGTGTGTAGCTTCGCAATCTAGTAAATTTGCGAAATTTATGAAACCTTTTTTACTTTCCCTGCAATACATGGTAATGTATAGGGAAGTATTGGAATCATGTCGAAAATCGCAACTCGAATTTTCGACGGATCTACACGTTTCGAGACCTCTGAAATACGGAAAAACTATTTTCAGCGTGATGTCTGTCTGTCTGTGTGTCTGTGCAATGTATGTATCCACTCTAACTCGAAAACTAATGGACCGATTTTCATAAAATTTAGTAGGTACGTAACTTGAATATGACCCTGGTGCTAATTAGTTTTTTGGTACGATTCGTTAAAATAAAACCCGCCTTTTTTTGCAAAATAGCCAGTAAAAATTTCATTTATCCGGTCTAGCTAAAATACTAATTTATCAAATTTCACAACATTTGGTAGATAAGTTACTTGTTGGATACTCTGCTGATTAAAATTTGGTACTATTCGGAAAAGAAGAACCCGCCTTTTTTTACGAAATAACCCGCAAAAATTTCATGTATACACCCTAGCAAAAATACTAACTGACCAAGTTTCTCAATATTTAGTAGATAAGTTACTTGTAAGACAATTAAACTCAATCTAATGAATTATTAAAGAAATAAAGAAATTATGAGATTAAGTCTGCAAGGAAAGTCATGTGCTGCCCACATCAGCTTTTTACTTTCCTTGCAATACATGGTAATGTATAGGGAAAGTATTGGAATCACGTCGAAAATCGCAACTCGAGTTTTCGACGGATCTGCACGTTTCGAGACCTCTATAATACGAAAAAACTATATTTAACGTGACGTCTGTGTGTGTGTCTGTCTGTCTGTGTGTCTGTGCAATGTATGTATCCACTCTAACTCAAAAACTAATGGACTGAATTTCATAAAATTTGGTAGATAAGTTTCTTGGATGCGACCCTAGTGCTGATTAGTTTTTGGTACGCTTCGTAAAAGCAGAACCCGCCTTTTTTGCGAAATGGCCCGTAAAAATTTCATTTATCCGCTGTAGCTAAAATACTAATTTACCAAATTTCACAAAATTTGGTAGGTAAGTTACTTGTTAAATACTTTGGTGCTGATTAGAATGTACGATTCAGAAAAGAAGAATCCCCTTTTTTTACTAAATGGCCCGCAAAAATTTCATGTATCCACCCCAGCTAAAATACTAATTGACCAAATTTCACAGTATTTGGTAAATTAGTTACTTGTGGAACACTCTGCTGCTGATTGGATTTTGGCACGACTCGGAAAATACAACCTGCCTTTTTTTACGAAATGGCCCGCAAAAACCGCGAAAATCTAAAAAAAAACTACATATACTGAAATGTATCAAATAAATTATTGTTTTATACGCAATTTTTGACGACGAAAAGAATATAACACACCCCATTATACTTTAGGACAAACCATTCTCAAGATATTTGAGATTTTTTGCATTTTTGTTACGCCGCTATCGGGAAAATGTCCAATTACCAAATAAAAACAAAAATTGAATTAAAAATGCAAATTTAGTGTTATTTGGTGCGATTTAACTCAATCGAATGAAATATTAAAGAAATAAAGAAAATATGAAATTAAGTCAGCAGGAAAAGTCATGTGCTGCCCACATCAGATATTTACTTTCTTTGCAATACATGGTAATGTATAGGGATAGTATTGGAATCGTGTCGAAAATCGTAACTGGCGTTTTAGACGGATCTGCATGATTTTGGGACCTCTAGAACACGAATAAACTATTTTTAGCGTAACGCCTGTGTATGTGTCTACCTGTACAATGTATGTATCCACTCTATCTCAAAAACTAATAGTACAAATTTCATAAAATTTTATAGATAAGTCACATGTGGATGACCCTGGCACTAATCAGATTTTGGTACATTTTGAGATAAAAAAAACCTTGCCTTTCTTTGCGAAATGGTCCTCAAAAATCGCATGTATACACTCTAGCTAAAATATCTAATTTACCAAATTTTCCAAAATTCGGTAGATAAGTCATCTGTGGGTTACTTTGGTGTTGATTAGATTTTGATACGATTCGGAAAAAAACATGCCTTTTTTTACGAAATATCTCTCAAAAATCATCAATATCTAATATAAGAGACTACGTATGTTCAAATGCATCAATTATATGCTTATTTTATACGTACATTTTGACGATAAAAAGAATAAGACCCTATTACTCTGGAACTAACCGTTCTTGATATATTTACGTTTTGGTATGCCACCTTTGACAATATGTTTAGGTAACAATAGAAACGAAAATTGAATTAAAAGTACAAATCCAGTGTCATTTTGAGCAATAAAATTCAATTTAATGAAGTATTAAGGAGATTACAGATGATGAATTTACGTTTGTAGAGAAAGTCATGTGCTACCCACATCAGATTTTTACTTTTCCTACAATACATGGTAATGAAAAAAGAAAATACCGGAATCATGTCGAAAATCGGAACTCGGGTTTTCGACTTATCTATTTTTAGCGTGACGTCTGTGTGTGTATGTGTGTGTTTATGAGTCTGTGAATCTGTATGTCTATCTGTGTAATGTATATATCCACTCTAGATAAAAAATTAATTGACCCAATTTTCAAAATTTAGTAGATAAGTCACTTGTGGATTATCCTGGTGCTGATTACGTTTGAGCATGATTCGAAAAAAAAAATAACCTGCCTGTTTTTGCAAAATGGCCTGAGAAAATCGTTCAAAATCCAAACTAAAATACTACGCATACTAAAATGTGCTAATCAAATGTTTGTTTTATGCTTAATTTTTGACAATGAAAGGATTAAGACCAACCCCATAGCTGTAGGACAAATTGTTCTTGAGATATTTTAGCTTTTCGAATTTTTTCTATATCGCTTTTGAAAATAGGTCCAGTGTAATTTCAGATAATTATTTACGTTATTTTATGCAATTAAACTAAATTTAATGATTTGTAAAAGATAAAAAAAGAAAATGAATTTGTCTGTAGGAAAGTCATGTGCTGCCCATATCATATTTAAATAAACCGCTTGAAGATAAATCAGTGAAGTTTTCAGCCTATGTATGTTACAGATTTCTATACTTACAGAGCAATAAACAAAATGATACTTAGGGATCAAATTTTCTTCTCATTTTGATTCTTTTAAAAATGCTACTACAGAGAAATGTTACTTATATTTGTATTTAGTTCAGTAAATAGAAAACTATATTTAAAACTTCAAAATGATATATTGAAACAATTTTGAGAAAAACGTTCTCAATGCTAAGACAACGCAGGATTTATAAAACGTCTTTCCGAAAATTTAATATACATTTCTATATACATTTCTATCGCAATATTTCTCTAAACGGTCTAACTGTTACCCAACTGAATAATCGCACCCATACTCTCCCGTACCCCCATTAGAACAACTTTTAAAACTGAAGAAAAGGTATATCCATAAATTGGGACATTTAAACGACAGTAGTGAATCGAGCTGAATAATAGACCAGACAGAACGGCGTCAAAATTGACAGTAAATTAGGCATTGGTTTATGACCAATAAATATGCTAATAAGAATAAAACGTAATCATAGAGAGATGACAGAATGACTAAAACTATCCTCCGATCCTGGGGGAGCGAAACAACACCCAATTATAAACCAGACCCGGATCTGACGAGAGCAAACTAGCCCCAAAGACTAGCCCCTAAACCAGCGTCACCAATGGGCCCTAACCCATTTTAAAAATTGCTACTTAACTAAAAAGAGCACAGTTAATTCGATCATGATTAGTGAGACGGTATTAAAGATTCGAAATAATGGAGAAAAAGTGCAGAAAATTAGCATCCTTATGTGACTTAAAGGACCAGAGCTAATGCCATGGCTGTGTGGTAATTATAAGGTGTTCAACGAGTTCCATGCGTTGGAGGGATGTATCAGCGTCTATAGTACTATAAGTTGTGTTTCAGAACCATTTTACATTCGATAAAAGAAGGTTCATCACCATTCTGGTTTAACAATGATGCGATTCTGATCTCACAATGACAACACTTAGATCTCGCATTGCCACGAGTTAATGAATGAAATGATGTTGTAATTGATAACGGTAATGTTGTAACTGATAATGTAAATTTCAATATACTTAAATAAAGGATGAATTTAAAACTATTAAAGCGTTTTTAATAACAAAGCTAATAACATTTATATTTTATAGTAATATATTTTGTGTCACATACCATAAATAACAAGATTAGCACCCAATCTTTAATATAATCTTACACAGAATTTCGTTGCCGCATTCATTTGTAGCGCCACAGTTTGGTACTTTTGATAAAATTTGATCACGACATATATATTATTCACGACACAACTCGCGTGTTTTCACTTACTCGAACCAATCACCACGCCAAATGCAGCAAAATGGCAGATGACCAAAAATTCTAAAGTCTCACACATTAAATAGATCTGGCCAATCACGAGAATGCACTTCTTCGGAACTGAATTTGAGAAACCTCACAGGTATAGTATGTAATGTATAAAAAGTAATACAAATAGCATTGAAAGCATTTTAAATGAAAATGTATATAAAAATTAAGAAACACTAGAAATAATGGTCAATAAATGTTACTTAAACGCAATGACATAAAATACAGAAATAAAATTATTCTAGAATTTTAAATATCAACCGCAAAACCAATCACTATTCATAGCATCGCAGAAAGTAAATTTTTTTTATAAAATGTAACTGAAACGTTATCGTTTATAAAATATTAACATTATACGAATAAGAAAACATACGCACTTTACATAAACACTACACGAATAAAAAATATAAAGTATAAACATGCAACAGGCATTAAAATAACCTTTATGTTAAGAAATTACAAATTCATGATTTTTTTTTCTTGAATACTCTACTGAATAAAAATATTCAGTTACGAAGCTTTTTTGACGATAAATATGAAACACCGGTGTGTAATCTGAAGACATGGCAAAAAATATTTTTCAGTTCTAAAGTTTATAGCATTAGGCAAATATACTGATAGAATAATTTTTTAAAGAATTGAGACATTTTATGGGATTCTATTTCGTTTCTAACGACGATATACGACGAAACGTATTTTAACAGAAAAATATTTTTAAACTACCTTAATTTCTATGTTCAGCTGATTAAAATATATGCCATACTGCATAACTTAATGTTATTCGAGTACTAGAGGATTTGCTAAGATGTTTATGTTTAAAAAAAATACACTCCGAAATAATTTTTCTTAAAAAATATGACTCTTTTAATGTATTAACATCTTAACATTCCCTTCGGTTGATATATTTATAGATGACTTTCCTATTGAGGCATATTATCCTAAAGTTTGCCAAGAGTAACTTTCAAAGATTTTAAATCAAGGCTTTACAGAAGAACAAACCATTTTTAAGATATTTTCGTTTTCTGAAACTTGGCGAATTTGCATTGTTTAAAACTGTCATCAAACTAAGCCATCAGGAAATAAACTAAATCATTTTAAAACCAAATTCCTGATGTAATTTCAGATAATGTCTCATTTTGGTGTTATTATGTGCCATAAGACGAATATATCTCAATTCAATGACTACAAAGAATGGGGCTTTAGGAAAAGTCTTGGTCAAACCCACATCAGATTATTCAAAAAGGTAATTTTAATACTCTTGTCATTTTTAGCTCGAAAAGAACGCTTTAAAAACGGATTTAAACTGGGCTATCCTGACTCCTTTCTGAGCAAAAGGGAAAAGTGAGAATCACGAGTTCCTGTTCGCTAACTAACAATGCAAAAATCATCGCTATCTATACCTGTAAAACTTGCTATTCAGTTACGTGAGTTACATAGTGGGAAAAAAACGAATAGCTGTGCATCAACGTGCTTATAGATATACAATATTGACAATTCGTTGTCTTTAACTGTGCAGTTCGGTGGCTTTAACCAGTAAAAAATTAAAGTACAGATATTTGACATACTCTATTCCAAACAGTTCGATCCCCCTTTGCAGGCATTGACGTCCATGAAAATCGCCGACAGAAACATTGCACCTGCTGCAGCAGGTGCAATGTTTCTGTCGGTGATTTCCATGGAGCCAATGCCTACAAAGGCGATCGAACTGTTTGGAATAGGGTATGTCAAATACCTGCCTTTTTGGGAGGTTCTTCGTTTGGGATGGACGCTGTTCCACCCGCAAGCAAAAGGTTAAATGCTTTTTTTTCAAACGGAATTTTCAAAGGTTTTACATTTTTAAATTGCCCCATGCGTCTTAATTTTTGTTTGAGATGCATGAAATTTGGCAAGAAGACACCTTTCATACTTTTTAATGAAATTGGGTATGTGTTTTATAATTAGACTTCATTAAGGTAATTAAAAGGGAATAAGAATCCAATTAAATGATGAAAATTAAGTTTCAATTCAGAAAAATATTTTTAAAAAATTGACTTTCTAAGGGATTTAAAAATGAATACCCAAATTTGTTCATAATGTGATTTTGAGTGATCATAATGCAAAATTAATCAAAAATGTGAACAAATGGCACGAAGGAGCATTTTCAAATTTTTGTTAAAAAAAAATTAAATTGAAAAAAAAATACAAAATTATAACAAAATTGAAAAAAAAAATCAATGGTATTTCATATAGTAATGTTAAGAGGAATATTTATACAAATTTTCATGTTTCAAAGTCAATAAATAAATAACAAAATTTCAACGTCTACCGTCCCCTTAAGATTTAAAAAGTACTCATTTGATGAGAACGACCCATTCAACTATTTTAAATTTTGTTACAATCCGAAAAGAAAGGAAGTATATAAAAATGACGGTACTCGAAAAGCACTATAATAAATTAGGTACTTTTTTCCCGAATTCTTAATTATTCTTAATGCTTGTAATTACTTTGAAGTAAAATTTAAAAATGTTTCTTGACAACTTTGTAAAAAGATCCTTTTCTTTGAGAGAAAGATCTAGAAATCATTGAATGAAATTTAATTCATTCTTAAGTAAAACTTTTTATCAGTTCGTGGCCTGTTACAATTGAAAAAAAAAGTCTATCAATTATAAATCGATATATTGTAATGAGCCAGAATTTAAGCTTTATTGACGATTTATTTGTTAGTATAGATTTGTTTTCAAGACAATGTTTTTGCATATGACACTCTACTGGAATTTTTTATAATTTCTATTTTTTACGTTTATTTGTATCACAATCAGTATTACAGTTTAAAATTGTATCTTTTTCCATTGGCTATTCTATTTCAAATAACATGGACACTATTTGTCCCCTCGTTCAACATCTTTAATTAGCTCGATCTCGGCTCCCACATAGAGAGCTGAAACTCGGCATATAATTTCATCGCACGGAACATTTTTATCTACAAAATTTTTACGGCATTACGTTACAACATTTATGTCTGTTTGTCCCTTTTGTTCACCCTATTTAATAGGCTCGCTACCAACTCCCAGAGCACATAAAGGGCTGAAACTCGGCACACAGTTTCATCGCCGGGACCATTTTCGTCTAACCAATTTTCAAGTCATTTAGTTACGTCATTTACGTATGCCACTGCGCTGTTTTTGCCATCTTATGCATTTTCTTGGCGAATGACTATTCGTTGTTTTCGGATGAAATATTCTCCAGGGTCAAGCAACTCGATTCATATATATTCATATATAGATTTGACCATAAATTACATCAAAAATTGAAAACTAAAAGTAAAAATCTGATGTGGGCAGCACATGACTTTCTCTGCAGACTCAAATTGATATTTTCTTTATTTCTTTAATAATTCATTAGATTGAGTTTAATTGCACCATATAAAACTAAACTTGCATTTTTAATTCAGTTTTTGTTTTTATTTGGTAATTGGGCATTTTTCCGAAATCGGCGTAACAAAAATGCAAGAAATCTCAAATATCTTGAGAACGGTTAGTCTTAAAGTATAATGGAGTGTGTTGTATTCTTTTCTTCGTCAAAAATTGCGTATAAAGCAAGAATTTAATTGATACATTTGAACTTACGTAGTATTTTTTTTTCTTAGATTTTGGCGATTTTTGCGGGCCATTTCGTAAAAAACGGCAGGTTGTTCTTTTCTGAATAGTACCAAAATCTAATCAGCACCAGAATATCCTATAAGTAACTTATCTGCCAAATTTTGTGAAGTTTGGTCAATTAATATTTTAGCTAGAGTGGATACATGAAATTTTTGCGGGCCATTTCGCAAAAAAAAACGTGTCCTACTTTTATAAACCCTACCAAAAACTAATCAGCTCCAGGTTCATACCCAAGTGACTTACCTACCAAATTTTATGAAATTCAGTCCATTAGTTTTTGAGTTAGAGTGGATACATACATTGCACAGACAGACACACACAGACGTCACTCTAAAAAGAGTTTTTTCGTATTGTAGAGGTCTCGAAACGTGTCGATCCGTCGAAATCTCGAGTTGTGATTTTCAGCATGACTCCAATACTTTCCTTATACATTACCATGTATTGCAGGGAATGTAAAAAATAAATTATGAGAAAAAAACATGTTTCACAATCCCCTACACAACAGCGGCGCATTAAAAAGTGGAAAATTAATTTTAACCAAACTCAATCGATGCCGTGGGTATATTCAAATCAAAACAATACTATATACATATTTTCATTATCAAATATTGATATTATGCAAAATAGGAGAAAGGAAAGGAGGGTTGCAGAGTTCATTTCTGCTGTAAGATCTTGCAATTCCATCCCGGTAGCTCAACGGTTGAGCGTCGGCTGGCCATTATATGAAGACCCGTGGTTAAATTACCGATTAGGACAGCAAAGTTCTTTACAATGAAGCCTGAGCAAATCACCCTTATAGGTTAGTTCGAAACTGTCAAGGCTCTGAAAGTTGACTTATTACTTTCCTTATATAAATAGTATAATGTATAAGGAAAGTATTGTGACGGGGGTCGAAAATTCGAATTCGAGTTTTCGGCAGGAGAGCACGTTTCAACCATCCCTGATCACGAATCGAACATTTTTGGGATGATGTCTGTATGTGTGTGTGTGTGTGTGTCAGTGAGTCTGTGGAGACGATATCTCACGAACGAATAGAGCAATTCGAATGAAATTTGGTACAAAAATTACAGTCCATGAATACTGGAAGCTTATTGTTTTTAAACACAATGGAATGTTCAGAACCTCCTAAATTTTCGAGTGAAATTTTGAAAAAATCATCAATAAATCAAAACCTTTAAAAATGTTACACAAATAGACACTTCTTATGTAATTTTTCCCTAGAAAACGATTGGCATAAACTTTAGATCGCTAGCATGAACCGTTCTTGACATTTTGCCCATTTTTCAAATAAATTTATCAAAAAATCCCATAAATTAAAAAAAATATTTAACTGTTGAGAAACATGTTCACTTTTTATATGTAATATCATCCGATAAATTGGGTGGCATCATTCTCGGAGATCTAGCTTATTCCATTCATGAGAAAGTATACTTTGAATAATACTTTTGTATTTGAACGTCAATAGTCATTAATCTGCTATAAGAATAACTTATTTCATCGTCCATAATGCTTGGCGAGATTTTGGCGACGGATTTGGCGGAATTTCGCCAATTTGCGACTTTTTAAAGGTTGCCAAATTAACGAAAATCTCGCCAAACGGATAAAAATGACGCTAAACCAATGAAAATGACGAGTCATTGACGAAAATTCAATAGCTTGGAAAGAATATAAGTATCTACTATAAGAATAAGTCGACGCGGTGGTCAAGGGCAGGCGTTTCCTTGTGATAGCTCGGTTCCCGGGTTGTGGGTTCGAGTCCCACCTGCGGATATGGTTGTTGTGATGTTTTGCGCGGCGTGTTCTGACCCCCACTGGTGCGCTGGGGCAACGTCATGTGACGGCTAACAGGTTCACGGCTCTGGCCATTGTTTAGGAGACATTGACTGTTCATGTTATATGTTCGGGATATTTATTATGTTTCTATATAATGTATGTCTTATTCTCTGCCATTTGAAAAAAAACTATAAGAATAACATATGCTGTAAAATTAGTAAATTCATTGCATTATATAAGGAAAGTCATGTTTTGCCCACATCAGATTTTTACCATTAGAACGGATTCGGTTGACACTGGTATGACGATTTCTGGTCAATTTCAAATCGGGAAGTCAACGGAGTTATAAACCAGGAGGATAGAAGTAACATCAAGAGGCTAATCTGAAAAAAAAAATTGCAGGGAATGTTCATCAAATCGTCAGCTGTACGTCATTAGAGGGAAGAGTCCACTTCCACTATAAGAACTTGCAATTCCATCGCAGTAGCTCAACGGTAGAACTTCGGCTAGCCAGTTCGAAGATCCGTGGTTTGATTCCCGGTTGGAGCAGCAAGGGTTTTATAGCCAATTCAAAACCTTACTCGATCTTATTTTTATCTAATTCTTTATATAAAATTAATACTTTGCAAAATGGTCGAAACTATTTTATCTGCTTACACCCTCATGTCCCTTCGACCATTTTACTCAGCATCACTTTCGGATAATGATAAGATTTATATAGTAATGTTATGAGTTGAATCTGCCTACGCTAACCATCTCGTTCAATCTAGTGCTTGATTAAAGTTTATTTTCTACGTTTCCGCAATTTACCGTTGTAAGCAAACTGTTTTTTTTTTTCTTTTAATTTATTTTATAGCTTTCATTCACAAATTATTTCCTCTTTAATCTTCTCGATGTTTTAAAGCTTTATTGAGTTATAAATGGGCCAATCAAGTGATTGATTGAGATCCACTGAGCTGATGTGTGTTAATATGTACAATTTTAATACCTTACATGCATAATTTCAAACAATCCATTTCATTTATGGGGCACTGTCATTGTTTGGGAAATAATTATTGTTCTCCATAAGAAACAATTCTGCGTAAATTTTTATATTCAAATAATTCGTGTTCTTATCATTCGAGTTTTTAAAAGATGACTAGCTAAATATCCATAGAAAATCATTGATGTCACATTATAGAAATCTCGAGAAGTAATATAGATGTATTATTAGTACTAAAATGGTTCTTATATTGCTAGTAAATGGAAAAAATTATAGAATATCTCGCCAGATTTATTAAACAAAATTATATGAACCTTTAAGTCTTTATCAGAATTTTGTCTTGAGTATTCACCCCTATACCTAATTCTATATCTCTATATCACCTAAAGGAAGCCTTTTATATTTGAAAAATCAAGCATTTTAGTACAATTTGGCACCCTTAAAGTAATAAATATATTTTCAAACTTTTATTTTTCTCCTTTCTTACTATCGAACTCTTTGCCTTAGTTTCAAATATCTAGACCATCTCATTGGAAGTGTTATTCTGAATAGCAGGCATTTTTAACCTTCGCCCACTCCAAACGAAAATTTTCGAATAATTCTTCTTTTTACCGTGATTGTTATCCAAAGGTTATTTCCTATAAAAAATAAAATAACATAATCATATGTCTATCCTAATTGAAATGTCGTTATCCAAACATTTCAAATTTCGAACGTTTTGGTTATACCTCCCCCACCCTTAACTTAATGTAAGGGTAACAATTTGGTTTTTCTGAGGAAGTTTATCAAATTATTGCACCTTGTACTGAATTTCAAATATCTATCTTAACTGAAAGAAAGCATTTCTCATATAGTCATCAAATTGAGCATATTTTGGTATATGCCACCCCTAAAAAAACAAATATTGTAAAATTCCAACTATCCAACAAACTTCCCCGATATCAAATGTTAAGATAACAAAATAGCACATATTAAGAAGCGCTTTCCAAACAGTTCCCCTTTCGAACGTTTTCTTTTCGAAGTACCTCAAATGCAGATTTTAGAATAATTAGATTTTTACCGAAGCTGCTGTCCAACGATTTATACGAATATCAAATAACAGATCTATGTCTCTGTTGAAACAGAATGCCGCAAGCATTAAAAACATTTTTATGTGCTGCAACCTTAAAATAATAAAAATCTAAAAATTCAAATTTTCTTCTTTTTTTGCTATCGAATTCCTGCACCTAATTTCGTCTCAAAGTTATCGCTCAATATGTCTTTCTATTATTTCATATTTTGAACGATCTTCATCTCACCTAAATAAAAACTCTCTCATTTATTCGGCAAATCGAACATTTTAGATTGCGGTAACCCTAAAGTAACAAATACAGGAAAACTGAAACAGTCCATCTACTTCCTATCGAACGATCTACCCTTGCACTAAATTCTAAGTCTTTAGCTCATCAGAAAGTACGTTTTCTATCTTTTCAAATTGCAAACGTTTCGGTGTGGATCACCACGTCGAATGAGCATTTTTGTAAGAATCCGATTTAAACGGAGGGTCTGTTATTAGTTTAATATTTATGTTATTAGTATAACAACTACATCTGGTATGAAATCCAAGACATCTATTAAACATGACAGTTTTCATCGACGCCACTGTCGTCAAGCATGTAGGCTCATCCTAAAGCATGATAACACATCTGAAATTTGCATGTTTATATTCATTAATATAATGACTGGTCTGTGAAAACCTTCCGCACTCCCCTCCACAAAGTAAACACGAAAGTGAAAATCAGGCACAAATCAGAAACAATGTGTTTCAAATTTTAGAGTAACATAGAATAGGAGTCTTCCTATTATTTGTATACAAGAAAAAAGAGTTTCGAATGTATACTTACACATTAACAATACATCGAAAAATGGAGAAAACGACGGGTCATAGTTTTGAATGTGAAATGCCTGTCAATAAGGAATATGACTTCCTCTCACAATAATGCAGACTTGGCAACGACTATTCATGCTACCGATTAAGTGCTCAATGAAATCGGAAGGCAGTAATCTCCACTCTTGTACGAGAGCACGTTGGAGCTCTTGGGTAGTGCTTAGAATGGTTTGTCGGGAAGTTACAGCTCTTCGGAGAGCTTTCCATACATGCTCTATTGGGTTTAGGCCTGGGTAATACGCTGGCCACTCCATTCGCTGGATTCTCTCTGTCATCAGGTAATCGCTTACGATACGAGCTCTATATGGCTAGGCATTGTCGTCCATAAGAACAAACTCAGAACCTATTGCACCCGCATATGGGCGAACATAGTGATCAAAGATTTTGTCGCGATATCTTTGGCCAGTCACACCACCACTAAGGAAGAAATAGAGGTCAGTACGTCTGTCGATGGAAATCCCAGCCCACACAAGGATACCCCCAACCAGAAACTTCAAAAACTTATCCAATAGATTGGTCAAACCTGCTAACAGCTCGCCATCGCTGGACATCCTCTAAACATCTTCTTTGAGACATATCGAATGAAATGGCTATTTCGGATTTTCACCCTAACACCCGTAGTAGAAATAAGGATGCACAGAATGAAACACCTTCTTTTACCAAGACGCTGGTTTACATATTTAGCAAAGAGCGAATTGCTATTATGCACGTGTTTCTATATTTGCATATTGTACTCGAAGTATGCAGCAAGTTTTGTCCAATGAAATTCATTCGTTCGTTCGTGATCTGAAAATTTGCATTTCGTGCTTATTTTTTGGAGGGGATTGTATTAACTAAGAATATTTCAAACTTTACTCGCATAACTGTGGGACAACAACAAAATATCACATTACACTAGTTTAATTATACCCTTGCCAATGCAACTTATGCCCAGCTGACCGATTCTTTTGATATTTTGATCACGCACGCATTCATTTCAACCTTATTAATTAGGCTCTATCAAATAATGAGGAAGTACAGCCATAATCTCAATTTTTACATAAATGCATCGGAAGAGACTAGAAAAAAAGTGTCAGGTGTCATATCGTCTTAGAAGGAGCGTGAAATAAAAGTATCGTCGAATTTGAATCTGTCAGAGGGCTTAAATAGATTACTTCGACCAGGTGATACAGTGAAAATAGGGTGACAAATATAATTTATCCGAGTTTGCATAAAATGAATTTTATTTTAATCTGTAAGTTTTGCATTATCAGAACAATCGTATTATTACTTTTCCTGCAATATACAGAGTGTTAAGGAAAGTCGTGGACCAGACCAATAGCTCGAGAAGTATTAGGGTTATCGTATATACTTTTATACAAATGTATCGAAAATGCCAATGACGCCACGATGAGAACTTTAGATGGGCTTACAGCCCTTTTTAGCTGTTAATCCCTGTTAGAGATAGGGGGAAAGTCAATTATAAAGTTGTAGAGCGTTGACATAATGCAGGCTACTCCTATTTAAAGAAATCCTTCGATCAAAGTGAATAGATTGTCTACAAAGATCAGAGGTTTAATATTATTGTTGGCATTCAGAAGGGAGAACTTGTCACCCACGATATTGATAAGGTGGTGGTAGTTGACGTTCAAGTTGTGGAAGATAAGTTCACCGTAGAAGAAGCCCATAGGAACGAAATCTAGAAATACAGCAGCCGCATTATGATGAGCTTAGTGACCTCCGACCAGATGGAGTTTAATTTTACTATTTTAACATTGTTCTGGCGGGACTGTATTACTGAGCAGTTTGCTAAATACCTAATCACCTTGGGGCTCCTCCGAAAGGGGGATCATTTCCAGAGCGAGCATTAAAAGTGTGATCACATAGAGACAGTTTTAGCGCATAACCACGAACCCGTGAGAGCAAAAGTGTTAAATGATTCGTCCCTGAAAAATCCTCTTCGAAGAATACCGCGTAAGTGAACTTATGTTTTTCAAATGGGAAAAAAATGGAAGAGAGAAAGTTAAAATTTTATAACACTGCAAAATTATCACTAAGCATTTATGCCCCACAATAAAAACCGCAAAATAACTCTCTAAATAACTATTTTTAGGGGACCAGGATATGATAAATATTAAAAGGATCGATTATTCGTTTTATCATTCAAAAAATGAAATAAGTTCTATTGATCACAAAAATACATAACATACTCACCTTTCATCTCATGAAAAGCAAAAGTTTTAAGCTTAAGTATGTAAACAATAAGCATCATAAAAGCCTGTAGCAAACGCTCTTAAGGCAGTTTAAAATGTTTGAGCTAGAGAAGTCTTTAGCTCAAAGCTATGATATTAGTCCAAACCCCGAAACTGCAAAAGTTGGGGATTTCACAATTTCACTACATTGGTGACCCGGACGTGAGCTGAAGATGCAACCTTCAGCAAAACCAATTTTTGAAGAGTTTTCAATAGAAAGTTTTTTAAGTAGTGATAAATGTTTAAACATTTTTTCACATTTATAGGTATGCTATTTTTAAACAAACGAATGCTAATGTTTAGTGTGTTATTTATTATATTAGTATGTACATTCTTATTATATTAGTATGTACATTCTTATTATATTACTATGTACATTCTTATTATATTAGTATGTACATTCTTATTATATTAATACGTACATTCTTATTATATTACTATGCACATTCTTATTATATTATTATGTACATTCTTATTATATTAGTATGTACATTCTTATTATATTAGTATGTACCTTCTTAGCCGAAATCGACCCACATAGACACACGCATATCCAAGAAACACAAAATCCCACACAGCCGTCACCCTGAAAACAGCTGATTCTTATTTTAAAATGTCTGCAACGTGTTAATCCGTTCAAAACTTGGATTCCAATTTTTATCCCCATTTTAATACCTTTTCTCATATTACCTTGTACACTAGGGAAATTAAAAATGAAAGTTGTGATAATCTGCCCCGTCTGTTTCCCCGTCCATTGCAGCCTATTCTTTTAATAACGTCCGCAAGCCATCTTTCGCCTCGTCCTTATCAATTATGCACTATCCGATAATTAGGAAATACCGCCATCCACTCGATTTTTACGCTGGTTGTATGAGAGGAGGCCGACAAAGAAATTGGCGGGTGTCACTGCGTCCGGGGTTCTGTAAAGAACGAGAAAATAAAAGTCTTGTATGACAGTTAAACCTGTCAAAGGGTTTTAACGAATCGCCTCGATTAGGTGATAGGTGGAAGTTGTGACAACAAACATAATTTGCGCCAGTTTATGTCAGACGAATCATCGAATTCAAAGCTTTATTTATTGAATTTTTGTTAATACATTTTCGAGCGCGTTGATAATTTGGAATCTTAAAAATTGTGTGAGTAATAACGCATTTTATGCGTATGTGCAAGGATGGTGGGTTAATTGGGGTTTTGTAACACAAAATCCAAAACGGATATGCTGCTCCAAGCATATAGTAAAACAAACATTGTAATTTACTAGTAAAGAACAATAATAAGGGTATAATATAAAAATTAAAATGTATGCATAATAACATGACGATACAAATCCAGATGATATACAATAAAAATATGATACAATGTGAGAGTTAAAATCTTATATGTGATAAAATAAAATCCTATATCCAACAAAAATGAAAAAGGGCTAGGATAAGGATTTCCTCTTATCAAGTCTATTAAAGTAATATTATAAGTCATGAAATGTTTGAAACTATGATTCCCGAAATGAGTGACTTGGTTAAAAATTGTTTAACACTCACTAATGGTTGACACGAATTACAAAAAGGCTCATGTTCACCTACAAGAAAAAGATAAACACAATATGTTTGTAAAGAAAGTATGGAAATGGGGTCAAAATTTTAACATTAGGATGCACACGCTTTTAACATGCCTAAACAAGATGTATTGATGTCTAATAAAACGAAGTTTGTTTTTCTACACAGTACCATGCAATGACAATTAAAAGTCAACCCATTTAACCTCGCTATTATCTTGATAGGTAGATGTACAAAGTTTCTACGACAGTCCAATAACTCTATAAGGAAAAGTCCGTGAGTGTATGCCATAGGTCTATCTATAGTAAAGGGAACCTGTCTAATCGAATAAAGTGGGTTTTGCAGCGTCTAGAAAAGAACTTAAGTTAGAATAACAAACTCGGTAGCAAATCGAAATAGACAATAAAATGCCAATAACAAAGTTGAAGACCATCGTGTAAGGAGTAAGAATTGATTCTGAAACTGTTACCGAGAAGGCATTTATTTTTTCACAACAGGTTTTTGGGTGAATTGCGGTCCTATTTAAAAATGCCTAAATAAATGATACTTATATACACAGGAATCAATTATACATATACAATCTGTTCAAAATGCGCTTCGTTAATAAAATTTCCCATTTAAATTTGAAAAAGAATATGGTCTCGTACTTTGACAACTTTATACAAAGATCAAGAAGTTCGGAGACTGTGCTGATATCTCTAATCCTGATTGGAAGAGAGGGGAACTATTTTACGGTGGCGTAGAGGCACATGTGACGCGAGATATGAAAAGGAAGAAGCAGGTCCACAGTGCAGGGTTTTTCCAGACAATGCGTGTCAGTGAACTGTAGTCGTTCGCGTTCGTCGAAAACGGAAATGGCGTTTGAAGAACAACGTGCGAATATCAAATAATGCCAGCGTTTGGGGAAATCGCCGACATAAACATGCACAATGCATTGCACCTGCTGCATCACGTGCAATGTTTCTGTTGTTGTTGCAATTTTTCACGTTTAAAATCAATGGGTTTCCAGTATTAATTGTATAAAATGAATTCGTAATAATTGTATAAAATGATCGTAATAATTGTATAAAATGAATTTCGAATCATGTCGTTCGTTCGTGAAATATCACTTTCACAAACTTACGAACACACACACACTAACATAACTACAAACATACACACTCACACGCATTAACATAGACGCAAACAAACACACGCACACACACTAACGTCGACACCAGGGAACATACAAACACATGCACACATACTAACACACACACAAACTAGCATACGCACACAAACATCACCTCAAAAACATTCGAATGAAGTGGAGGGATGCTTGAAACGTGCTTCTTCGTCGAAAACGCTGTGAATTTTCGACTCCGTAATAAAACCCAAAGAAATTCACTTAAAATGTACAGGTTCGATACACATCCGGTCTTTTTGGGGCCGTACCGTGCTGAAAACACCGGTTCTCGTTAGATCACCGAAGTCAAGCAGCATCGGGCGCGGTTAGTACTTGGTGGGTGACCACCTCGGAACGCCGCGTGCTGTTGGCCATCTCGGGTGCGGTATCCCCGTGGTTTGCGCGCTAGATTTGCACGCTGCCACATATGCCGCCGTGTTCATGCGGAGTACGATCACGTTAAACATGTGGGTCCGTAAGTCCTTCCGAGAGGTTGGTGGTAGGGGAAGGAGGGTACGGTCCCTGTGGATGCCTCCCCCACTGGGTTCCGGTCTAAATTGGGTGGCACTTCCCGGCCGTCCATACAGTTACCTTACACCTTTCTGGTAGGTCGGACGGTCTGGGTCATCAACATCAACACATCCGGTCTTCAAATGCCTTAAAGATCAATCTTTAAAGATTTGTATACAATAGAAAATACTTGACAATTCGATATCGCTTAAATTTAGCTTCACATTTTTAAGAATAAAAATACTTTGAAATTTCTTTCTGCTTCACGAAGTTCGAGTACTTTAGCAGCTCGGTACAGCCAAAATACTGAAAGCATACCACAGTTCTTTTTCTTTTTCACTTAGCGTCGAACATTTCTGCTACGCGATGGGGAGGAAGATGTATGTTTTTGCAGAGAAATTTGAAGCCACTTAATTGCGTATAGATGTATTTTTGTATTAGCTGCATAGACCGCTTTCTTTAGGATACCCTTCTAGTATCAGTTTAATAGATCGAAGGCTAATGCACAAATACAAGTAGTACTATAAAAATCAGATTCTGGTGAAATTGCGTATATGGATGAATATGTTACATTCGCTTACTGAAATTTGATTGACATATTTTTATTTTCCTTGATAATAAAAAGTCAAAAATGTTATCAAGGAAAATAAAAATGGGTTAATATACAGGATTCCTAGAAAAGTTCTAAAGCACCCCTAAAATTTTATAAGGATGTGTCCATCCGTATACACGTTAGGCCTACTTATAGTAAATTGGCCATGTCCCATTGAAAAAAATTGATTGCAACGCCTCTAGAGAAGAATGTAAAAAGATAGGATAACGAACTCTGCAAGAAATCTAGATAAAAAACGCAATTACAAAGTTGTAAAGTAGAACAAGTTTAGTAGTTGTAAAGTAGAACAAGTTTAGTAGTTGTAAAGTTGTAAAGTAGTACAGTAAAGTAACGTAGTATAGTACAGTATAGTATAGTACAGTAGTATAGTAGTATAGTATAGTACAGCAGTATAGTAGTATAGTACAGTAAAGTATTATCAAATGAGCGAATTAATGAGCTATTTTGTCCGTGCGAATCCTGGATAGACGTAATTAGTCATAAATACAGCAGGAACTAATAAATAAGTATAAATACTTTGTACAAAAGATAAGGAAAACTTGAGCAACGTATATAAGCACAGTAAGATAGCTCTTAATCCAGGTCTTGTGTATATAAGCCCCTTTGTTTCTTCTATTTGCACTCATATCGTCTTTTTGACTTCGAGTTTGTTAGTTCCCTTGCACTGATGAAAGGGATTTAGCATATCCTCGAAACAGTGTATGGTGTATTGTGTCTTATTTGTGCTTACATGCATTTCACACGTTTTCCTTAGAAACTATCTTTATTGAATAGGAAAACTGATAATAATAGGTAACGTGAAGCATATTTTGTAGGATAATATAATTTTCTGAAACACTAGCCTATTTAGAAGAAAAAAAGGAGATGCTAAGGGTAAGTTAATTAACGAGCGTTCTACTTTTTCATAATGTGTCTCATGATGGGGGGAGGGGTTCCTAAACTTGTAAGAGGCAAATAAATTCTCGCCGTTGATTCCCTTCTCCGGGTATTCATTGGACTTCATTAACAATTTACTATATAAGCAGCTTTAATATATAATCAATGAACACTCTTAACCCTAGTACATTGATTCTGATCTAAAACCTCACTCTCTTAACCCACTCACTCTCTGAGAACCAATACACAATAAAATCTCAGCCGTGGCAGATTCCTTACATTTAATATTCCTGACATCCTTTAAATGACACACATATTAAGAAATCAGCAACATTCCCGCGCTTCTTGCGCTATGCCCATCCAAGTTCTCCAGGCATGCATGGGAAACAGGAACCTTCGGACATCCACTCCCGCCGACCCTCCCATCCACTCCTAATATCCACAAACACATGCGAGCCATATATGCCCCCCATTCAATATTACTATTTCTTATACGACTCCTTATCAAAACATACATAATATACTATACTTTAACTCAATTAATTTACACTCCCCCAGACCATCAAACTAACAAGTCTATAAAGTTTATACCTGACACTTTTTATCTCAAGCTTTCAATTTCTGGTCATTTCATGGGCTAACTCTCTCCCTCTAACTCCGTGGGTCATATAATTCAGTTCCAACTAATCTATCTATAAGCATTAATTGCATTGCTTAAAACATGAATGTAACGATAAAGAAAACAAGTCTCTCTAACTCCATGGTTCTGAATATTTAAATTAGGATGAACTCTCAATATTAACCTTCCTTTACAGATGAATCATGAAGGTGATCTCATCTCTAACTCTATGAGTTGAATACAGTTTTTTTTTCTGTCTCATGATAATGCAATTACATCAAGTTGTGACAGCGTCTTCGGCCTAAGATTATAAACCCAAAAATAGCAATAAAAGCCAAACTTTAAGAGGCTATTTTTCCAGATTCAAGGGTTAATTTAGAAAACATCTCCGATTTTGATTCAACATGGTCTAATTAGTATGCATGAGTTTTTCGGCCATAACCATAAGCTAAGTGCCCTGTGAAGAAAAAATAGGAGAACAACTGGAATCGGAAGATACATAATTGACATCAACAAACTTCTAAAACAATAAATATTATAAACATATTTGTCAATAAAAAGAAAATAGAAATAGCCGGTTTTGTAAACTATGTGAGCTAACGTCATCAAATGAACAAGCTACAATAAATAAAAATTATTCACAAATATTTTACAGTTATTTTTATGCATGTTTTTAGATGTGCTCGCATATTTAAGCGGATGGAAAGTAATTTTTGAATGTATTTATTAGTTAACATTATATGCCTCGCTATATGTAGCTTTTAACAATTACATATTATGTTAATGTAAGTTGAAGCTTATATATTTTAACGAATCTTTGAGTCTTATTGGTTTTATTTTCCCGTCCACATTAAAAAGTAGTCAGTTTCACAGTCTGTAATATAGCTAGTCATTTCATCCATGATGTGCGGATGATATAGCTTGTCTTTGAGAGTTCTTTTAAATTAAATTTGAAGATGAGCTTTTCATGTACATACTACAATTAAAACACAGTTATGCATTGAATCAAAGAAAACAAATCGTAAATTAAAAGGTCATTTAATAAAAACTCCTTTATGACGTACAAATATTTAAAAAGGCCAGAGCGCTTTCGGGCATCACCATACCCTTTACCAGTAGCTATATAAAAATGACCGTGCAAACAAGCTTATATACAGACCAAATCGGCAGACAAAATTTGCATAAATCAACTACGGAATAATGATAAAATCTATACAGGGTCAAAATTACAAATGAAATCGCGGTACATACACAGGGATAATAAACATATACAGGGATTCATAAAGAAGGATATTACAAGGGTTATTGCAACTAATTAAAAGGAAAGTTTTTTTATTTAATTTAATGCATTATTGAAGTTGACGTGTAACCACTTTAATTAGAACACAGTTAGTTTATACAGTTATTTTAATTACTGTAATGTATCCGGTCGTTCCTTGTAACTGCTGTACACCCTTAAGGTGAACTAGTTGGCCTGGGTTATAAAAGTATTGTAATGTACAAAGAGTACTTAATAAGAGTATATATGAAAAATTTGATTTATGTTTTGTTAAAAATCTTTTGAATACATATTTTTGGTTTATTAATATGTAACACATTTTAAAGAAAAATGATGAAATTTAAGTGAATACACTTTTGTTTAAAATTTTTTTCGATATTTGTTCTAAAACATCACTTCATCTGTTCAAAAATCTTATGTAATTTAATGAAACAAATCCATGCAAGAAACGCTAGAGTTTATCTTATAAAGCTTGAAATCCTGTAATTCCACCCCAAAGCAATAAAGGATTGTAAAATAAGGATTTTTTCTAACAGAGAAAAGGTTCGAAAATTGCTGAAATGATTAAAAAATGAATAAATAGATGAAAATTTACATAAACAAAGGAAATCTATTTTTTAAGCATATTTTAGGCTAACAAATTATATCCGTGTTTCACATTAATTGTATTGAAACATTTTATTGGATTTTAAGGATAGCTTTCTTAACACCCACTCAAATCCGATTAAGTGCAAAAGTTTCGTTGACATAGTAAAACTCAACCGATTCGAATAAAGTTTTGTACGTAACTTGAACTAATCATGTTTTAGATCATGACGAAATTTTAATCTATGTACTCAGATGTCAGACAAAGTTATCAGAGGTCAGGCAAAGTTAAATTTATAGAGAAAAATTAATTTCAAGAAAATTCTCACGCGGTACAGAAATTTCTACTCGTTTAGTATAACTTGCACAACTGTACAAGTTACTAGATTGTAAAGTTTGTTAAAGTTGTATTATACTAAAGAATTTCAGTTAGTAAATACTGAAAATAGATCTTACTTTTTAAAATTTTTATAAAATCTGAAAATTTTAATCTATTTAGCTCGATGAGATTTAAGAAATCAGTGACTATATAAAACACTAATATTTTTATATTGATATATAATTTTTTAAATAGTATTGCAGATGCCAATTTTCTAGGTTTTAGTGGTTCCTTATATGAAATATGTTTATTTTTTTCCTGTGTTACACTGAACATCATTTTTACATTTTACAGACATAAAACCAGGTTTGGGTATAAAATTTTTTATTTATTTATATAAATAAAATTAAAAATACGTCTACCTCTCATTCATGTCTGTCTGTTTTTTCATTGTTGTACCTAATTTCATGAACTTTTGATGGGCAACCTTTGTAAACAGCAGAAAATATTAAAATAATGAACATTCTGTTTCTTTCATTTGAGTTTTTTATCATCTGTCACATATTATATTATATAATTGCATTTATTTTTTAACAACAGGTCAAAATATTAGGGTATTTGTTACTACCAACAACTTTATTTAGATTTATCTATACATGAAATACTGAGTTCTCTGTGGTTCTATTATTATTTGTTGTTGTTTTTTATGTTTTAGATTTTATTGTAAAGGTTATATATTTTGCTTAATTGACATTTAAGAATTCATATTTTAAGAGAGATATTCGTTTACCTGATGCAGATATTTCGTTTACCTGAATGAATGGAAAACTGATATTTCGTTTGGAATATTCTACGCATCGTTGCTTATAAAACGACAAGTTGTTTGTCAGTTGTGTTTATGTGTGTCTATTTTTTATCTCCAAACTCGCTTCTTTTCTTTTTGTGTGAATGATTATCACATTTCCCTAAGGAAAACTCCGAATATTAAAAGTTTAGTGCACATTGCGAATCGAGTTTCTTTACACTATTCGGTTCCAAGAACAGGTATACAGCTCATCTTCTAAATAAAAAAAAATAGGTAACTTCGCAGTGCCGACTTCAGCAAATATATTTATCATTCGCCCCCTTTCGATCCCCCTTTGTTGTAAACAAACACCTGTAACACAAAAAACAAAGTACAAAATAACTTTTCCTCTTAAACTGACTCACCTACTTGAAGTCCGCACCGAATAAAAGACAATTTTAACCACCCATCAACCACACACGAAACGTCCTAGTCCACGACGGGACGGCCCTTTTGTCACACGATAATCACGAGATTGGACTACCCCGAAGCTTGATCAAATCGAGACTGTGCCGGAACACTATTTCCTAAGCCCGGACGATGGATCCCGGACACACGGATGCTATCCGGCGAATGCCCAGCGCCATCTTCCGGCATGTTCCCGCACCACGGAGGAAAGAAAAATATGAAATCTCATCAGAGTAGCCGCGGGCATGATATTAGAGTATTTGTTGAGGTAGAGAAATCCAATATGGATGCTCGAGCCGTTATAAGAATGTTGTCTAAAAGGAAAGAATGGACGGAAGGGGTTTAATATTTCTAACTCGCCAGTAATAGTTTAGTGTTTGATGGAAGGACGACAGAATTGGAGATATAAGTCGGGACAAAGTGGAGTGGTTCGTGACTGCGAAGAGGTAGTTGGCTCGAAAGAAGAAACCTAACAAACGAGTAAGCAGTTTTTACTGTTAAAACAATTGAATATGAAAACTGAAGAGGGGCACGTCTCGAACTTTTGGTCAATATAACTTTTGATGGAAGCATAATATAGATGCAATCGTTCGTCATTCTGAGGAAAAGACAACAATTATGGGCCTATGGCGTAATATGGATTTTTTTTTCCTATCGAAATTTTTGAAAGAGCACATCTCTAGGAGATGTGACATATTCGAACTTCAACATTCGTTCCTCAATCTAGAACCGCATTCAGATATTTAGCCCCAATTTCTGATCAAGCCAAAGTGAGGCACAAGGCCTGTTGTTAATTCGGGGGCCCCATAAGCATACAAACACATGAAAAACATCAGCATAAAACAAATTTGGAGCCTGCGGATCACAGTCCCAAAGACCTTTTTGTATATGTAAAAAACTTCCAAACTGTTCACTTGAAACTGATATATAGACTTTAAAGATGTATCATATTAAAAATTAACATATTAATTTAAAAAAATCTGATGTGGGCAGCACATGACTTTCCCTGCAGACTTATACTCACGTTCTCTTTATTTTCATTAAATTTATTTCACTTTTAATTCAATTTTCGTTCTCATTCGGTAACCGGACTTATTTTCAAAGGTGGCGTAGAAAAAATACGAAAAACTAAAATATCTCGAGAACGGCTAGTCCTTGTGTAATGGGGTTGGTCTTATTCTTTTCGTCGTTAAAAAATACGTATTAAACAAGCATTCATTGGATATATTTGAGTATACCTAGTTCTTTAATTTAGATTTTGACGATTTTTGCGGGCCATTCTGCAAAAAAAGGCAGGTTATTTTTTTCCGAATCGTACCAAAATCTAATCAGCACCAGAGTAACCCAGAAATGACTCATCTACCGAATTTTGTGAAATTCGGTCTATTAGTTTTTCAGTTAGAGTGGATACAAGCTTTTGCGGGCCATTTCACAAAAATAGGCGGGTTCTTTTACCCCGAATCTTACTCAGAACTAATCAGCACCAGACTCGCCTACTAGTGACTTACCTACCAAATTTTGTGAAATTCGGTCCATTAGTTTTTTAGTTACAGTGGATACAAAATCTGCACAGACAGACAGACACACACACAGACGTCACGCTAAAAATGGTTTTTTCGTATTCTAGAGGTCTCGAAACGGGTAGATCCGTCGAAAACTCGAGTTGTGATTTTCGGTATGATTCCAATACTTTCCCTATACATTACCATGTATTGCAGGAAAAGTAATAACAACTAATATTGCTAGCTTGATATTGATTAAAAAATTATTTTTCTTTAAATTTATACTCACATACAAATTTAGGGGCCCCTTAAAATTCGGGGACCCAGAACCGCGACTCCAGAAGCCCGTGAATTAATCAGACATAGACCAATATGACATGACCAACTTCAAAAAGTGGTGATCATCGAACTTCGTGAAAAAAGCCACTGTGACCCAAATGTTATGCGAAACGAATCCCTATAGAACAAAAATTGTCATTTTAGGTTATCCTTTTTAACACTTTCCAACATAGTTTAAAAGTGTTTATGACTTTGTTCATTCTGTCTGTCTGTCTGTTCACACGATAACTGCCGTGAAAATGACTTTATAAGAATGAAATTTTAGTATGTTGTTTAGACTGTCTGTGGGATATGTGGGAATGTAAATGAATATCACCCAATTCGTTCTGGATTGAGCCCGGGATGAAAAAATGAAATATATTGAACCCTATGGGACCTCATTTTTCAAACATTTTTTAAATGAATTTAAAATTCCCAAATTGCTTCGAAAGTTTTAGGAAATATTATAAAAAAATAGCAAAGTAAGTTCGGTAGTTTTTTAAATAAAAATTAAAATAATAATTTCAAAAATATTATATAAAGAGCTCACGTGACCCACTTCAAAATAAAATATGGCATCCATCTTTTTTCCAAGTGTCAAAATCAGGATTTTTAAAGTTCTTTTAAATTTATATTTAGTGTAGCATCCGCCATAAAACCGCTTTATTTTTAAGTATTTTCTGTGCATCTATATTCTGCGCCAACGCAATTACAATATTTTTTAGTTTAAATGGTCATCAAGCTTTTCTACAACGAAGCCTAATTCTAACGTATGTGTAGAATGTAAACACATCAAGCTGTAAGATGAGTTGTATAAGAATTGCTGAATTTTGTTAGCGCAAAATTATTTAGCTCTGGAGTCTAGAATATAGCCGATATGAATGAAACATTCATTGATTTTACATAGAGAAGCAGACGATTTTATAGTATTGCCTTTTTCGATGAAGTTTAAAACATGAAGATAGAAAGTATTTTTACAACCATGGTTTTAAGTTTTAAGAAAAATAAATTATTGTAGTATTATGATAATTTTAAAAATATCGTTGCTGAATGACAGGAATGGAATAAAAGTTTATGAATTAAATATTCACTGCTTTTATATAGAGAGCCAGGCAATTTATATTTCGATGGCGTCACTTAAATAAAGTTAATTTTTTTTTTCGATGAAGTTTGAAGTTTTATAATAAATCATTGTACTATTGTGATAATTTTAAAAATATCACCGCTAAATGTATCGCATTTTACAGATTTTTAAATATTGCATTGCTATTGGAAAGTATTTCATAATGAATGCTTTATGCATGATTGATCGTTCTTGTTATGAACTTGAATTTGATCCGCAAATGAATGGTGACTTAATAAATAGCACATCATTATATTGGCAATACTGTGTCAGAGAAAGTGACTTTTTCGAAATTATGGCTAAATTACCAGACATTTCACATCACCCTGCTTTACAGTTACCTTACACCTTTCTGGTAGGTCGGGCGGTCTGGGTCTCAACAACAACATCACCCTGCTTATCTCGGTAAATTACTAATAAACAATGTGAAGATTGCAGATGTAAAAAAATTTGACGTGGGCAGCACATGACTTTCCTTATATAATGCAATGAATTTACTACTTTTACAGTAAAAATAAAATAAGCTATTATTATAGTAGATACATATATTCTTTCCAAGATATTGAATTTTCGTCAATGAGTCATCGTTTTCGTTGATTTAGCGTCATTTTTATCCATTTGGCGAGATTTTCGTTCATTTAAAAAAGTCGGCAAGTTGGCCACATTCCGCCAAATTCGTCGCCAAAATCTTGCTAAGCGTTATGAACGCAGAAATAAGTTATTCTTATAGCAGATAAATGACTATTACCGTTCAAATACAAAAGTACTTGAACGCTAATAGTCATTTATCTGCTATAATAGTCATTTATCTGCAAAAGTATTACTCAAAGTATGTTTTCTCTTGAATGGAACTAGCTAGATTCACGAGAATGATGTCACCCAATTTATCGCATAATTTTGCATATGAAAAGTTAACATGTTTCTCAACAGTTAATATTTTTTTTCAATTTATGAGATTTTATGATAAATTTGTTTGAAAAATGTGCACAATCTCGAGAACGGTTCATGCTAGCGTTCTAAAATTTATGTCAATTGTTTTTTTAAGGAAAAGTTATATAAAAAATGTCTATTTGCGTAATTTTATTAAAGGTTTTGATTTTTTCAAAATTTCACTCGAAAATTTAGGGGGATTCCGAACATTTGATTGTATTTAAAAACGATAGGCTTCCAATATTCACTGATAGTAATTTTTGTACCAAATTTATTTCGAATCGCTCCATTCGTTCGTGAGATATCGTCTTCACATACTTTCACACATACGCACATACACATACTTTCACACACACACACACACATACACATACTTTGAAACACACACACACGCACACACGCACACAGACATCACCTCAAAAATGTTCGATTCGTCATCAGGAATGCTTGCATGTGCTCTCCCGTCGAAATCTCGAATTCCAATTTTCGACCCCGTCACAATACTTCCCTTATACATTTTACTATGTATATAAGGAAAGTAAAAAGTGACGCAGTTTGGGCCAATGGGATTCAGAGATTTCTTTAACGAAAGTATCTATTGGTCTACAATTGAAAACTTGGAGCCTCCGAAAGAGGTCTTGGATGACTTATTGATCCGATTTTCGATATTTGAAGTGTTTTATTGTTTGTTTGTATTATCAACAGTTGCATTAACTTTTATTAACACGTTTTACTTTCCCTAATACATTACCGTGTATTAGGGAACGTATTAGAATCGTGCCAGATATTGGAACTCGAGTTTTCGACCAAACTACACATTTCAGGCAGTCTAGAATGCGAAATCTCTATTTTTAGCGTAATGTGTCTGCCTATCTGTTGTACAATGTATGTATCCACTCTAACTCAACAATTCGAGAAATTTTCACAAAATTTAGTAGGCATATTACTCATAGGTTACTCTGGTGCTGATTAGGATACTGAAAATAGAATCAATATTTTTTGGTGATATGGTCCACAAAAATCGCCAAAATTTAAATTAAAAGCAAAATATACTTAAATGTCTTCATTACGTGCTTGTTTCATACATAATTTTTAACGACAAAGCGAATAAAACCTCATTACTGTAGGAAGGATTTATCTCGGGATATTAAAGATTTTGAGAATTTCGAAGAGCTGGCGATGTTTTTCGCTGTAGTTAAAAAACTATTCGATGACATTTCTTAAAATGGGGTAGGCAAGTCAGTTAGAGACACCTGGGGTTGATTAGATTTGGGTACGATTCTGAAAGAAACTGGCCTTTCTATACGAAGTGACCAGTAAAACCGCCAAACTCTGAAATAAATAAAACTAAATACTCATAAGTATTCATTAAATGATTCTTATATATGTAATTTTTAACGACGAAACGAATAACACCAGCTCCATGAGACGTGTTTGAGATATTGAAGGTATTGGGTTTTTAAGATGCGTTACGTTACCTCCCGAAAGATTGCAAACTGAATATAATATATCAAATAGTGGGGAATGCTGTGGCAGAATTTGCTATGGGCCTCCAAACCAAATTTGCTACAAAAACACTGCCCTAGTTGCAAAATATTACACAATAACAGTAGCATTATTAATGATCATTTCTATTATCGTCATTAAATCCCTTGAATTTTGTGGTGCGATTGATTATCGAGACATTAAACTTAATTTAATGAATTATGAATTTGAGTGTGCAGAAAAAGTCCTGTGTTGCACACTTTAGATTTGTGTGTGTGTACGCTAATGAAAACAATTTTACCGTTCTACATTTTTCTGAAAATGAAACAAAAACAGTTTCTTCTCTCAATTTCGATAAGGGAACTTTTCAGTAAAGTTCAAGAAATATTTACATGATCTCATTGTGAGGCCAGAATATGTCCTCACATGAGGCATTTTTATTGCAGTATTTATGGTGTATAGAACGGCTAACAAAGATCGAGTCGGGCTGGCGCCGGTGTTTACAACAACTTGAACTTTTAGGTCAAATACAATAAATTTGAGTGTCCCAGGCCAAAGGGGGTTGAAAGGGGCCTTGATAAATGTCAAGTGATGCCATTGGGTTCAGAAGAACCAATGAGCAGCAAGGAGAAGAAGGGTGGAGCTACCTCCCCCCCCCCCCCCCCCCGCCGAAGGAACCAAGTCACTTCGATACAAAATGTTGTAGAACGAACTCGGATCCAGAATGTGGTTGCAGTGAGAAGGAACTCAGATACGAAATGTGGTAGAAGTAACTTTGATAAAAAATGTTGCAGAAGCAAGTCTGACACGAAATGTGGTTGCGAGAAGTCCTACGAAGTGTTGGTGAAAAGAGTTTGATAAAAGGAGCCAAGCGAACATGACCTAGCAGTTGCAGATGTAAAGTATCAGTCGAAGTGAAAGTACGATTAGGAGCCACACACCATAGAGTTGTGGCCGTACTTCAGCAATAAGACGGATGCAAGACTCAGTGTGATGAGCCGAAGATTAAACTGTAAGGTATGTGCTCATTTCCCCAGGTCATAGAAATTATAGAAAGCTAATATTGCTGGTCATATCTCCCCTAGCAGTTGAAAGTTGTTATTGTTGAAAATTAGTGCTTTTGATAAATTGATGTTGTTAATAAATGATATTGTTTAAGTTTTAAATAGTCTAATTTTTTTAATATTGATTAATAATTCTTTTCAGGACTTACACAAAAGGTAAAAATAATTGGAGGGTTATTGCGGCACAACAACGAGCGATGTACGTTTAAATGTTAATTCCACGTTATGAGTTCAACGGCCATATAATTAATGTTAATTTTAATGTCAATTGAAACTTAAAGTTAAGTTACATAAGTCTTTTCCACGTCCCACAAAATATAATTGGAGGGTTACTGCGGCACAACAACGAGCGATGTACGTTTAAATGTTAATTCCACGTTATGAGTACAACGGCCATATAATTATTGTTAATTTTAATGTTGATTGTAACTTAAAGTTTCCATCATATTCTTTTCCACGTCCCACACTCATTAATGATTCCATTGTTTTATATTACCAGGCCTTGCGCTGCGGATCGCCCAATTTGAGATAAAAAAATCTGATGTTAGCAGCACATGACTTTCCCTGCAGACTTATATTAACGTTCTCTTTATTTTAATTAAATTTATTTCACTTTTCATTCAATTTTCGTTCTCATTCGATAACCGGACTTATTTTCAAAGTTGGCGTAGGGAAAGTACGAAAAACTAAAATATCTCAAAAACGGCTAGTACTAGTGTAATGGGGTTGATCTTATTCTTTTCATCGTTAAAAATTACGTATTAAATCAGCATTTAATGGATATATTTGAGTATACCCACTTTTTTATTTCAGATTTTGGCAATTTTTGCGGGCCATTTTGCAAAAAAAGGCAGGTTATTTTTTTCTGAATCGTATCAAAATCTAATCAGCACCAGGGTGACCTATACGTAACTCATCTACCGAATTTTGTGAAATTCGGTCCATTAGTTTTTCAGCTACAGTGGATACAAGCTTTTGCGGGCCATTTCACAAAAAAGGCGGGTTATTTTATTCTGAATCGTACCCAAAACTAATCAGCACCAGCCCCGCACACAAGTGACTTACCTACAAAATTTTGTGAAATTCGATCCATTAGTTTTTTAGTTAGAGTGGATACAATATATGCACAGACAGACAGACACACAGACACACACACAGACAGACACACAGACGTCACGCTAAAAATGGTTTTTTCGTATTCTAGAGGTCTCGAAACGTGTAGATCCGTCGAAAACTCGAGTTGTGATTTTCGGCATGATTCCAATACTTTCCCTATACATTACCATGTATTGCAGGGAAAGTAAAAATCTGATGTGGGCAGCACATGACTTTCCCTGCAAACTTATATCCACGTTCTATTTATTTCAATTAAATGTAATTCACTTTTAATTAAAATTTCGTTCTCATTCGGTAACCGGGCTTATTTTCAAAGGTGGCGTAGGGAAAGTACGAAAAACTAAAATATCTCGAGAACGGCTAGTCCTAGTGTAATGGGGTTGGTCTTATTCTTTTCGTCGTTAAACATTACGTATTAAACGGGCATTTAATGGATATATCTGAGTATACCAAGTTCTTTAGTTTAGATTTTGAATATTTTTGCGGTCCGTTTTGCAAAAAAAGGCAGGTTATTTTTTTCCGAATCGTACCAAAATCTAATCAGCACCAGAGTGGCCTATACGTGACTCATCTACCGAATTTTGTGAAATTCGGTTCATTAGTTTTTTAGCTAGAGTGGATACAAGCTTTTGCGGGCAATTTCGCAAAAAAAGGCGGGTTCTTTTATTCCGAATCGTACCCAAAACTAATCAGCACTAGCCCCGCCCACAAGTGACTTACCTACCAAATTTTGTGAAATTCGGTCGATTAGTTTTTTAGTTACAGTGGATACAAAATCTGCACAGACAGACAGACACACAGACACACAGACAGACAGACAGACACACAGACAGACAGACAGACAGACAGACAGACACACAGACACACGCACAGACGTCACGCTAAAAATGGTTTTTTCGTATTCTAGGGGTCTCGAAACGTGTAGATCCGTCGAAAACTCGAGTTGTGATTTTCGGCATGATTCCAATACTTCCCCTATACATTACCATGTATTGCAGGGAAAGTAAAAATTAGAGTGTATTGCCTTTAGAGTGGCAAATCTTGGTAACTAAAATTAACATTTTTTTCTCATCTCATGCAAGGCTATTTCTACTTTCCCTGAAATACATGGTAATGTATAGGGAAAGGATTGGAATCAAGCCGAAAATCGCAACTCGAGTTTTCGACGGATCTACACGTTTTGAAACCTCTAGAATGCGAAAAAACTATTTTTAGAGTGACGTCTGTCTGTGTGTCTGTCTATGCAATGTGTGTATCCACTCTAACTCAAAAACTAATGGACTGAATTTCATAAAATTTGGTAGGTAAGGCACTTGGGTATGACCATGGTGCTGATTAGTTTTTAGTATGATTCGGAAAAACAGAATACGCCTTTTTTTGTGAAATGGTCCGTAAAAATTCCATGTATCCACTCTAGCTAAAATACTAATTGACCAAATTTCACAGAATTTGGTAGATAAGTGATTTCTGGGATACACTAGTGCTGATTAGATTTTGGTATAATTCAGAAAAGAAGAACCTGCTTTTTTTTACGAAATGGCCCAAAAATATCATCAAAATCTAAAAAAAGACTACGTATGCTCAAATGTATTCATTAAATTCTTGTTTTATACTCACTTTTTGACGAGGAAAGGAATATAACCCAACTCCATTACTTTAGGACTAACTGTTCTTAAGATATTTGAGATTTCCTGCATTTTTGTTGTGCCGCTTTTGAGAAAATATCCAATTACCAAATAAAAACAAAAATTGAATTAAAAATGCAAATTTAGTGTTATTTTGCGCATTTAAAATCAGTCTAATGAATTATTAAAGAAATAAAGAAAAAATGAATATGAGTCTACAGAGAAGTTCTTAAGATATTTGAGATTTCCTGCATTTTTGTTGCGCCGCTTTTGAGAAAATATCCAATTACCAAATAAAAACAAAAATTGAATTAAAAATGCAAATTTAGTGTTATTTTGCGCAATTAAAATCAGTCTAATGAATTATTAAAGAAATAAAGAAAAAATGAATATGAGTCTACAGAGAAGTTCTTAAGATATTTGAGATTTCCTGCATTTTTGTTGCGCCGCTTTTGAGAAAATATCCAATTACCAAATAAAAACAAAAATTGAATTAAAAATGCAAATTTAGTGTTATTTTGCGCATTTAAAATCAGTCTAATGAATTATTAAAGAAATAAAGAAAAAATGAATATGAGTCTACAGAGAAGTTCTTAAGATATTTGAGATTTCCTGCATTTTTGTTGCGCCGCTTTTGAGAAAATATCCAATTACCAAATAAAAACAAAAATTGAATTAAAAATGCAAATTTAGTGTTATTTTGCGCAATTAAAATCAGTCTAATGAATTATTAAAGAAATAAAGAAAAAATGAATATGAGTCTACAGAGAAGTTCTTAAGATATTTGAGATTTCCTGCATTTTTGTTGCGCCGCTTTTGAGAAAATATCCAATTACCAAATAAAAACAAAAATTGAATTAAAAATGCAAATTTAGTGTTATTTTGCGCAATTAAAATCAGTCTAATGAATTATTAAAGAAATAAAGAAAAAATGAATATGAGTCTACAGAGAAAGTCATGTGCTGCCCACGTCAGATTTTTTTAAATTGTTTATCAATTACATAAAAGAAATTTATATAGTGTTAAAATAACTTCCGAAAGCTTCATTTTCTCTTTTTTTTTTCTTTCATAATTCATTAAATTGAGTTTAATTGCACGAATTAACACAAATAATTATTTGAAATTGCACTGAATTTTCAGTTTTATTCCGTTTTCGTTCTCATTTAGCAACTAGGCGTACTTTTAAAGCCTATATGGCAGAAATGCGTTGAGCAGAAATACCTCAAGAAGGTCAGTCCTAGAATTATGGGGTTAGTTTTATTTTTTTCGTTGCCAAAAATTAAGCATAAAACAGGAATTTAATTGAAACATTTAACAATATGTAGTCTTTTAATTTAGATTTTGTTGAGTTTTGAGAGCCATTTCTCAAAATAAAAGCAGGTTCTGTTTCCGAATCGTACGAAAATCTAGCCAACACCAGTTTAACTAACAAGAGACTTAATTGCCAAATTTTGTGAAAATTTGTTGAATAGTTTTTGAGTTATAATGGATATATGCATTGCTCACAGACATACATGCACACCACCAAAAATAGATTTTTCGCAATTCCAGACAGCCTGAAACGCGCAGATCCGTCGAAAATTCGATTCGACGCTATTCCAATACTTTCCCTATGCATTACCATTTATTGCAGGGAAAGTAAAAATGTTTCATAAATTTCGTGCAAAACAATGACGAAATTTATAAAAATAAAATCTGTGGCCACAGATTTTATAAGTGGCTATTCAAATTAAAAATGCCTAAACATCAAAATGTATGCCTTTATTATCTTAATATAATAATAATTATATTAAGATATAATTATTATTATATTAATTATTATTATTACAATTATTACTTATTATAATAATATGGATTGCAAAATCATGCTGTCAATTTCCTGTATTTACTTATTTATTAAGGAGATATAACAGATACGAGATAATCCAATTACAGTAACCAATAAACATAAAAAGACAGAACATAAAATACCAACATACTAAACAGTAAACATATCGAGAACACTAAAACCGACAGTTTAGTGACATAATAAAGGCATTCATATCAGCAAGTATTAAAAAGATTAGCAAATTTATAAAGAGTAGCTGTGATATATTTTAGAGTAACTGTGTTTAACAGTAGTATTATGGAATAGAATTTTTACCTGGTATTGGTAACAAATGTACGGAACTTCAAGTAAGAAAGCAAAATAGGTAGACCTGTAGCTTTATTTAATAATTTATAGTAAAACAAGAGGCAAGACCATTTTCTTCTTCTTGAAAAAGCAATAAACTAAATGTTTGTCTGAGATGAACTATTTGCTGCAATTTTGTGAACTTCCAATGGGAACAAAATAATTGAATCAAATAGTTTTAAGCATAATATCCAGGTTTTCTTGCTGCTATTGCAGTTAGAGATTATTCCATGCTGATCAGACGATAATAAACTCGAACCGGTCAATGGATGCTGTTATCTGCAATGGGAGTGTCTTCCTTATTTTAGAAAACGCCCCCATTTCGGCGAGTTTTTGTGATTTTTAAGATTCTTTGTTAATCCCTTTTGGCAATGGTATTAATATTCATTTGAAAGTTAAAAGAATTATCAAAAGTGACACCTAGATCGACATAGTGAGTACGAGGAACGAAAGGGTATATTGTTTTAATAGTAGACATATTTGGGTCGATGTGGTAGCCGAGCGGTCAAAAAGGCAGGCGTTTTCTCGTGATGTCTCGGCTGCCAGATTGCGGGTCCGAGTCCCGCCTGCGGGCATGGATGTTGTAATGTCTTATTGGGGCAGAAGTCAGACTTCTACCTTCGGGTGCCCCGGGTCTTTGACTGAACAGACGCAAGGCACACATTTTTCTTTAATAAAAATATGTTAGGGACACGACACCAACCAACTAACCATTTGGGACTATTTTGGCTCCTAGCAATACCCATTAAATAATATTTTCCAATATTTAATTTGAGTTTGTGTAAAACAGACCAGTCGTGTAGCTTATGTTTCAATTTATTTGTGTGAAAACCCCAGACCACACGGCAGACCCGAGGGCTTACTGCATCTTTGTGTGTGGTCGGGGGAATTTATTTGTGTGTCATTACTCTTAGAGTGTTCAGCGATTTCTGTCGAAAACAATGCTGCGAAAATCTAATTTTCGGGGATAGTACTCTAGTCGATTAGCGATTCACCATATTTTAATAATGTCTATATGTTTGTCTGTGGAAAAATACAGACATTATAAAATCTCAAACATATCCAGAAAATCGAATGAAATTTGGTATAACTATTTTTATGTGAAATCAAATACGAGAATTCATGAGACCCCAACCTACGCCGTTTTCAAGATATTTTATGTTTTGGCTGTCTACTATTAAATGCATGTGCGTTTGGTGCATAATTTTAACCCTAAATGGATGGATGTCATTATTCAGAAGTCGTCACGAGCCGTACTCTACATGATGTACATCTTATTCTTTTCCACATAGAGCGCTCTATTTCTTAAAAAAAGTTATCCAAATGCAATAAAATTGTGTATGAATACATCTATAAATTTCATAAGCCTGCCGATTATCGGAGAGCTCAAATTAGAAAACACTTTCAATTTTTCGAATATTTTTTGGTATATTGAGCAAAAATTATAAAAGCAGAGTTAAGCTTACATAAAAATGTGCTTTGAAAATATTTATTTTGTACCTAAATTTTATTTAAAAACGAACAACATCCGTTATAAATTAATAGTATGCACCATTTCACAAATATTGTACTTATTTTTATCTAAAATAGAAAAAATATTAAAGAAAATTATTATGTTCACAATTATTACATGTTTCAACGTCTCTTAAATACTTTTAACCAAAAATAAATGGATGCATTTGTATTGTTTGAAGTAATCATTAGCTGCGTTCGGGAAATTAGAAATTTTACTTTTCAACAGTGTCATGCCGTTCATTTCCGTCACAGCTCGATAGAACAGACCGGTATGCAAAGGAGAAGAAAAACCATGAAGTAGTACATTGCAAATTCAAACAATACGAAAAAGTCCATATCGCACAAAATGACAAAGAGGAAGCACGATACTTCTTGAAACAATTAAAACAATTTCATGACATTTTGTATATTTATTTTCATAGATAACCGCAATAAAACTTGGTTTTTAGCAATATCTAGACATAAATGCTTTAATTAGTGTAATTGTTTTTCCACAACATTAAATTTTGCTAATTTGTACCGAAAGTCGCGTGGTAGATGTGGGGTTGCTTTGGAATTTTTATAATTTTGGAATTTATGATTTACTTCTTATTTTTTTTCTATCTCATAACTCTCAAGTTAATAGTATTTAAATAACATTTATTTATTTTATTATTCATTTATTATATAGTTTTATTTTTTAACTTCTGAATTAATTTGCTTAATTAGTTTCTTAATTTAAATTGCTGGCGGAAATTTATTCGTACTTTTTCACAACTGTGGTTTTCTGTGAGCCGTTTTTAACACTTTACAACATAGTTGAAAAGTGTCTATGATTTTCTTCATTCTGTCTGTCTCTGTGTCTGTCTGTCTGTCTGTCCGTTCGGACGATAACTGCCGTAAAAATGACTTTATCAAAATGAAATGTTAGTATGTTGTTTAGATGGTCTGTGGGATATATGGGAATGTAAATGAATAATATCACCCAATTAGTTTTGGATTGAGCCCGGGTTGAAAAAATGAAATACATTGAACCCTGCGGAACCTAATTTTTCAAACATTTTTTAAATGCATTTAGAATTCACAAATTCCTTTGAAAATTTCAGAAAATATTCAAGTTATCACATAAAATATATAAAAAAAATTTCAGTAGAATATGTTCGGTAATTTTTTAAGTAAAAATTAAAATATTAATTACATCCATATCATATTAAGAGATCACGTGACCCACTTCAAAATGAAATATGACATCTATCATTTTTCCCAGTGTCGAAATTGTGATTTTCAAAGTTCTTTTAAATTTATATTTAGTGCTGCATCCGACCTAAAACCTCTTTATTTTTGCGTATTTTCTGTGCATCTATATTCTGCGCCAACGCAATTGCAATATTTCCTAGTTTAAATGATCATCAAACTTTGATTATTTCGATAATGAAGCCTAATTTTAATGTATACAGAATGTAAACACATCAATCTGTAAGATGAGTTGCATAAGAATTGCTGAATTTTTTTAACACAAAATTATTTAGGTCTGAAGTCTGAAATATAGGTGATATGTATAAAATGTTTATTGATTATACATAGAGAAGCAGATGATTATGTATCATTGCCTTTCCCGACGAAGTTTTAAGCATAGAGTTAGAAAGCACTTTTACCTCCATGGTTTTAAGTTTGGAAGTAAAATAAATTATTATAGTTCTGCGACAATTAAAAAAATATCACCGCTGAATGTATCGCATTTTATAAATGTTTAAATAAAATTGCATTTCAGTTGGGAAGTGTTTCATAATCAATGCTTTATACATGATTGATCTTTCTTGTTACATACTGCCGTTTTTAACACTTTACAACAAAGCTGAAAAGTGTTTATGACTTTGTTCATTCTGTCTGTCTGTCTGTCTTCCCGTTAGCACGATAATTGCACGACTTAATCAAAATGAAATTTTAATATGTTATTCAGACGGTCTGTAGGACCTACGGGAATGTAAATGAATGATATCACCCAATTAGTTTTGGATTGAACCCGGGTTGAAAAAATGAAATGCATTGAGCCCTATGGGACTTAATTATTCAAACATTTTTTAAGCGGATTTAAAATTCACAAATTGCTTCGAAAATTTTAGGTAATATTCAAATTGTTGCATAAAATTAAAAAAAAAATCAGCGAAATATATTCAGTATTTTTTAAATAAAAATTAAAATAATAATAACACGTCTTATATGAAGCGATCACGTGACCATGATATGAAAAGATCACGTGACCCACTTCAAAATGATATATGGCATCCATCTTGTCTCAAAATCGGGATTTTTAAAGTTCTTTTTAATTCATATTGAGTGTTGAATCCGTCCTAAAACCACTTTATTTTTGCTTAAATTCTGTACATCTACATACTGAAACAACGCAATTACAATATATTTGAGTTTAAATGCTCATCCAAATTTGATTATTTCTACAACGAAGCCTATTTTTCACCTATGTGAAATGTAAACAGCAAAGTATGTAGAATGAGTTGTATTAGAATTGCTGTATTTCTTTAACACAAAATCATTTAGTTCATGGAGTCTGCATAGCTGATATAAATGAAATATTCATTGATTTTATAAAGAGAAGGACGATTTTTTTCGATGAAGTTTTACGCATAGAGTTTAATTACTTGTAGCTCCATGGTCTTAATTTTTAAATAAAATAGATTATTATAGTATTGTGATGAATGACATGAATGGGAAATTATTTATGAATGAAATGCTGCTTTTATAGAGAGAGCCAGGCGTGTTATTTTTTCTATGACGCCATTTGAATGAACTTCAGTTGTTTTCGATGAAGTTTTCAAATATAATAAATTATCGTAGTATTATGATAATTCTGAAATTATTACCCAGGAACGTATCGCATTTTGGAGATGTTTAAATGAAATTGCAATGAAGTTGGAAAGTGTTTCATAATCAATGCTTTATGCATGATTGATCTTTCTTGTTCTATACTTCTCTCGATATTCGAGGTTATAAATCCTTGCTCAGCATTTTTAGCTTCCATTTCTCTGTTAGAGATTTTGATTTTGCTGCGGTTATCGTTGCTACCTCCATGCTGTGGTCTTCTCTTTGGAACTTTACGCTCCCTGTGATATTTTTTCTAATACTGAAACTAAAATTCCTTTAATGAAATAAAATAGCGTTTTTCCTACTTTTGATTCATAAAAACAGCATGTTCAAAACTGCATATTTATAAATTCTTTACTTCAAAATTCCTGCATAGTATACCACAGGAAGTGCCGATGCCCTTACGTTTCTGCGCTTTCTACTGCGCTGGCTGTTTATTTACATTAGTGCCTATGCTCTATGGATATCTTCGTTCAAGGGTTTAACTCCAGATTTCAACTGAGAATAGAACATTGACACGAGTGTAAATGAACAACCTGCGTAGTAGAATGCGTAGAAACGTAAGAGCAAATGGCGTTATTTTTATCATAGCGTGTCATGGTAAACTGACGATGATGGCAAATAAAATGTAAACTAAACCCATTAAACGTCGAAATTTATCTTTGTGATGAAAATAAATTATTTAGAATACCTGAATAACATCATATATTTAAAGATTTCATTTTCTAAAGTGCACGTTAAGTGATTTTAAGTAAATGTACTCATTTTTACCGTAGTCAATAAATAGCATTCTGAAGATATGTACATTTACTAGTAAATTCTACGATGTATATACGAGCGAAAAGGGAAAGGTACATAACGATTTTTCTTTAAAAAAAACTCGTGTATATATTTTAATGAAAGTGAATATTTTATTTTCCGGTTAATTAAAAATATCCATCAAACCAGATAAATTTAATAAAATGAGAGATTAAACGATTGTAAGTTTCTAAAATAACCGTTTTTAATACACAAATAATGAAAATTTACATACTGTTAATCAAACGAGCATTTTGTTTTGGAAACGTCACGAAACGGAAGGGCAAAATGGTCCGTCTGACGTCACGTACCCATGTTCTATTGCCGAGCGTTTCTGAAGTACACGTTAAGGCCTAAGATTTTGCTGAAGCTTATCGGACATTTAAAGAAATGGGTCGGCGGTGAAATTCGTTTTCGAAAATTCTTCTGATTATCAGTGAAACTTCAGAATAGAACTTTTCTTGTACCATTTGACATTCCGCCAGTGGATTTCTCTATCATTTTGATCCATCTGAACAATACTTAAACTAACCTTTACCCTGTTGGTTGATTATAATAAAATTTTTGGAACTTTTAATTTCCTAATTATTAAATATTTTTTTATTTACTATCAGAAATGCAAGATTCTAAATTAATTCTTTGAATTTAAAATTCCATACTTTCATTTTAAGGGAGTAATATTCTAACATTCTTAATTATTTTGAGCTAAATAAAACTTAATTAATGTTAATGCTTAATATTCCCGTAAAAATGTTTTATGAAAGGGGATTTATAAATGTTTTAAACTAACTTAAGTGTTGCTATTGATTTTTAAATTTAACTAAAATTTATTTCTAACTTCAAAAATTCTGAATACGTCTGCTTAAAAGATGATGTGTTAACTTTTTCTAATCAACCTGCCTGTGTGTATTGTTTTGTATTTGTTCATTAAACTAAGTTAATAATTTAATAAACAGGTTTTCTTTACATTTTTACTTATCTGTTGATTTCATTGATAAGCACAACGCTATGTCCGCAAAGTCAGGACAATTATGAAACGCTCTAACTTGTGTAATTGTTGACCCACAATAATGAAATTTGCTATTCTGTACAGAAAGTCACGTGGTACACGCATCAAATATATTGGCTGGATTTTAATATCACGTTATATTGGCGTTGAACTGGCGAGATGTGTTAATGCAAATTCTGGGATCTCCAGTGAACAAATTACCACCAAAAATCTTCAGAATGTTTATTGAGAAAGGAACGTTCAGAACAAACATTACGTGCACTGATATTTCATTCTTTTCACAATTGCCCAAGATAAACAAAACATTAATTTTACTAGATCCTTTTTTCTCATTTATTTTCTTTCATAAAGAATTATAAAGATTTCTTTTTAGGAGAAAAACTTTTGCCAAATATAACTCGCAACTTTAAGTTCCGTATCCCTCCAACATTTTGTCTCCCAAATGTTGTGTGAACAGTTAATTAAACGCTCTAAAAAGGAATTCGATTCTCGAAAGACTTCGGGAGAACGTGACCGGCATCAGAGTGAACGAATCTTTCCGGCTGGAACCCGATGAAAAAAAGTTCATGTTTAGACTTTTAAAAAGTGGAATGCTCTTTTAATGCGTGGAACATTTTCCTTTTGTGTTCGTTGAGAGCTGCCTTTTCATCTCATTCTTTCTCACGCTTTTCACGAAGTCTTATTCTTTTATTCCGTAACCATGAATGAAATTTTGTAAGTACTAAGGAAGGGAGAAACTTCATCTTTTGTTTTAAAATTTTATAAACAATATTTCCTCTACTATCGTCAAAATGAATAAATTTCTTATTATCGAAAAATAAAAATATATGTTTAGCTAAAAACAAATTTATCTATCTAATATCTAAGTTATCTATCTATCTATCTAAAAATCAAGTTATCTATTTATATAAAAACCAATTTTTCTATCTATCTAAAATCCTAGCTATCTATCTGTCTCAAAACCAAGTTGCATATCTATCTGAAACAAAGTTACCTATCCATTCAAAAACCAATTTATTTATCTACCTAAAATTAAAAAAATTATGTGGTTATTCTGATATTATGGTATATAGAGAAAGAATGTCATATAACATTCCCTACACACTGCCATGATTTACTTTTTCTGCAGCCGTAATACTCATGTACGAGTTCCACGACGAATCCCCTCCCAGGAACCCATTAAAATTTTGAAAAGCCATACTTTGGGAATTGAGAAACATAAAGTTTGCCCCCCTTCCCTTCGAACTTTTTATAGCAATGTTACTGCATTTTGATCGCGATGAATCTTAAATTGTGATATATTTCTTGGCGAGTGTTTCAAAATTTACATCGAAGTGTTTAAATTACCTAATTTTTCGAGAAAATCGTGTGTAACAGCATAAGCATATTCAGGATCTCGAAATGGGGGCCGTTTGCAGTGCTAGATATCATTTTTCATATCCTAAATTTTGTTAAACAGCTCTCTTGAAATATTTTAATTTATAGTTATAGCAGATTATATTTTATTATATTTTATAACTTAATTTTTTATTGAATTTTTAATTTTATTTGCAACCATAGTAAGAGAGATTGAAATCGGCTGATGTATATTCTTTTGATCCAACTAGTGACAATATTTTTATTAAAAATTGATTTTTAGCTTAAAATATCTGAAAACTTCCGAAATATGGCAACACACGGTGATCGGAGAAGAAATATTGTTTCATAGAACGTAATCTCCATGTTAACAGAATTATAAAATGTGCATTATTTTTATGCTTAATGTGAGACCAGGAGACATTTTGGCAGTTTCAATAGTACGAAGATTTACGATATATAACTTAGAAACAAACTGCAATAAATATGACTGCAATAAATTCATTTCACATAGATTGCAGGTGTGGTTGAGTCAGAGATCTCTTTAGGAGCCAACACTGAAACCATGTTGTGAGACCAGAATAAGTGTAGGAATTGAGTTCACACCACATGTAAGTGAAACAGTTTCAATATTTATGGTTGGCTGCAATAGCCAACAAAGCGTCAGACGAAACGACGCCAGTTTTTACAACACTTTGACCCGAAAGGTCAGCTAAACCATAAAGCCTACAGACTGAGGTGTAGCCATGAGAGGGGTTAAAAAGAATAACCATTTGTGGAAGATGTCTGGGCGCAGTGCTCAAGGTCGGCCAATCAGAGCCAAAGAGGCGTGTCAAGCCTCCGGCGAAAAGATATGGCGCCATATGGAAAGATCTAGAGATTCAGACGACAATGTAATGAGCGGTAATTTTAAAAACCAGACTTAGGGATAAAGCACCTGATTTTTTTATTTTGTCAAAGAAAAGGCTGTAAAAAGCAGATAATATTGAAGAAATATGACAAATATTATTGAAGCAATTTAAAACATCTCGTACAGTGCTGCAAAAGCATACAAATTTAAATAAAATTAAAATAAAGTCAAGAATGAAAGTGTCGGAATTGGCGTTGGAAATTTCCAAATCGACCAATGAATTTTTAGGGAACAGTTAGACGAATAATGAGATGCGTGAAATAAAGGATAATTTAATGTTTTTAAAATTTATGGAAGCTTTAAGACAAGATCTGGCATTCGAAATTAAAAAACTGAATATGCAGGATTTTAAAAAGGCGGTGGAATACGCGAAGCATCTTGAAAATATCTTTGGCGAGTTCGACAGTACGGAAGTAAATGCGATTCAGCGCGATGAATATAGATAAAGAAAAAAGGCCTATTTGAGTTTAATGAAACATTAAATTGGTTATTTGTACTGCCAAAAGATGGCACAGGTCAATAATGACAATTTTCCTAAAAATGAAAGGATTAATGATTTTGCTGAAAAAGAATGTGTTAATGAAAAGTCAAATTTTGACGTCCAGGTCAATGTCACGCTCGCACGCAGGATTGCTTTGCAACCAGGTCATTTGGTAGCGGAGGAATTCAATATTGACCAGGAAATTCAGAATAAGGAGGTGGTCTTTATCCCAATAAAACACGCAAAAATAATCTTTCCATTTGGTGCTATTCGAACTGCAATAAAAAATAAAAAAAATAATATTGTAATAAGTAACCAAAAGAAGGTTAAAATTACTTTAATTAAAAATATGAAAGTAGGAGTGATTAAAATTTTCAAAAGAATTACTGACGAAGAAATGCATATCTGAGATACCGTATTTTTGAAAGAGGAAAATAAACCCAATATGCTACAAGATAGATTTCAGGGACCTTTTTGAGTAATAAAACTTGGAGACAAAAGTAAATTGATCATTAGAAATAAATACAGCATGAGAAATGAACCAATTGAAATTCACGCTACCCAAATGTGCAATGTCCGAACGAATTGGCGGAAAAATATGACAAAGACGGTGAAATAAAGGAAATTCACGCCAATAAATGTCATATGGCACAAAAGGTACAATGTCAAAATAAATATAACAGTAACTGTGACATAATTGAGATTCTATGAAAAAAATGTTATGCTGTACAATGTGTACAAATTGAAAATGTTCAATGAAAATATTCAGCATAGCAGCGAAGATACGGGTATCAAAAGAATGCAAAATCAAAAATGTTGATAAGGATTTTGAAATTAATGATTATGAGGATATGCAAAATGAAAATGTTGATCTTCAAAAAATTCAAAATGCAAATGAAGATAAAATTTCGGGAGATATTCAAAATAAAAAAAAAAATCATGATAATGAAAATATTCAAAATTCAAATGAGAATAAAATAAAAGATGAAAATGAAAATGTTAATTTTCAAGAAAGTCAAAATGCAAATAATGAAAAGGAAAACATTCCAAATTCAAATGAAAATAAAATAATAGATGAAAATGAAAATGTTAATTTGCAAGAAATCCAAAATGCAAATAATCAAAGTGAAAATATTCAAAATGATAATGAAATTAAGGATGTTCCAAAAATAGCTTCAGAAGTAGATGAAAATCAAAGCAAATACAAGGAATATGTTATTCAAAAATTAAAGTTGTTAAATGAGATACATATTCAAAACACAAAAATTAATGAAAAAATTCATGAACTAAATGAAAGAAAGCTTGATTCAAATTTTTTCATGAGATCAAAAACTTTTAGGAATTCAAATTGTATGGATGATTGATTCTTAAAGAATTGTAAAATGAGAGAAATATAAAAAAATAATTAGTCAATGGATTCCAAGGAAAATGATCTGGCAATGAATAAATTTCTAAAAAATTAATAATAGAATGAATTTCTATAAAATGATTAATTGTACAAAAAAAAAATTTTTTTAAATATAATAATATAAATAATAATGAATTACAAAATGTGTTACATGTGTTATAAAAAATATTGAGCACTTAATTATGCAAATGATCTGCAGAAAAGAAAGGTAGAATCAAATATGCTTACCTAGTTGAAAAATGTTGAAAGAACCTGTAAGAAACGATGCACGAGCATTGTTGTTGCAATCCCATCCGGTCAAATTGCTTTATTTTCCAAGATAAAGAATGAAGTGGTGTAGTTAAGAATAGTTAAGATGTGTAGTTAAGATAAAGAAAAAGTGGTGTAGTTTAGGTGAACTTGAGAGAGAGTCTTGAGGCTTAAAAAATTGTAAAACATAATTAAGTAAAGTGAAAAGCATAGGTATGAGTTGAAAATATGAATGTTAAGGATTAGTCATTAATGGTATAATTTTTATGTCATTAAAAAATAACAAAAGTGCATAAATAATTCAAAATTTTAAATCAATTTGAATTTAAAATGTTAAACTATGAACAGTTAAGATAGCTGTAAATCGCCCGTTGCAATAAAACAATCGAGGACACGATATATCGTGCAGGAATGTTGAAATGTAAAATGTAAATAATCATTGAAAATTGCTAAGGTAAATAAGTGTTTGAGTAAAATAAATCGCGTAAGCATATGAAATAACTAAATTAATCATAAAGTGACAGGATGAATAAATTAAATTTAGTTAAAATAGTGGTTTAAATAAATAAATCATAAATTCATACAAGTTGTGAAATAATTTGAAATAAATAACTAAGGAAAGGTTACGAAAAGCAGGTGTATAAATACGTAATTATATGAAAAAAAATGTAAATATTCATGTGTGAAAATTGTACGAAAGTAAATATTAATATAAATAAATATGAAATGAGTATAAATAAATATGAAAGTATAATAATTAATTTAGATGTCAGTGAGGCATGTAAATGAAAAAAAAGAAAGGATGTCAACGATAGCAACTGAGCAGTTGTAAACAAAATAATATTACGTAAAAATCTGTCGTGGGCATCACACGACTTTCCTTATATAATGCAATGAATTTACTACTTTTACAGTAAAAAACAATCTGATGTGGGCAACATATGACTTTCCTTATATAATGCAATGAATTTACTACTTTTACCGTTAAAAAAATGTTATTCTTATAATAAATACTTATATTCTTTCAAAAATATTGAATTTTCTTGAATTAGTCGTCATTTTCATTGATTTAGCGTCATTTTTATCCATTTGGCGAAATTTTCGTTACACTGGCAACATTTAAAAATCTCGCCAAGTTGGCGACATTCCGCTACTTTCGTCGCCAAAATCTCGCCAAGCGTTATGGACGTAGAAACAAGTTATTCTTACAACAGATAAATGACTATTGGCGTTCAAGTACAAAAGTATTTCTCAAAGTATCTTTTCTTGTGAATGGAACGAGTTAGATCCACGAGAATGATGTCACCAAATTTATAGTATAATATTACATATGAAAAATGAACATGTTTCTTAACAGTTAATCTTTTTTTGTAATTTATGGAATTTTTTGATAAATTTGTTTGAAAAATGTGCAATATCTCGAGAACAGTTTGTGCTAGCGTTTTAAAACTTATGTCAATTGTTTTCTAAGGGAAAATTACATAAGAAATGTCTATTTGCCTAACTTTATTAAAGGTTTTGATTTTCTGATGATTTTTTTCAAAATTTCACTCGAAAATTTAGGGGGGTTCTGGACATTCGATTGTGTTTTAAAACAATAGGCTTCCAGTATTCATGGATTGTAATTTTTGTACCAAATTTCATTCGAATCGCTCCATTCGTTCGTAAGATATCGTCTCCACAGACTCACTGACACACACACACACACACAGACATCACCTCAAAAATGTTCGATTCGTGATCAAGGATGCATGAAACGTGCTCTCCCGTCGAAAACTCGAATTCGAATTTTCGACCCCGTCACAATGCTTTCCTTATACATTATGTATATAAGGAAAGTAAAAAGTTTGGTAGTAATGTCATATAAATTGATGATTAGGTATTTGTAAATACAACGAATAATTGTAATAAATAAATGTCTGAATAAGCGAGGAAGGTTATGTAAATAAATTATAAAAATAAAGTGTTAGTAATAAATATCATCTGTAGTAAGTTGATAAGTAAATAAATATGTATTGATGAACTGTAACAGCTAAAAAGTATGTTAGCCACAGTTACTAAAATGTCAAGTATTCAAAGTTATAAAAAAAATACATAAATAAATAAATAAATCTTATAAATAGTGTAGGTAAGATTGAGCAAATAAATCCGTTGTTAAAAAAATAAAACTGTTCTAAAATCGCAGGATATTAAAAAAATAACATATGTAGATAAATTACGAAGTTTGTTTACAAAGTGTGAATCAACGTTGCCAACTGAAGGAACGACTCACGCAATACAACTCAACTCTTTGATAAGTGAAGTAGTAGTAATAATATGTGACTACAGGAGAAGAATTACTCAACTTGTTAACACATTTTCAAAACGTAACCATATCACAGAGAGGAAGGTGGCAATAAATTTAAGTGAGATTTTACATTCAAGGAGGATAAATAAATAAATTTTCAAATAAATACAATAATACACGGAAGTCATTTTAAATAAGTTTAAAAAAATATTTTTTTAGACAAAAATTAAATTTCTAAAATTTTTTTAGGGAAATCTTTTATAAAATTTTAAATATATGCAAATGTTAAGGAAAGCGTTAAAAAAATTTTTTTGGAACAAAAATTTTTAAAAATTTTAAATTTATGCAAGTCTTAAGGTAAAATGATAATAAGAGAGAATCTTAAAAAAAATTTGAGAAGTTAAATAGAAGTTAAAATATAACATAAAGCATCAAAATGATTTAAAATATTAAATTAAGTTATTATAAAGGAATAAATTATGTCTCAAGTCAAATGTTAAGTGATAGCAAGGCACCTAAAGATAACTTTGATATTTACTACAGGTTAGCTAAAGGCACCACACAAATAAAAATTTAAATAAGGGATTTCGTGAGGATGCACGTGTATGTTGTCATACAATAGGATAGGGTATTCAAAATTACAATATAAAAATTCAATAAGACTGGGCAAATATAAAATAAATGTTTTCAAATTAAGTAATTCAACGTTCATGATACGTCAAATTCAGGGTAGAAAAGTTTGTGCGATACTTGTTCATGTAGAATCCTTTATTGACCGCGATCCATCAATGAATCTTCAAGGGGCGAGCAATACGACAACGCGTCTTCAAACTGCCCGGTCATTCTTCAAAGTAGAGTTGAGAAGATGTTTATCTCGAAATCTTTCGATTAGCAAAAGTGATTTAAAAAATACATAGAATGGGGTGCAGTCATCTGCGGTCAAGAAGATAGCAATCTTGTCATTAGCAAATCGATCAATCAATTAACTGTCACCAATCCAGGGGAGAGTTTGTTGTTGTTTACGTTCGGTGTTAAAAAGGCATTTAAAAGGAAAATGTCAGGTCAGTGTTGTCAATCCCATATGAAGTGCAAAGAAATGGCTAGATCAATTGCAGGACAATTAGCAGCACGAGTTGGAGTCAAACAAGTACAGTTACGGCCAGTGCGATATGCTGATGCAAGAATTGTGGTCTACGGCCAAAGCCGAAAGTGAGGGTATGTATGGGCCTATTAATAATTTTTGAAGATCTTAAATACATTTTAGGCATTTTTAAGCCATGGTCTCACACTTACTCACTCCGCCGCAATTAATATGAATGATTATTGTAACTAATTTAATAATTAAGAAAATATCAATAATAAATGATTTTATGTTAAGTTAAAATGATGCAGTTAATTATAATCTTATATTAATTAATATTCTAATCCAGGACTCGCGCTAAAGATAAAATTGGAGGGTTAATAGCGGCACACAACGCAATGTATAATAATGTTCTACTATGTACGATTTTACGGTCATGTTTAGATAATTCAATTTAATATTACGCTTTGCATAATTCTCATATGATGGTTGAAGCAGTATTAGTAAATAATCAACGCAACTATAAATAAATAAAATTTAATGCTTTATTCTCAAAGGTGCGGTATCTAAGTCTAAAGATATCTTTAAGTTTTCTTTTTTGTGCACCACACATGCAGATTACTGAAGAAAGTGGCCAATGAAGAAGTGTTGCTGCATCGCCCTGGGGACAACCCATGAGATACAGAGCGCGTATCTGAACCTCAAACGAAATGATCTCAAGATCTCATTAAAGAGCGCCTAGGACAGACTAAAATTGGCTGTCTTTTATCTTGAACAGGGTAGACAGGAATGATATTACTGAGTTTAGGCACCTTAGGTATCCTACACATTTAACACACTTTGATGGCATATAGCACAAATTTGCAGAGTGGGGGAAGGACTGACATGAAAAGCACTGAGTAGCGCCCCTGCGCCCTTTATATCTCTCAAACTTTGTTTTTACATCTAATATTTCTTTAACCTTCTAATTTTTTAAGGATTCCGGAGTTTTCGACAATTGCACGTAAAACAAGGGCATATTAAGGTTTTTGTGATTCTGTACCCTCTAGAGAGCTGAGTTATACTAATAATATCAAAAAATTTCTCAATTAATTGTTCTTTAATTCTTTCCGGATCCGGAAGCCCTCTAATTATAACTTTAAGTGGTTTGAATTTATTTAGGATATGAGTGCGAAAATGCATTTTATCGGCTAAGAATTTGGCTTGAATTTCCCTGAATTCTTTATTGGCTTCAACATCAACTTTTAAAAACTCGCCTCTCGGATCTCCCTTAACACGTTGAGCGCGGAGCTGTTCTTGCTCTGCCTACCGTTCAGGTGGCACACAACGACGATCGCTGGGCGAGGTGTTCAGTCATAGAGTATAAACAGGAGATAGCACACACGTCGAGCTGACGACTGTATTTCACTGTCCTTTTCGGCTCTGCGAATGGCTCAAAAACATTCGGGTGCAATACAGCCAGAAAGTTCACCAAAGTCACTTTTTGTAATATGTGTAAAACCAAACCACATCTTTGCTTAGAATGTTTTAATAAACTCCATTAAAATTATAACATTTAATTTTTAACCTTGATACTGCCTGTCTCACGGACCGACGTCACCCAAACGAAAAGTTCACTCTCGATTCCCACGGACTGACACCGCCTAAAAGAAAAGTTCACTGTCAGTCTCCACGGACTGACACTGAGCTTAACGCTTTAATAGACGGAGCAATTTTCTGAAGGTCAGCAATGTATTTCGGCCAATTGACAACTATGAAGAAAGGGGGAGGGTGTTATTCCTTCGGAGCTTCTGAGACCTACCTCCAAGACATTTTCAGCATCAGGAGCATTAATTTCATTTTCCAAAATAGGTTTGCTAGTTGGAATTTCAAATTGAGACTGTTCGTGTGGAAACCCCAGGCCGTCCGACTCATCCAGAGGACATGAGTAACTATTTGGACGACCGGGAGACTGTTCGTGTAGAAAACCCAGACCACACGACCAGCCCAAAGGCTAATGGTAACTTTCTGTGTGGCCGGAGGAGACTGTTCGTGTTGAAGACCCAGACCGTCCGACTCGTCCAAAGGACTAAGAGCAACTATTTGGACGGCCGGGGAGACTGTTCGTGTGTCGAAGCATGAACAGTATGCCTTTTTAGAAATCCTTCCTCATCGGTTTTTAAATTGTTGGCTTTCTTCGCTAAATTGGCATCAATCTTTTGGTCATTGCAGGCATTGGTAGCTTGGGTTGGAATGCTAGGGATGTTAGAGACAATAGTCCCTCAAGAAGAACTTGCGGGGGCTCAAATGACTTGAGTTCAGCTTCGAGTACAGCGATGTCCGATAGAAGCTTCAATGCGAGCAGCCAGTGCTCTCAACTGATGGTATTTCTATGTACATTTATACTATACATATATTTCTGCTTGGTGGTGGTTACAAAAAATTCAATTACTCAATAAGAATGGGAATTTTACTATTTCTCATGATTAGTTCAGGTTCAGATATACGAAACGTGCAATTTCTGATAAATAGCGTATGTTGACGTTCTATTATTTGCTTTAAGGAAATTTTCCCGCGAAAAAACTTCCAATAGCAAAGTTTAGCTTACTTATTTCATTATTATTTATTTCATTTTCGAAACAGATGTTCAAAATATTGAGAACCTTTCGATGGTGCATCTATCCTGTAAAGCAATAGGTATAGTATTTATTGTTGAAATAATCGTACCAAACTTTATTCGATTCGCTTATGGAGTCAGACAGATTCGCAGACATTCTTGAAAAACAGGTCGGTATGCATTCGGAGATACTCAAAACATATAGATACGAGAGTCAAATTTTTGAAATCCTCTCCACATCACAAAACTTAATCTTTATAAACTCTATATATGTATTGTTCGGAATATCATAAGCAAATCCCAATTATATACAGCTCCTACAATCTAAATAGAAAGGCAAAGCAAACAAACTCGCTAAAAAAGTCCAACCACATCCTATTTTCTGCTTTAAAATATGTCCAAAAAACAAATTTAATAAATATGTTTTAAAAATATTTTCTCGTTGACATCGTTCATAAATATATTTTGCTTAAAAGTACATTTTTTTCGTCTTTTTTTAAAAAAAAGTTGAAAACTCCTTCTTGTAAAAACTTTAAAAATTCCTTTGCTTTGAGATCCCTTTAAAGTGGCGGAGCATTTTTATTGCCATTCTGACTTTTAAAAAACGTAGGTGAGCCTTTAATTAAACGTTCTAAAGAGAATTCGATCCCGAAAGAGTTCACAGAAACGTGACATGAATTCAGAATGAAATCCACCCTATGTGGCTGCAACATTTCAAACATGTCTTTAAACTCAAGATAAAAACAACAACGCTTTCATGATGTGCTTTATTTTGGTTTTACAAAAAATCGTCATATTTTTTTACCACTATCATTGTTTAAAACTTAATTTTATTTCTTTCTGCTTCACTCTTTCTTAGATGTAGTTTTTATGTAAAGGATAAAATCATTTTATTTTTATCGTATAAATTACTATGCATTTGAATATTTATACATTTTATGGCCGTGAACTTTCAGTAGATTGAACACTGTTTCTAAATTCTCTACCGTGATTCTAAAATTCCAAGTATATTACTAAAATAGTTCTGAAGAATATTTTAACCTATTTTACGCAAGGATTAACGTTATTAATTTTCATTTGAGTGATTTAATCTTTCTACCAAAATGTTACTCCCAGAAAACTGTATTTCTTTGAAATTCTATGAATAGGTTTAATATTAAATTAATTTTTGTGTTTCTTCTCCGACGATCCTTGGATTCCCGGGTGATTGCATATTGCTTTCGAAAAAATTTTAAAACCGATCGCAAGAAATCCTAAAATGGATGCTACTTGCCTATTCCGTTAGGTGGCGCTTTCTTCTACTACGTAATTGCGTACAATTGATGGAAAGAAATAGATTGGTAAGAAGAAAAACGTTCTCACAAGAAAACTCATTTGAAGAGTGTAAGAAAAAGTCAACAATATCCAGAAACAGAGAAATTTGAAACACTAAAAATCAGTAACTTTTGCTCTTTTCCCAGTGAAAATATTTTTTAAATATCTGTTTAATACTCGCTGTTTTAATATTAGAATACAATAACATAATTCAGTTTCACAATTATTTAATTATTCCCCTGTTTTAGTTTAATTCATATAATTTAATTACGGATTTAATTTCCAAAGTTTAGTTGGGTTTTCCCCTTTTACTCGGTTTTTTAAATCGTCAAAAACTTCTCCCTCAATAGGCTGCTGCTCTTTAAAACTTGTTGTATTTAGATAACCTATGAAAGCAATGTAACACCATGATAAACTCGTTTTCGTATTTGTTGGATTTTCTCCTGCACCCTTCATGTTATAAATCAGTATGCAATAAAATCTTTATTTCCCAAACTACGGTTCATCGAATGCTTCGTGAGTGAGGTGCCGGTCAACTCACTACAGTCGAACGATCGTTTAATCGAATTCGATTAATACGCAAAAACAGATCAGTTAATTGTTTTTTTAAAATTATTGGTGAAAATAAATGAAAAACATATTTAAGATCATGATGAGAAAATACATTTGAAATCTCGATGGACAGAGAAATTTGAAATGGGATTGTATTCTTTCTTGCAAGTAGCTCCTAATATTTCCAGTTTCTAATTATTAAAAATATATGTACTTCTAAAATAGCTCCTTCGCCAAAAATGAAAATTCTGTGAGTTAAACTACTGTAGGATAAGTTTCATTTTTTTTTTAATGAGAAACATCTTGGGGCGCAGGGTTGAGTAAATCTTGAAGAAATGTGATAGGGATGAAAGGAAGTGTGTGATCCACTGTTGCCAGCACCGAGCAACTACCATATCACTCCGACCAAGATGACGACTGATAAAAGTCTGTTGGACCAACCTTCCCTTAAGCCTTTGATGCGAACTCTCTCTAAAACCGGCAATTGTCGAGTACTTCTTGCAGTATCAAAGTAGAAAACTTCTTCAACTTGCAGTATCAAAGTAGAAAACTTCTTCAACTTGCAGTATCAAAGTAGAAAACTTCTTCAACTTGCAGTATCAAAGTAGAAAACTTCTTCAACTTACAGTATCAAAGTAGAAAACTTCTTCAACTTGCAGTATCAAAGTAGAAAACTTCTTCAACTTGCAGTATCAAAGTAGAAAACTTCTTCAACTTACAGTATCAAAGTAGAAAACTTCTTCAACTTGCAGTATCAAAGTAGAAAACTTCTTCAACTTGCAGTATCAAAGTAGAAAACTTCTTCAACTTACAGTATCAAAGTAGAAAACTTCTTCAACTTGCAGTATCAATGTAGAAAACTTCTTCAACTTGCAGTATCAAAGTAGAAAACTTCTTCAACTTGCTGTATCAAAGTAGAAAACTTCTTCAACTTGCAGTATCAAAGTAGAAAACTTCTTCAACTTGCAGTATCAAAGTAGAAAACTTCTTCAACTTGCAGTATCAAAGTAGAAAACTTCTTCAACTTGCAGTATCAAAGTAGAAAATCAAGCTGCAATCACACTTTAGTGAGAACACCGGTCGTTTAAATGTTGCACGATGCGTCGTTGTCATGCGCTTTACATAATCCTTATAACATCATTGGCTCTAACACTTTGATCATTTACATAACTCTTAAAACGACATTTTTATGCCAAATTTCGCGTCTGTAGCTTAATTTTTCATGGGTACATATATATTTTGCAACAGAGGGTGTATAATTTAATACTTAAAAGCGAAAGAAATTATATGACGAAGTCTTTTTCGAGACATTTTTAGCTTTTAATTTAACGAGGGAAAAATTATGAAAAAACTAAATATTCTCACTATTATGTACTATTATATAGCATTACTATTACTATTATACATAATTATTTAGTATTACTGTTACTATTATAAAATATTTATATACTATTACTATTATCTATATACTATTATATCACTATTATATAGTGAACACCTTGTACGTACTTTCAACCTGAAATTAATAGATGCATTTGTTTGGGATTATCTTAAGTCATTTTCGAGATATTAGGTATTTTTGTCCACAGATTGCGTGATATATCTCTAAAGAATCAAGCGATTTCCATGATATGTACTGATTTTTATCGGTAGCAACAATCAGCTTATCCACTTTGAGCGAGATCGAATGATAAAAAGAGCTCTAATTTGTTCATTTCTCTACAATATATGGATTAGTTAATTTGTAGGAAAAGGATGAGTTAGACACATCAAACTATTTTTTAAAGTTTGTTTTCAAATCAAGTTAATCAATTAGACAGTCAATTTGACAAGTTAGACAGTTATACAGCCAAGTTCATAAATTAGACAGTCGAATCAATAAATTAAACAGTCAAGTCGATACATTAGACAATAAAGTCGATTAATAATTAAATGCATTTTAGAAAATTGGTATCAATAAATGCCATCCTAAACTATATTTAGGCACAACAAAATTCAAATTGTGATTATAATATTTCAAACTTTTACTATCATTTAACTTAACATTAGCTTTTGCTTACCATTAGCTTATGTAATATTTTAAACTGTAAATATTTCATAGCAATATGTGCATCCGTTGTTCAGTGGTATAGTTTACCGAAACATATGCTGACAGAATAAAAAAATTCGAAAAGTTATGTGGAGTCTTCTTCTCCTGCATGTAAGAGATAATAATATTGTTCCAATAGCCTAATGATCCGAACATCAAGTGGCCAGTTCGAAGATCGATAGTTCGAATCCAAGGTCTTTAGCCCTTTACAGTTGTTTCAAATATCTTCATTAAAACCATGTGTAGCGTGAAAGTGAAATCATCGACTTGACAGTGCCGCATTTGATCCCGGGGACAAAGCGTGATAGGCCAGTATCATAGCGTTGAGCTAAAGACGTCTCCAGCTCAAGGCATTTAATACTTCTTTATGAGCGTTTGCTTTTTGAAAGTAAAATGATTGGAATTAAAACATTATACTCAATTTCAACATATATTAGTTGAACAATTATTCTTTTAATTTCAATTATTTTATTTCAATTATTATACATTTGGGTCTATTTAACAATTCAAACATTATCTTTACAAAAACTTATTTTGAGTAAAATTAAAACCTAACTTATGGAATTCTTTAAAGTAATTTGGTAGCTAACAATCTATTTCTTCTATAGATCGTGTAACATGTTCATCTCAACACCAAAAGAAATTTGTTACCCGAAAGAACTCAAAAAAATGGAATCCTATTCAAGAGAAGAAATGCCTTAATAAAACAAAGTTGCTCGAAACTGCGTTAAAAACAGGGTAAGTTTAAAAATATCCCCTTTTGTGTGTCGTTGCTAATTTTTCTTGTTAGCATTCCTCATCGTTTAAAAAGGCTTTTTGTTTTCTCGTTTCATGTCTTTTCTTTTACTCTGATATGCAGGATTGACCCCGAAAATATTATTTTTTACCTCCTTTATTCGTTTTATAATTTATCGCTTTTTTTTCAAAGAATTTTCATGTAATATGAACGAAGAAAAAAAATCCATTTTTGTGTATGAAAATAATTTTAAGAAAAAGTATTTTAATAAGATTAGAAACTCTAATTTGAGTTCTCAAAGGATTACCACGGTTTTGCCACCTTAGAACATGGATCTGCGTTTTAGAGCAACGTGTCTGTATGTGTGTGTGTGTGTGCGTATGTGTGTGCGTAAGTGTGCGTGTGCGCGTATGTGTGTTTGTGTGCTCCCCCTCCGGGGCAGGTCACTCTTTGAAGCGGTTACGGATCTTAGCTCTGTAGCTCTGGTCCTCCAACCTGAGGGGCATAAAAATCGGGTTACCTGGATGTTGATGAACTGTCTTTCGAACCGGTGAGGCGATCAAGCCCCGACTCTTCCGGGTGGCCGTGACCACTGGACTGTGCCTATTTATGGCCTGAACCAAGGTCCGGTCGGTGGCTGGGGTCGGGCTTGGCAGGTGTTCTTCGGGATCCTACCCGGTGAATGATTTCGTAGAGAAAGTGGCCCCTGGCTGCGGCTTTGCCGGATTGGAGATTTTGCCTCTGTGCCTTCTCCCCTTGTAATCGGCATATACCCATAGGTTACCGCGGGAATTGGACTTTTCTCTCTCTCTCTCTGTGTGTGTGTGTGTCCGTTCTATTTTATGTAATTTTGTATTACTCTCTAGTCCGTTGCTAATTAGGTTTTAGTATATATCGCAAAAATGGAACCGTCGTTCATTTTCTCCATGTCATTCAAAAACAGAAAAGAACATCTGTTGAAAAGGTGAGCATAGTATTTAGTTCTACTTATATCACAATTATTATCACAATGGAGAAAGCTGTACGCAGTTTGAGTGCCCAAGGTATTCGTATACATTATTTAAAACTTTCTTTTTTCAAGTTAGCAACAGCTTAGTGCCGCATACGGATGCATAGTTACGCTTATCTGTGTTAATAAAATCTATTGTATTGCCATTAACATCCGTAGCGTAGTTCAAATCTACTAAAAACATCCGAGATGTAAAAAAGTGGGGGGACGAGAGCAGGATTTTCTAGTTCAGCTTACGCCTTCGCATACACGCCTCGCAGAGAAACTTGATAGACAAAATAAACAGAAGAAAAGATGCACTATGATAACCTACAGGTCACTTGGCTAACACATTTTGGAACTAACACATAGAACTGACTAACACACAGTTTTGACTAACACATAGTTTTGACTAACACATAGAATTTTGAAGCTAGAGTGGATACATACATTATACAGAGACACACACACATACAAACGTCAAGCTAAAAGTTATGTATTTGTGTTCTAGCGTGCCAGAAACGTGTACATCCGTCAAAAACCCCATTTTCAATTTTCGTCTCTTTCCCTATATATTATCATATATTGTAGGGAAAACAAAAAAGAGACTACTATTCACACAGATTAATAGCACATATCTTTAAATTGCTTAGTTTTATAACAGTGAGTAAGCATATTTATTTTGAACTTAGATAGAACATTTATTCTTCCATTTGAATATTCACATTAAGATTAGTATACAACTGTTTTATTAACACTTCCCAATATGGTTGAAAGTGTTTATGTCTTTGTTTATTCTGCCTGCCTGTCTGTCCGTTAACATGATAACTGCCGTAGAAATAACTTTATCAAAATGAAATTTTAGTATGTTGTTCAGACAATCTGTGGAACCTATGGGAACATAAATGAATAATATCGCCCAATCAGTTTTGGATTAAACCCGGATTGAAAAAGTAAAATTCATTGAATCCTATGGGACCTAATTATTCTAATATTTTTAAGCAGAATTCACAAAGTGCTTCAAAAATTTTAGAGAATATTTAAATTACCCCATAATATAGATAAAAAAAAATTCAACACAATATGTTTTGTAGTTTTTTAAATAAAATTTAAAATAATAATTACACCCATATTATGTGAAGAGCTCACGTGATCCACTTCAAAATAAAATATGGCATCCACCTTTTTTTCCCAGTGCAAAAATTGTGATTTTTAAAGTTCTTTTACATTTACATTTAATGTTGCATCCGTCCTAAAACCGCTTTATTTTCGCATATTTTATGTGCATCTATATTCTGTGCCAACGTAATTACAATATTTTTGTGTTTAAATGATCATCAAACTTTGATTATTTCTACAACGAAGCCTAATTTTAATGGATGTAGAATATAAATAAGTGATTGTAAGATGAGATGTATAAGAATTGCTGATTTTTTTTCAAGCAAAATTATTTAGTTTTGGTGTCTGGAATAAAAGTGATATGAATGAAATATTCATTGCTTTTACATAGAGAACTAAACAATTTATATTTCAATAACGTCATTTAAATAAAGTACATTTTCGATGAAGTTTTAAGTTTTGAGATATAATAAATTATTGTAGTACTGTGATAATTTAAAATATATCAGCGCTGGATGTATTACATTTTAGAGATGTTTAAATAAGATTGCATTGAAGTTGGAAGTGTTTCATAATCAATGCTTTATACATGATTGATCTTTCTCGTTAGATATAGTCAAAACATTTATCCTATCTTTTAAACATTCACAGCACCTTGTGGAAATGCTGAGGACCTCAGTTTTGTTGCTCTCTTTGTCAGAATCAATATTTTATTTCACCAAGTAGGTGAGACTGAACCAAAAGGAAATCAAACATTACAGGAAAAGCATTGTTTATATAGATGAAAGTGGATATTGGATCTAACTAATGTTGCAATTAATGTATGTAAAAAATACGAAAGATAATGCATTTTCGCATTTTCCACAGTACAAATAGCATTTGTTAACTAAGTCTAGAATTAGATATAGTTTAAACATTTATTTTTCTCTTTATTTATTTTGTCAGGCTTGTCTGTGAGACGTGCAAGGGCGTAAGCTGAGTGTATAAGATGAACTAAAGAATTTCACATTCGCCCTTTATTACACATTATTACCCTTTATTTACATCTCGGGCGCTTTTTAGAAGATATCAATTATTTTTTGTGATTATAAAGATAATTTTATATTTTTTGAGCTTTATAATTTAAGAATATATATTAAGAATATAATTATTAAGAATATAACTACATTTTAAGAATATAATTATAGGTTTCTTTTATTTTGGTAATACGTTAAGGAATAAATAAATATTAATCACTTGACTATATCATATGTTACGACGTATAAATATTCCTAATGCATATCTCTATATTAAAAAATGTAGTTGCCGCCGCCGCTCTTTAACAAATTTCTCGGTTCTCGAGATTCTTTGGTTCGTACCGCAAAAACTACTGCATATAAAAATATTAAATTTAGTACACTTGTAGAAAATGCTTTGGGAAATACGCTGAAGTAAACCGTTTTGTATATATATTACAGTTTTTCAGAAATATTTCTTGTCAAAATCAAATACAAAATATTTGAGCTGTGAGATCGCGTCTTGGATAGATTAACAATAGCAAAACCACGAATTTCTGCAGGCAGGTACCTACATGGGTGATTTTTGCAGGACGGAGCCCTTTTTTAATTTCTATGTAGTTTTTGAGATATTTTACTTTTTATGCACTTCGGAAATGAAATTTTTTTTTCGTATCAGCACGTCTAAAGATTTCTCTGTCTGATACCACAAAAACTATATCAGACAAAAATATGAAATTTGGTGCATTTATAGATAAATAATAGGGTAATACGATGAAATAAACCGTTTATCGATTTAAACTTTGGTTTAGCATGAAATATCTCGTGAAACGAGCTCAAGATTAAGGAATTCAGGTTTTGGATTCCCTGAGCTAAGAAAAATCCCTGCTTTTACCTACTACTACTTTTGAAAATAGGTAGGGATAGAAAAGTGAATTTTAAAAGTAGAATTTTTTCAGAGAGATACATATGAAGCAAGCTCTACTAGCGCAGCGAGTAGGAGGCGAAGTCCCCAGAAAGGGGTTGACGAAGCGTATCGATCAGGGGTCAGAGCCCCAAACTTTACAAATAATAATAATATACTGGTTGAAACATAATATTGTAAAGTAGACCTTGGAACACTGCTGTTCGCTCATATCTACATTTCTGACAACATTTTACGTCATTTCGCGAAACTTTGTCAATTTGGCAGCATTTTTATAGTCATCAACTTTGCCGCCAAATGCAATGGACAGACCTTATCAAAACACGTCATTCTTTTACAAATCGCAATTAATTTACGACCCCTCGATACGCTAACTAAGCGTAACAGTTCAACAAATAGTGAAACTTGCTACATTTTTAATAATGACTATTAAATTATCTAGCAAAAAAGCTAGACTCAACTCGCGTATGTGACCTGTGAAATATTTTAAATTAAATCTTAATTTAACAGACACACCCTATTGAAACATATTTAATATATCATCCGTTTATTAATTATTTCCAATTCCAATCTATTTATGAAATTTAAAATCCAACACTTAATTATGTTTTTATTTTAAATTTTATCAATTCAGTATCATGTTTGTTAATTTAACGTTGTTCTTATGAATTTAGCAATAATTTCATTAATTTATATTTTACTTTAACTTATCTATTTAATTAAAGATCATCGAACCATGGGAAAGAATTGGCAACTTTTTTTGATGTTGCAAATTCTCCCCCCTCCCCTCCCCCCACAGTTCGATTATTACTTTATTAAAGGGATAAGTTAAAGTAACTGAACATTTTCCTAACTCAAAGTATTTCTTGGCCACTTCTTAATACCTTTTATAAAGTAAAAACACATATCCAATATGGTAACGAAAGAACTCAGATATGAAAAAAATTTCCGCTTTACAATCTAATGACTGCATTCTTGTGTCAAAAATGAGATTTTTATAATTTTTCTTTAAAATAAGGGAAAGCTTTTGACCCAGAAATTCAAAATTTTAAGAAGTCTGTCTCAGCCTATTTATGAACAACTCTGAAAACTCAAACTCAGATATATTTTTGTATGGATATTCTGTCTGAATAAAAAGTTAACGGATGATTAGGAAACAACGAAAACCGTAAATTTGTTACATTTTTCTCAAATTTAAAAAGCTGTATCTGTGGTGAACAAAAAGAACATTTAATTGGAGTTTATTTCTTTTAAAAATATAATTCTATTGTGGATTAAATTATTATTTATAAAGTGATTGTGAATCGTATAATTCATACATTTTTATCGTGACTGCAATAACCCACCATTACCTCTTTGCACGAATTCTTAAACATAATCATTAATTTAAACACTACAGATTAAATTCCACATTTTTTAACTTTGAAAATAAATATCATTTATTCACACATCATATTGTTAAGATTAAAACTACATTAATTTTAATAAACGCTTAAGGAGGAGAAAATGCACCTGAGAGACCAGGTCTTATAATATTATTTCAAAATCAACAATTGATCTAATACAAGGGTCACACTGATATTTTTAAGATATGGCTAAGTGATGCAAGTTAAACTTACCAACTCTTAGGAGTGTTCAAAGTGCTCCTCCTCCAACATCAATGCATTTTTGTAGGCGAATTTTCCAAATATTAAATGTTTCAAGCCATCCATTTCTTGGAATCGATGAAAAATATGCTTTTATAGTCTCATCGATCTCATCTTCGGAATGAAAACGACGCCCACGTAATTTTTTTTAGATTAAAAAATATCCATAAGTTACACATAGTAAGGGAATAGGGTGGATGTTCTATCACAGTGATGTCTTTTTGTTCAAGAAATTTGACTGTCATTCTTGCTGAATGAGAAGATGCATTGTCATAGTGAAACATGAGTCCCCTAACATTCACTTTGTGAAGAATTTCTGGAAGACACTTAATAGTGTGCCAGTTAGCTGTAACGGTCTTCTGTCCCTCTAGCTTTATGGCTTTGAACAGACCTGTACTTCTGAAGAACACTGCATACATTACTTTTTTCATTGCTCTTTGTCTTTTCACCATTGTTGGTTTGGGGTCATTTTCAAAGACCCATACTTTACTTTCTTAGCGTATTAGAACGTCAAAAAACGGTATGTACATTTCATCACCAGCTATGATTTAAAAGGAATGCGGTATCTGTTGGAAATAATCAATACATCGCGATTCACGTTCCCGTAAACGGGCGTTTATGCAAATTTAATATGAACGACTCTTCCCGTTCACCGGCGTGAACCGTGACGTTTTTCAACATGAGGTTTCATGCAAATCAGTTCTCAATGCGTACGCATCTGATTTGCATATCCGGGGGCGTTTCCGGAACTGTCCATTCTCGGATATATAGGGCAGAGGTTTCTTGAAGCAAATCAGTCGAGTCGATCGAGATCAGACAGATCGATCGGATCAGACGTCTGAAGAAGTCAGACGAGATAGACACTGATGGTCTGATGCAGGCAGACAGAAATGTTTTTGACAGAAGTACTGCGGAATATCGTTTGACGACGGTGAATAGTCGAAACGGATGCAGATGTGGTCAGTTTGGACCAGCATGTATTGAACGTTAAATTTACTTACAAACGTTCGGAAGCCGCTTTAAATATTTTCCTGATGTTATATCCTTTGGTTTCCCTTTGCCAAGTGTGATATCTTCGATGGTGGCTGAAATATACGCAACTGATAGAGGCAGTATAGTAACTTACTACCAAATGCTTCAAGGAATCTCTGTCTAGTCATTTACAACTAAAAATCTTTTGTACATAGTATATTTTTGATGTTTTACGGCATGGAAAATTACCAGGTATGTGTAATATGCCGAGTTGTGTTTTTCACCAAATAAAGTGAACGAAGTTTTTCTTTAAAACTGGACTTGTGTACTTTCATGACCCAGCCAACACTTATTGACTCTGACAGTGCGTGCTTTGCTATCTTCAAATTTTAAATTTTCCAATAGTATCCACCAACATTATGTAATTTTGGGGTTTCTTTACTGATTCTGACACGCTCCGCGTTTTGGTGTTGTGTTAGATTATGGGGAACCCAACGACAAACTAATTTTTTCATATGCAGTTCTTCATGAATAATTTTATATATAGCTACGGATTCAATGTTAAGTTCCTTCTGTATCATTTGGCAGGTACAGCGATTATCATCGATTAACATTTTTCGAATGGTCGACACATTTATTGGGGCTCCAGCAGGCAAAGGTCTTCCTGTGTGTTTTTCATCCAGGAGAGAATTTCAACTTCTCCTAAACTCTGTAAACCATCTGAATACAGAGGCACGAGATAGAGCATCATTTCCATATGCTAATTGTAGACGTTGGAGACATTCTTCTTGATTTAGCTCCACTTTACTCGATAATGCTCTTGCATCGACTCCATTTTCTTTTCTTTCAAAATTTATTCTACGATAGCTAAATTGCAATTTTTGCCACAAATTATCGTCTGCGGACATAAGACTCCAAATTTAAATATCCGATCGATAATTTTTTCTGGCGCATATCGTCTGTCCCTGTCTCAAAAATTTCAGTATGATCCTCGTATTCGCACCTCCACTTGTCGTGTCTGTTGCTCAGCATAACTGGGATTTTTACCGCTTCCTTATCTGGCATTTGGAGTCTGTCTTGTCCTATAACATTTTAATATTTAAAATAATGACTCGCTACACTGCTTGAAAACACGACTCTCGGAACTTACTCATTATCATTCTGTATAATCACGACTCTCTCTCATCACCATTGCATAAGCATTGCTTATGAACCACGCTGCTTGACTTGTCATTCCAATATTTTCATGACCACTCTCCTCGCTTCTTGAATAGAAAATTGCCATTATGTTCGTTGACGTTATCTCCTTGTTGCAGTATCATTTTACCTGAGGTCCAGCTACGCCCTCCTTCCTCTCATTGGAGGCTCCTCAGTGCGATGTCGCATCTTCGCATCATTGGCTCCCTGGGTCTCCACTGAAGCTTGATTTAAGTCTTGGCCCTCGGAGATATTTGTCCAAACCACACCTGTAATTTGTGTGATGCGAATTTATTGGGCTCATGACCTTCCGGGCCAAGACTGTCGTAAAACGGTGCCTAAAAGTCTGCGCTTTGTTTCTATGTAAACATCAAACTGCATAATTTTCCTCCTGGTCTCACAGTATCTATTTACGGTTAATAGAAAGATATTCTACGGACCTTGGTATCTATCTCGCTTTTGAAGATACAACCATGTAATTTTAGAATAATATTCTTGACCATAATAGACTTTTCCAACGAGTTATCTCAAATTATTAACCACTGTAGCTTTAGAGATATAGGTATAGGGTATGTAACTTTAAATCACTTCTGTAATAGTGTCTTGCTGTGCCCCCACCCCGTATCACTGCCGCAACATTTAAATTAATCTCCCATTATACGTGCTATACGATACGATCATAATTTTTCATCAGAATGAAATTGAATCAATCAAGTTCATGAAAATAATAAAAAATATATACTTGTAGTTTTTCACATATTATATCTATACACAAAATTTCATAACGGTAGGTGTATTGGGTCTTGAGTGATAGTGTGAAAATCTCAAACACACACATAAACGGATATATGGTACAGCCTTAATATACTAAAATTGCATTTGACGAAATTTTTGGTGCAATTTATGATACAATGTGACAATACCGTGTTTAGCGAACTACTCTGCCTCGTCAGAGCAAAGAATATGCATGGAAGAGCGCGTATTTGGTCTTGATTTGAAACGGTTCATTTCAACTGCGTTCTTTGTAGAGTGGACAATTTAAATTTTGGGATTTTCATGTTACTTTCGTGAAATGGAGGTAAGTCTGTGCTCATGAGCCACGACATACCTGTTACACAAACAGCTGTTGCTACATGCAACCTTCGACAGCCAGCGGGGCCAGATTGTGTGATGTTTCTAGAGCGCGAAAATAATGAGGTAAACCCGCAAAGCGGGCGTAAGTCCATGTGCAAATTGCTACAGATCAACTGTTGCGCAAATGGCTGTTTCACATTGCGGATTTTGACAGAGAACAACCATTCCTATGTAAATTCTCTGTTTCTACATTATTTTATCCGTTTTTACAGTGTTGACATGTGCTATATATCGTTTTTATATGATATCTGCGGTTTTTTTGTGTATTTTTTAATTTTACTTATATATTTTTCAATTATTTACACACTAAGCCTAACATGGCATTCGTAATCACTTTTCAAACATGATCTTCCTTGAAAGTACTTTTGCTCGCCAAAATAATAGCGGACTATGCCAAGAGTCCGTAAAGCTGTTCCGGATATATTTCCAAAAGTGTTCAAAATAATTCAGGAGGTCTTAAATGCGTTATCCGTCAAAATCTCAGACTCAATCATGATCATTTGGGAGAATACAGTACCTTTTTCATACAATAGTATGAGAAATCAAACATAAATTTGCCTAATTATATTTAACAAATGATTGTTTTATGTTAATTTACACAAAAGCAAAGAAACCACTTCCACTTTTTCAAGATAAATCGTTCTACACATATTGTTAGTTTAGGGAATTTTGGAAAGTAGGCGCCATTTTTTTAAATGGCGCCCACTTTTGACGCGTCACCAAATGAAGCGGAACAACTTGAGAACCGCGGCAGCTAGAGAGTCTAAATTTTATATGTCGCTGTCTTTCACACATTTAAGTTGCATACATTCTAATAAATATATTTTCTATACATTTAAATTGCAAGCAAATAATAAAAGGATTGCTTTAAAAAAAACTTCTGTTTTTACTTGTATATCAGTCCCTTTTTAGCGGAAACTTTTTAACAAACACTTTTTTAGCAGTCTAATCATTTGCGTATCGGTACTTATGTCAAATATATTATCTTTACAGAACTTCACGTTTAGAAAAATCAAAGCCTTAAATTTCGGAATTCTTTGAAAATATCTTGCTGGTTGACATTCTGTTTTTATTTCTATCTATTGCGTAAAACGTTAATTAAAACTCTCCAAAAGGAACCCGTTCCTGAAAAGAGCGCCAAAAAAACGTGAAAAGAATGAAGAGAAGAAAAACTTTAATAAAACAGAAAGCTACTCGAAGGTACACATTAAAAACGCACTCTTGGTTAAAAAGTTTTTCTTTTGTGTACTTTGGAAGAGACGTTGTGTTCTTGTTTCAGCTTTTCTTTCTATGTTTGAAAATGTTTCCTTTTCTTTCCACGTTTCCGGCTTTAATTTCTCGAGTTGAATGCGAATACATTTTATGAGTTTTACTATTTATGCTAGGATAATTTATTGTTACCTTTTGATGTGGAACATCTTAGGAGGAAGGATCGGAGAAAATCGTGAAAGAAATGCAACGGCGAAGAAATGATATTATGTAAAAGACCATTATTTGTATTATAAAATAATTCTGGTATAAAAGTGGAAAAAATGTAAACTTACAATTTAAATGTGCATCCATATCTGCTCTATACACCCTTAGGCTCTAATCGAGTGCACCGACCCCACTCTCTCCAGGTGGAATGATTGAAAGGTTACATTCAAACGCTTCATGATCAAATACTTCGTCCGTTTCGGATCCCATACGGACAACATAAATTACATTCTATTAATCTATCGAACTGTATAATTTTCCCACAAAAAAAAGCCGAGAAGGAAAGAACGAGTTACTACAAATAAACTGTAAAAAACCAAAGAAGAAAGTAAACGTCTGACAAAAAGATTCTAAGAAATCGTTCGATAAGTAAAACTATGAATATGGTTGAAAACTATGAACATGGTTGAAAACTATGAACACGAGTGACCTACTAAATTAAAAAATCTGATGTGGGCTGCACATGACTTTCCCTACAGTCTTATATCCGCGTTCTCTCTATTTTAATTACATTTAATTCAATTTTAATTCAATTTTCGCTCTCATTTGGAAACTGGACTTATTTGCAAAGGGGCGTAGAGAAAATACGAAAAACTAAAATATATCGGTTAGTTAGAGAACTGTTAGTTCTAGTGCAATGAGGTTGGTCTTATTCTTTTCTTCGTTAAAAATTACGTATAAAACAAGCATTTAATGGAAGTATTTGCGCATATGTAGTTTTTTATTTTAGATTTTGACGATTTTTGCAGGCCATTTTGCATAAAAAGGCAGGTTATTTTTTTCCGAATCGTAATCAACACCGAAATCTAATCAACACCACGGTAACCCAGAAGTGACTTATCCACCGAATTTTGTGAAATTCGGTCCATTAGTTTTTCAACTAGAGTGATATGGGCAATTTTTCGGGCCATTTCGCAAAAAAAAGGCGAGTTCTTTTATCCCGAATCGTACCAAAAACAAATCAGCACCAGGGTCACACACAACTGACTTATCTACCAAATTTTATGAAATTCGGTCCATTAGTTTTGAGTTAGAGTGGATACATACATTGCACAGGCAGACAGACAGACACACATACAGGCACATAGACACACACACAGACGTCACGCTAAAAATAGTTTTTTCGTATTCTAGAGGTCTCGAAACGCGTAGATCCGTCGAAAACTCGAATTGCGATTTTCGGTATGATTCCAATACTTTCCCTATTTACCATGTATTGCAGGGAAAGTGAAAAGGCAACTAACCGATAACGGAAGGTGCGGTTTATAGTTTCTTTTTTATTTTAGAGGGACACTTATAGTCATAATTTTACGCACTCTCTCTGAACAAGTACTTTGAATCGTTTGTCAGACGTTCACTTTCCTCTTTTGTGTTTAAATGGTCATTCATAGTATCCTGTTCATCGTTCCTTCCACCGTGGTTTTTACCTCTTTTTCTCCTCGCTGTCTGTGACCCCCTTTCCCCGCTTCGGTCGCGTTCGTCGTCTTAACGGCAGTCACCAATCTTACTTTGACAAGTGAAAGTCGCGTTTCTCGCTCGTCAAGACGAAGTAGCCCCGTTGTTTGCCACCAAAACGGATTGACACTTAATTTTATGTCGGATGTCGCTTTAAACGAAGTTTTATCACAGAAATCATTTTGTAGTAGTAACTAGTATTTTCATTTTCTTAAACTGATGTCTGTTTGATTTTGAAAAAATATCTTACGACTCTTTTAATATGAATAGAAGATTTTACGACGGCAACTTCACGATCATTTCGCAAGATATTACCCATCGGTAATTTTTTCTTCCATCAGGAAACTGTTATTTTTACAATTACCATAATATATGGTAAAAGGACATGAACGTCACATAGACGATAATGAAATAGAAAATGTCTGAAACTGAACAACAGTACCATAGACGATATAAACGCTACTGTAAGTATAAATAATAGTGGCAATGTGTTTATTGCCATGGTTTAACCAATTTAGGTTTAAAGGATTTTTTTGTGAATGAGTCTTAACTTAATTTCTTATAAACAACTTTCTTGGAAGCCTGGCTTGCTAAAGTATAGACGTTTGTTATGTGGAATGATGGTCAATGACTATTTGCTTTGATAAAAAAAATAAAAATTAAAAGATACTAATTAATGATAGTAAATTTTTCACATTTTTACCCCTTTAAAAGCAGTAATATCCACTAGCGACGACGTTTGTATATGCATTTTTCATAAGCATGGTCTATAAAATAATAATCAGTAAAAATCATAAATCGCTAAAAAAAATTATGGTCATATAATGATGGAAAATGTCATTTCGATGTCATTTTATATAGATCTAGTTTCTATCAATTTGAGTAAAATCAACCCCTAATGAGTGAAAGATGTTGTTCCGGAAACAAATAATTTTATGAGACATTTTAAAAACTAATTTCTTGAAAAACAGGACTTGCATTCATGGATGCTGAAAACGGATTCATCACAGTCCGAGAGTTGGGTTTTCGACCCCCCATCACCTCTTTTACGTACACTAGTCGGTTACGTATACTACAAAGTATCGGTTATTACGAATTTTTTCTGTCAAGTTGTATTTGCAATACTTTACTGTCAAGGGAATTGCTTATAACGAACAATTATTTCGTAGAGACTTGTACATTGGAAAACGCGAAGGTTCCAGTGGCTGAGAAGTAAAGAAAATAATTATTTTTATGAAATTTCTTTGGATAAAATCAAAATTGAAGAAACAGCAATTAGTTTGGCAACAAGGATTTAGCACTAGATACGTTGATCATATAAACATTTTTCAAAACGCATCTGACAAGGGAACCTCAACTTTTGTTCCGGATAGTTTCAGCTGGAATTGGGTGGAAACGGTAGGTACTAGTGAGAAACTAATGCCCCTGAAATATCTCTTAAATTGAGCGTAGAGATCCGTAGAAAAAAAGATCCCAAAGTTTACATGGATTAGCATGTTTGGTAGATCTTATTTGAAGTATAATATGTATATTTACATAGTGTGTGTTGAAGACCCAGACCGTCCGACTCATCCTAGGACGTGAGCAACCATTTGGACGGCCGGTACATAGTGTGTGTGGTTAAGCAGAAACAAACGTACATGTGGTATGTTTATGTAAAAATGACTCAATATTACATTCGTAATTGTACATTATTTTTGCAATGGAAACCAAATATTTTATTATTAATACAAATTGCTGTATGATGAAATTACAATTATTCAACATATTCTTCGCAATAATGATAATTTTCGTAGAAATTTATGAAACATAGGGGAGTTTTGCACCAAGAACATCTCAAAAATAGAATGTTAATACACAGTGGACATTGTGGATTTTCTATAAGGGTCTGACGGAAGCAAAATGTCAAAGGAGTTTCAAATGATTGTGGTCAATTCAAGAGATATTTCGGGGACATCAGTTTCTCGCTAGTACCTACCGTTTCCACCCAATTCCAGCTGAAACTAGCTGGAACAAAAGTTGAGGTTCCCTTGTGAGATTTATCAAAAACATTAAGATTGCATGCGCATTTTTAGATAGTGCTTCGAGTAACATTCATCCACAAACAAAAAAATATGTTGAAAATATGATAGGTCTTTAAAGAGAAATCCAGCAATCCTTGGTTTCCTATTGAATGTATGATGGTTACGAGAAAAGGGAGTTTTGCCAGGAAATCTTACATTTGACGATTATTCTGCAAGCAAGGATTGTGTTAAAACTGAAGAACAAGTGACCGATAATGCCATTATTGATACAGTTGTTGATATTACGTCTAAGGAACCCAAAGTCGATGAAACGGAAATGGATTGAAAAAGAAGGAACTTAACATCAAAAATTGCCGTGGTAATGCTCCAATTTCTATTTCGAAGCTCGCAACGTTAACTACAGTGGCCATTTAGCTGCTATAAGAATGTCCATGTATTGTGAATTGAAATATTCAAAAGAAAGACACAATTTTTTTTAAATGTAAATAAAAAATCAATACATATTATACACTTGCTATAATGATATTTTATTTCACAATATCTGCAATCCGGCAAGTCCTTCTTATTGTTTATCTCGTACCCAAACTTTTTATCGGTTATTACGAATATCGGTAAAAAGTTTGTATAAGTAAATGTTTTTCCCGGCATTTGCGGCTGCGGTATGTGTACCGTATTGCAGGGAAAGTAGAAATCGTTCTTTTGGTATTTTTGGCAGACAGATAGATGTCCAACGAAGGCTGGTGGGCATTGTGTGTAAAGGTCAGTATTGTGAAACACGGGGTATCACATAACATGACAAAATATATTTTAAATAGCAAATGCTCAAATATTTTAGCATAGTTTAATAATTGAATTATTGAGTCTTTTCATTCAAAATAGTTTTTATACCATTTTACTATTTTTAAACATTCCTCCCACAGAATTCCCTTCAAAAACTGTAAAATAAATACAATTTCTTTAAAATTCTTTTACTGTCATTTTGTTTTTGAACGTACTTTGTGTGAAATGATAATTAGGGCACTAAAAAGCTTTCTATTCATTGAATAAGAATCGTGGCAAGCATACAGGAAGAAGCAAATTCTCGCTCAATTGAATCTGCGTTTCGGATTGAAAAAAAATAGATTGTATGAGTTGTTTTGTCCTTATTTTACCTATTCTGTATATATTTCCCCTTCTTTATGGCTGTTAAAACGTATATAGTTTTCATATGTGGTCGCGTTTAATGTAGTCATTATAGCATGGAGATAAAACTCCTATGGATAATAGCTTGGATAATTCTTTGAAAATTATAGCTGTGTTGCTCGTGTTTAAGTATTTTTGATATCTTTACTTTCCCTGCAATACATAGTAATGTATAGGAAAAGTATTGAAATCGTGTAGAAAATCGCAACTGGAGTTTTCAATGGATCTACACGTTTTGGAACCTCTAAAACAGAAAAAAACTAATTTTAGTTTGACGTCTGTGTGCGTATATGTATGTCTATGTGTCTGTCTGTGTGTCTGTCTGTGCAATGTCTGTATCCACTCTAACTCAAAAACTAATGGACCAAATTTCATAAAATTTGGTAGGTAAGTGACTTGTATGTGACCCTTGTCCAGAGGAACCATTCTAGAACCAAGGGTTAACTGGAACCATGCGGAATCCAAATTTGAAAACCGTTTTTCAAATTAACCCTTGGTTCCAGAGAAATTACCTCCGTTAGTTTGACCTTTTTTGCTATTTTTGTGTTTATAACTGGTGCCAAAACAGTTGCCACAACATGATGCAATTGCATGCTTATGACACTTTAATGCCTAAAGATATAAAAGGAAAACTTTTAGCTCATGTAGTAAACGATGAGACCACCTCCATAATTTAGCTGAATAGGAAAGTTAATATTGAGAAATCATCCCAATTTCAAAATTCAGAATATGAATATTTAAACCATTGAGTTAGAGAGAATAGCATGTGTCTGTAGATATTAGGAGCGGATGAGAGAGTCTCCAGGAGTGTATGTCCGCCGGTTCCTATTTCCCGTGCATGGCCGTGGTGTACTTACACAGGTGTAACAAACGAAGCGCACGGACTTCACTTGTTTACTAAATATACTGGGTATAAATTTTACATATACTCTTAAGGTTATATATATGAATGTTATGGCATTTTTATTTGATAATCTATGTATTCTAAATATTTGTTTGAATATAACAAGCTGATTGATAATAATATTAGGAAATAATTAAATACAGTTACATGAATTAAAGGGTAATAATCTACTGATATTAAAATGTTATTTTTACGTTCCCTGCAATACATGGTAATGTATAGGGAAAGTATTGGAATCATGCCGAAAATTGCAACTCGACGGATCTACTCGTTTCGAAACCTCTAGAATACGAAAAAACTATTTTTAGAGTGACGCCTGTGTGTGTGTGTGTCTCTGTCTGTCTGTGTGTGCAATGTATGTATCCACTCTAACTCACAAACTAATAAACCGAATTTTATAAAATTTGGTAGATAAGTCACTTGGTGATACTCTGGTGCTGATTAGTTTTTAGTACGATTCGGAAAAACAAAACCAGTCTTTTTTTGCAAAATGGCCTGTAAAAATTCCATGTATCCAGTCTAGCTAAAATACTAATTGACCAAATTTCACAAAATTTGGTAGATAAGTTACTTGTGGGATACTCTGGTGCTGATTAGATTTTGATACGATTCGGAAACGAACAACCTGCCTTTTTTTTGCGAAATGGCCCGCAAAAATTGCCAAAATATAAAAAAGAGACTACGTATGTTTAAATGTATCAATTAAATACTTGTTTTATACGTAATTTTTGACGAGGAAAAGAGTAAGAACAAATCTAGGACTCTAGAACTTACCGTTCTCGAGATATTTGAAAGTTTTTGCATTTTTGTTTTGCCGCCTTTGAAAAAATGTCTAATTGCCAAATAAAAATAGAAAATGAATTAAAAATGCAAATTTAGTGTTATTTTGTGCAATTAAACTCAATTTAATGAATTATTAAAGAAATAAGGAAAAAATGAATTTGAGTCTGCAGGGAAAGTCATGTGCTACCCACATCAGATTTTTTATAATATAAATTAGTGATAATCTCATTAGGTGGCTCAATAAGATTTAAATCTAAAATGTTGTTGTTGTTGAGACCCAGACCGTCCGACCTACCAGAAAGGTGTAAGGCAACTGTTTGGACGGCTGGGAAGTGCCACCCAATTTAGACCGGAACCCAGTGGGGGAGGCATCCACAGGGACAGTACCCTCCTTCCCCTACCACCAACCTCTCGGAAGGACTTACGGACCCACATGTTTAACGTGATCGTACTCCGCGTGAACACGGCGGCAATTTTGGCAGTGGCTGGAATCGAACCCGGGCCTACCGAGTGCAACTCTAGCTCGCTAACCAATGGGCTACCGCGCCCTAAATCTAAAATGTGACGTTGTTCATTATAGCTAAATCATTTGGTTGTAGTTCTAGATGGAAATAGAATTGTGTGTTATTTGAATCTATGAATTAAGTAATTAATAGTTGTAAATAAATATTTGTGCAGATATTTATTTTACAATTGGTTGTCATTACATGTATATATTTGAACAAATAAAGACATAAATTAGCCAATATACTACTACTAGTACAGCCACTTTGTGGTTCCCCGGAGTTTTGTAAGGATTTGATGTTTAGAATATAAATAGAAAAAGCAAAGATAAATAAGTAAGCGTTTTTTACCCTAGACGCGTGTGCATTGATTTTCTGTCAAGCAATATTCAAAACGTGCCACTTGAAGAAAAGTGCCCTTTCTGCGTTTTTAATGATGTCTTTTACAAATTGTTCGTAAACAAGCCAATTTATTTTCCGAAAAAAATGCAACTTGTTATGAAACTTTTAACATGCCTTGAAATAGAACTTTCGACGTTAGTATCACAAATTCCTCATTTTTTGAATTTTGTTTCCAAATTTGTCTCGGTATTTCTTGTCATACATTTTGTGCAAATACCAGTATTAATGAGGCGGCTAACATCGTATCCAAAAGTTAAGCGATCTAATCCAGATTTAAGATATCTTGTTGGAATATTTTAAAACACGCTCGATGTTTTTGTATAGGTTGCTGGATCTGCGCTTAACTAGAGTTTTTATACTAGAAATAGGTCCTGTAAAATTTACCTTACCCCTCCCACGAATATTACATATATAGGTACTTAAACTTTTGACTTTAACGATTTTTATAATAATATTAATATTACTGATTTTTAGGATGTAATTTTAGCTCTTTATAATGCTTTTATTACAAATCACTCTAATCTTATTAAATTTCAATAACATACTAAAATTTCATTTTGATAAAATCATTTTTACGGCACTTATCGTGCTAACGGACAGACAGAATGAACAAAGTCATAAGCACTTTTCAACTATGTTGTAAAGTGTTCATAAAATAACTACTTTAAAAACAATATATTGCCATACTAAATATAAGGAAATGTTACAAAACTGTTTCAAATGAAGCTATAAAGGTACTAGTAGACTCTAGATTTTGGGAATATTATTCAGGAAAGATCGATGGCAATCAAGTGATACAGGAAGACCCGTTTTTGAACATATTCCAGGTGTCAATATTAATTGTAAATATAGAATTTTTAATTTTAACCAATATATTACTCTCCACGGTGTTTCATATTTATCAAAAGCTTTTAAGCAAAAGTTTTTGATAAATGTGAAATATGTGAATGTAACGAGGGAATTGGAAATATGGTGCATGTAATTTACAAATGTAAGATTTGGAACAATGTTCGATCTAAGTTTTTTCTGTGAACTTTGATTTAAAACTGTTTGATTTGCTTAGATGTTGCAAAGCCTGAGAAGAAGTTATTCTTATTATTAATTCCTTATTAGCTAAGAAACTTGATTTGTAGTATGAAGTAGTATGGTATATACTGCTGGTATTCATGTTGATTTCTTATTTGTACTGCACTATTCTATGTTGTGAAAATATAGATGGTTTAGTGCAGGTTTTTCTGATTAAGTTTTTCTTTTCGACAATAAATTTTTGTCGTGATTTGCTGCGAATGCATGTTTTGTTTTTCTAAAAATTGATTGAGAAAGTTGGATCTATATCCCTGTTTCGTATGCTATTTCATTTGAGGCTATTTCATTGGTTCGAGCGTGGGGCGTTTTGCTGTGGCCCGCGGTGGCAGCTTTGGCCGCTTACCGTTCGGACTGGTGCTTGTACCGAGCTGAGCGGTTTTGTAATCGCGACGGCTTGATTCCTGCCGTACATTTCCAAGTAGGCCGGTGATTGTATTTGATTACTATCTTTTGAGCTACATTTCCTCCTGGGGATTTTTTAAAACTACTTCCAAGTAGCCAGTAGAACTTAAACCAATCGATACTGCTGCATGAATCTTTAAATAGAGATACTTTAATTAACTGAATCCTATTTTGTGGCTCCCACTTTCACACACGAATTTTTATTAGGAAATTGCATCAGAATACTAAGATAAATATTTTCTGGACAACATAGACCAATTCATAAGGAGAATTTTGGTGGCGTTCCAAAACTCTATAATATGTAGATCAAAAGTACCTCTCCATCGAAAGAATTGTCATAAGCTTTATATTGTGTGTCATGTCGCAGTTCTGTGCGCCATGAGCATTTCGTGTTTTTCTGTGAGAAAAACTCTTTTCTTTCCTTCCGTGCCTGTGCTGTATTTTGGTATGCCTTGTTTGAATTGGTTTTGCATTGAAAGCTGTGTTTCGTCGAAATCCGTTGGCTCGGAGCAGGATTTCTGTCTCGCCTGGAAGAGTGACGTGTGGTCTTGAGGAGAAGCCGCTTGCCTGCCAATCAGGAAGCGGCGTTTTAGGAGAAGTTTTCGGCGGACTCTTGGGGCTCTGAAGATTCGGCTTGGAAGTACCGCTTAGAGTGGTCGCATCGAAATTTTGTCTTAAAACTTTAAGACAAAGGCTTTGGCCAAAATGGCTAATTTTTCTTGGATGGAGATAATTTGTTTCTGAAGAAACCACGATCCATTCCTGGAGCCGATGAAGTTCCTGGAGAAGATTCGACGTTCTATATCAACATTCCAAAATTACTTTTTTTATTCCAGGATGATTTTTTCCATGGATCGAAATTGATATTTTTGGCTTGAACCCGGATAGACTATCTGCTTGGAAGTTGTCTGGCTTAAAGCCCTGTTGAAATATGGGATGTCCTGGATCTTTGATTTGGAAATTAATTCGGTTCCTTTCAAGTAGTGCTTATTTCGAACTTGGAACTTTTCTGTGCATTTTCGGTTCAGTCCCACGGTACAGGTAAACTCTTAGTGTTCTGGAACAAGAGTTCCAACTGAAAGTATCTGGTTAATCTAAATGCAATACAGGCACACTAACTATGTTTAAATTAGAATAATACTAGCATTGTTGAATTCAAGATAATAAGTAATTAAATTTTGTTGAGATTCATGATAATAAGTAATTGCATTTTATTTGAATTCATAATAATAAGTGATTGAAATATTATTGAGCAGAGCATAATATGAAATGATGATTGTTTAATAATAACGGAAGCTCTGAATTATTTTTGAATGTTAATTTTAAAGTAAATGAATGTTGATATAATAGCAGTGATAAATGATTGAATAAATAGATTTCTGTAATTGATAAATGTGTATTTTATCTAGTATCCCTTCATTTTCCTTTCTCACTGTGTACCATCTAGAATTCAATTCTTCTAGACTGGGGAATCTTTGCATAATTGATAATACCTGGGTTGATAAAAATGACACTAACCACTTTATTTCTCTGTTGTTTTATGCTGTGTTGTGTACTTTCACTTGGCTTTTGTGTGTAGCGGAGTCCGTTCCCACAAGTTGGTTCTGAAACCGCTACCATATTGTGTATTCAGTTAATTCACTCTCACCATGCATGTATTGAGAAAGGAAAGACAAGTCATAATAAAATGAAAAATAAATAATTTAGAAAACAGAACAAAACTCCAACCACTGAAGTTACGCTAATTTTAAGAACCATTCCCGATTTTATTTGAAACGATTTCGATTACTTGCATCACGCCCTCTCCTTTTGCTCGAGTGGCTAACATTATTTTATTTCTGATATAGCAAAGATATATCGTTTAAATTTTCTTAACTTTTCTGGAGATGTTGGGATTCAGCATTAAAATATAATCGCATTCAATTTTTTTTAATAATTTTTTCTGTATAAAACAAAGTGTATGCATAGGGAAATTACTTTGAGAATCGAATATTATATATTCAGTTGCCGATAAATTTTCCCACTTTCAGCATACTTCTAATACATAAGGATTTCTGTAAGTAATCCGATTTCTTATTAGCATGCGGATATGGGAGATAATCGGAGGTGGCTTCAGCCCAAAGGAGTCGAAATGATTTTACGGGAATAACTGCTTGTAAAATTAGAACCACCTTTTAAAAAACGTTCAACATATTAAAAAAATCTGATGTGGGCACCATATGACATTCCTTATACAATGACATGAATTTACTACATTTGCAGAAAAAAAAATCTGTTGTGGGCAACACATGACTTTCCTTATATAATGCAAGGAATTTACTGCTTTTACAGTTAAAAAAATGTTATTCTTATAGCAGATACATATATTCTTTCCAAGATATTAAATTTTCTTCAATTAGTCGTCATTTTCATTTATTTAGCGTCATTTTTATCAATTTGGCGAGATTTCTGTTAATTTGGCAACAATTAAAAATGTCACCAAGTTGGCGACATTCCGCCAAATTCGTCGTCAAAATCTCCCCAAACATTATGGACAGAGAAATAAGTTATTCTTACAGCAGATAAATGACTATTGGCGTTCAAATAAAAAAGTATTACTCAAAGTGTCTTTTTTTATGAATGGAACGAGCTAGATCCACGAGAAGGATGTCACCCAATTTATCGCATGGTATTACATATGAAAAGTGAACATGTTTCTCAATAAGAAATTTTTTTTTTTATTTTATATAACTTTTTGATAATTTTTTTTTTAAATGTTCAATATCTCAAGAACGGTTCATGTTAGCGTTCTAAAATTTATGTCAATCGTTTTCTAATGAAAAAGTACATAAGAAATGTCTATTTGCGTAACTTTATTGGCGGTTTTGATTTTTTTACGATTTTTTCAAAATTTCACTCGAAAATTTAGGGGAGTTCTGAACATTCGATTGCGTATAAAAACAGTAGGCTTCCAGTGTTTACGGATTGTGATTTTTGTACCAAATTTTGTTCGAATCGCTCCATTCATTCGTCAGTTATGGTCTCCACAGACTCACTGGCACATACACGCACACACACACACACACACACACACACACACATACACACACACACACATACTTTCACATACACACATACATACTTTCACACACACACACATACATACTTTCACACACAGACTCACTGACACAGACTCCACAGACTCACTGACACACACACACACACACACACACAGAGAGAGAGACATCACTTTAAAAATGTTTGATTCGAGATCAAGGATGCTTGAAACGTGCTTTCCCATCGAAAACTCGAATTCGAATTTTCGACCCCATCACAATACTTTCCTTACACATTATGTATATAAGGAAAGTAATAGATTTTTCTTATAGTAGATACTTATATTCTTATAGTAGATGCTTATAGTAGGTTTTTCTTATAGTAGATACCTATATCCAAGATATTGAATTTTCGACGATTAGTCGTCATTTTCATTGATTTAACGTCATTTTTATCTATTTAGTGAGATTTTCGTTAATTTGGCAACATTTAAAAAAGTCGCCAAGTTGGGGACATTCCGCCAAATTCGTCGCCAAAATCCCGCCAAGCGTTATGGACGGAGAAATAAGTTATTCTTATAGCAGATAAATGACTATTTCCGTTCAAATACAAAAGTATTACTCAAAGTATCTTTTCTCATGAATGGAACAAGCTAGATCCACGAGAATGATATCACCCAATTTATCGCATGATATTACATATGAAAAGTGAACATGTTTCTCAACAGTTAATATTTTTTTTTCGATTTATGGGATTTTTTGATAAATTTGTTTGAAAAATGTGCAATATATCGAGAACGGTTCATACTAGCGTTTTAAAGTTTATGTCAATCGTTTTCTAAGGAAAAATTACATAAGAAATGTCTATTTGCGTAACTTTATTAAAGGTATTGATTTTTTGATGATTTTTTTCAAAATTTCACTCGAAAATTTAGGTGGGTTCTGAACATTCGATTGCGTTTAAAACCAATTGGCTTCCAGTATTCACGGATTCAGATTTTTGTACCAAATTTCATTCAAATCGCTCCATTCGTTCATGAGATATCGTCTCCACAGACTCACTGACACACACACACACACACACAGACACAAACACACACAGGCATCACCTCAAAAATGTTTGATTCGTGATTAGGGATGGTTGAAACTTGCTGTCCCGTCAAAAACTCGAATTTGAATTTTCGACCCCGTCACAATACTTTCCTTATACATTATGTATATAAGGAAATTAATTATAACCACAATATTTCGAAAATAAATAATCCGATCCAAAAGCTAATTCCTTAGTGTTTTAAAGAGCTACAAATGACTCGCTTATTGTTTCTAGGTAGCTAAAATAACCGAATTGGAACTATCTTTACAGAATAGCTCAAAACAATAAAATAACGCCATCACAACCAATTTATTTCGAAGTCTAGTGACGCGATACGAAATCCAATTATATACTTGTAGAGCTTTCAAAGGCATTAAAATCACCCTTTTTCTCTTCGTAGTTAGTTCACTTTTATACTTTATAACCATTTTAAACTTTAAAAACCACAAATTTTCAATCTTCTTTAAATTGACAAGACAATAGTTCGAAAATTATAAAAGCTTTGTAAAAACAACTGATTGATCCAGAAACTCGATTTCCTACTGGATATTTGTGTTACTTACTTTTATGTCTATTTATTATAGTTTAAAAAATATTTCGAGTGAAATTAAGCGAAGTTATGCGAATACTCGTTCGAACAAAAGCTTTACTTTTTCGAAAAAAAATAGTTATTTATAAAAATACTGAAATAATTTTTGTATATTCATGAATAACATACTATTTGTGATGAAATAAGTAGAAAATCATTCCATTTTATCTATAAAGTTCGAAAATAAAAGCTTCCAAAGTGGTTCCATTTTTCGTAAAGCTCCAATTTCAGCCGGATATCAACATCATTCACTTCAAAACCTTAGAAATAATAATTTTAATAAAACTATTTAATTTTTATATTTCTATATAATGAATTTCTTTTTAAATATATACATCTATAATTCGCACAAAGAACGGTGGAAGCTAGAGGTGCATTTTTAATTGATTTTGTCATTACGCACCCGTTATGCGTGAAATGGTGGTACAAGGTGGTTACCATAATAAGAAATTTTGCGTTTGAATATTAGTTAATAATATTATCTTTTTTGAAGTATGAAAAATACTTGAGGAATTTTAATTCTCAATTTTAGGGGTTAATTGATTTAAACTCGAAACTCTCTGTTTTATCAGCAAAAGCTCAGTTTTTATTTATAAGTAGCGTTTCAATAGGTGCAATTTACTGCTTAGTGGAGATTTAGTTTCTATACAACTCATTATTACCAAGTTAGCATTGCGCAAAATATATTTAATATACTTTACTCTTATACTGTTTATTGTCACTTTAATTTAACAACTATTTACTTAAATAATGAATATTATTTTAATTTTTTAATGTGCTTACAATTTTGTGCTTCAATATTTTGATTCAATTGATAGCCGAAAATTTTAGCTTTGATAAAAGTCAACATCAGCTTCGAATTGCATTCTTTAACTCTCAACGAGAACAAAAATTTGTTTCTAACTTCATTTGGTAATTAAACTTAAGAGACGAATGCTGACTGTTGTCATCGCAGCTGTTTTATAAAAGTGCGATTCATTTCAGTGTGCTCTTTTAATAAGAAAATTTCGAACTTTGACTTTTAAAGTGGTCCTATTCTTTGTCATACGTATATGGACATTTTTACTTTTGTTCACCGTTTACTTTACATTGCTTTGAATTTTTCTTAAAAGTACCTAACTGAATCTAATTGTTGTGATAGAATTTGAATGAATTATAGTAATGAAGCTCTGCTTTTGGTTGATTCTAATATTTCTTAATAATTCATTAAAATGCTTATGTTAATAACGAAGTTTAAATTAATTATCTTTTCACTTAATTTAATAGTAATAATCTAATAAATCAAATATTCCTCAAAATTAATAATTACAATTCTCCGCCATAATTATTAATGAAGCTTACATAGTTTAAATTAATATTACTCTAAATAAATCTACAAATAATTTATTATAGTATTCTTTAAAAGATCAATCTCTACCTTATTAATAATAAAGCTTCATTTAATAAACTTCTAAACTAATATATTAGTAAAAATTTAACAGATGCATGGTTAAAGAATCAATCGAATTATTTTCATCAGCAATTATAGATTAAATTCCAATAGAGTAGATGTTTTCTATTTGGAATCAAAATGTACATCCTATATAAAAAATTTCCTCAAACTGGAGTAAATATTTCTAAAAGAAATTTGAGTAATCCGCAGAAACAAAAATAATAACGGTATGAACCGGGTTCTGATGAAGAATTTCATCTCCATGACAAATGTAGTTCCCCTTGTATAGATACGAAAATCGTCGCATTTTCATTTCTCGGTGCAAATATTCTGCCTTTCTTATCATAATAATTTTAAAAGTCATTTCTGCTTTTAGTAATGTTCTGTTTCTTGTATCGTGAATAAGAAAGTTTATTCTTCATCGAAAACCGATTAATGCCATTACATTTCTTCTTTATGGCGATTTCCAACAAAAGTTTTTACCGCATGTACCATTAATTCATACCTGTGATTTTTACAAATGAGCATCTTCTGTTTTTATTCAGGGAGTATCATGATACCCAGAGAAACCATTCACTGAATGATTAAAGTCGAATGGAAGCAACAGAAACCCAACCGGATACGAAAAATTAACATGTTAGTTGAAGCTATTGTTCCGAAACTTGCAAGAGGAAGACGTAAGTGACAAAGAAACTGGGAAATGGTAGTAAACTGCATGTAACAACTCCGTATACTGAACGAACATCCTCTTGCAAGGCAAATCCAGACAGGTAATATCAAAGTTCATGGCCACTGGCGAGACAACAAAGTGTAAAATAGCAGCCAATCCTGAAAATTATGGTTGGCCTAAATTTTAGGAACGGTGAATGAACGAAAATAAATTGTTATGTATTGTCAATGTGTTATTAGAAGGCATAAATCATCAACTTAAATCATCATAGCGATTTATTGAATTAGGGAACAGTAAAATGGTCAGTGATTTAGCTTCTAAAATAGTTAAACAAGGCAAAGGCACTGTTTCAGGAGGAAGACACTGAGCATTTAATTCTAATATAGTTTGATCCCAACAAGGTGAGAAGTGGCGATGTGCATGTCACTCATGGTGAGGCTATAAGATGATGAACATCAGCAGATACTGTTTCAAAATAGTTTAATCCAGGCAGACATGTAAGATGTGATGTGGCTTCTGACAAGACAAATACTTAGAAAGGCAGCAGTTCCTAAAGTGAATACAAGGTCCCTTGAACATTAAAAAATACGATGAACTGCATGTGAGGGAAGCTGGAAGAAACTGGCATTAAGGGGACGGTGGACGTTGAAATGAGCAAACATCGACTAAAAAAAGTTGTTTTTCAATATATAACATTATTTTACACATACAACCTTTTACTTACGGGTGGGACAGCGTCACTCCCAAACGAAGAACCTCCCCAAAGCACAGGTATTTGACATAACCTATCCCAAACAGTTCGACCCTCCTTTGCAGGCATTGGAGTCCATGGAAATTGCCGACAGAAACATAATGTTTCTGTCGACAATTTCCATATCCTATCTCGAAAACAGAGTAAGGTAGACGAATATTTTCAATGGCAATGTTGTACAGCGTTCTCTATTTAGTATGGGAAAACGTTCGGTTTTTAGATAGCATATATAGAGACGCCAAAAAACGAGATCAAAGAAAAGATATAATTATTGTACTGCATCATTTGTCTGCCATTTTTATACAACATTTATTGTTTACTGCAAAAATGATATTTCTAAACAAATTAAAATTGAATTATTACACGGATTATTATTTTTCATACGTATTTCTCGCCTTTTCCTTCAAAAGTACTTTAGTAGTAAACGATGCATTTGCATAATTATCGTTTTTCGTGCACCTTATTTTGTAACTTCGTATACATGTTATGTACACACCATACGTACTTCCACACTCTATAGACAACTCTCTATAACTTTGTAAATGAAAATTTTCGCCTATCTTGCTTCATTTTTGAGATATGAATTCTAACTTCTTCAGTTCGTTGCTAGAGGCGCTACACACTTTTTCAATCGATAGCTCATCATCACTTTCCTATTCATAAACCCTGTTTCTGCAACACTAAAACACTTGAATCAAAAGTTAAAGACGATGCATAAAGACATAGGAGAACAAACCCTAAATAAAAACTATTATAATATTGCAAAATCTGAAAGTTTAGCTTTTATTTACACAAAAATGGATCGAATTCAAAATACCAAGCATATGAAATGCGAAAGGAAGCAAATGAGGAAAATAAGTGTGATAAATTTACATTTCAAATGAATACAATTATAATTTGATGTGGACCAAGTTTCACAAATACAGTTTAGGCTGTGTAAACTTCATATGTGCAGATTTTAAATTACGCTTGGTGACTCGTTCTCGACTCTATGTGTCGAAAGCCTAGGCCATCCGACTCATCCGTAGACTAAGAGCAGCAGTTTGGGCAGGCCGGTCGACTCTATGTGTTCAAAACCCAAGCCGTCCGACTCATCCAAAGACTTGAGCAACTATTTAGACGGCCGGCGTCGACTCTATGTGTTGTTGTTGTTGAGACCCAGACCGTCCGACCTACCAGAAAGGACGTCGACTCTATGTGTTGTTGTTGAGACCCAGACCGTCTGACCTACAAGAAAGGCGTAAGGTACCTGTTTGGACGGCCGGGAAGTGCCCCCCAATTTAGAAACCCTGTGGGGGAGGTATCCACAGGGACCGTACCCTCCTTCCCCTACCACCAACCTCTCGGAAGGACTTACGGACCCACATGTTTAACGTGATCGTACTCCGCATGAACACGGCGGCAGTTGTGGCAGAGTGGAAATCCAACGCGAAAAACACCAGGCTACCGCGCCCGAAATGTGCCAACAGCACGCGGTGTTCCCAGGTGGTCACCCACCCAAGTACTAACCGCGCCCGATGCTGCTTGATTTCGGTGATCAAACGAGAACCGGTGTTATCAGCACGGTAGGGCCGTTGGCTGTCGACTCTATGTGTTGAAGACCCAGACCGTCCGACTCATCCTGAGGACTTGAACAACTATTTGGGCGGCCGGGAAAGGTCGACTCTATGTGTGTCAAACCTCTACATAGTTATCTGTGAGATTTCCTTTTGATATAATATATGCTTTGATGAATTTTGAGCATGTTTCATTTTCTTTTTTGTATTTAAGATTAAGCAAGTATTAAACACAAATTTCCTGTTTATAATACAATTTAATGTAATTTTGCAATGGTTTAATCTTAAATATCCTGTTTATAATACAATTTAATTATCATAATTCCGTAGTTGATTTATGCAAATTTTGTCTGTCGATTTGGTCTGTATATAAGCTTGGTTGCACGGTAATTTTTATATAGCCACTGATGAAGGGTATGGTGATACCCGAAGGCGCTCTGGTCCTTTTTTAATATTTGTACGTCATAAAGGATAGTTTTTATTAAATGACCTTTTAATATATGATTTGTTATATTTGATTTAATTCATATAAACCTTACATTTTTAAACGATTTTTCCTTTCCTTATATACATAATGTATAAGGAAAGTGTTGTGACTGGGTTGAAAATTCGAATTCGAGTTTTCGACGGGAGAGTACGTTTCAAGCATCCCTGATAACGAATCAAACATTTTTGAAGTGATGTCTGTGTGTGTGTGTGTGTGTGTGTGTGTGTGTGTGTGTGTGTGTGTCAGTGAGTCTGTGAAGACGATAACTGACGAATGAATGGACCGATTCGAACCAAATTTGGTACAAAAATCACAATCCATAAACACTGGAAGTCTATTGTTTTTATACGCAATCGAATGTTTAGAACCCCCCTAAATTTTCAAATGAAATTTTGAAAAAAACCTTCAAAAAATCAAAACCACTAATAAAGTTACGCAAATAGACATTTCTCATGTAATTTTTCATTAGAAAACGATTGACATACATTTTAGAACGCTAACATGAACCGTTCTCGAGATATTGAACATTTATCAAAAAAATTATCAAAAAGTCATATAAAATAAAAAAAATATTTCCTATTGAGAAACATGTTCACTTTTCATATGTAATATCATGCGATAAATTGGGTGACATCATTCTCGTGGTTCTAGCTCGCTCCATTCATGAGAAAAAATACTTTGAGTAATACTTTTGTATTTGAACGCCAATAGTCATTTATCTGCTGTAAGAATAAATTATTTCTTCGTCCATAACGCTTGGCGAGATTTTGGCGACGAATTTGGCGGAATATCGCCAACTTGGCGACTTTTTGAAATGTTGCCAAATTAACGAAAATCTGGCCAAATGGATAAAAATGACGCTAAATTAATGAAAATGACGACTAATTGTCGAAAATTCTATATCTTGAAAAGAATATTAGTATCTACTATAAGAAAAACCTATTTTTTTTACTGTAAAAGTAGTAAATTCATTACATTATATAAGGAAAGTCATGTGTTGCCCACATCAGATTTTTTATACTTTAACTGGGACAGTTTCGATCATCTTGATTTTTTTACTTTCAACTGGGGCAGTTTCGAAATTTATGTTTTCTTTTAGCAAACGCTTCTTGTTAAACACTCTCAAGTGAGTCATTAAATTTCGAAAAAAGGTTGTTTAAAATTATATAAATTTAATTCTGATTTGAACTATATTACTGAGTATCGTGCATTGAGAGAATACCGATTAAGATTAAAGATATATTAGGGAAATATCTTGTGAGTTAACTTACATACTGAAAGTTAGTTAGAAATTTACCGATGCCGGGTATGTTATAAGAATTAATGATAGAGTAAATACTGTAACTGCAGTTATACTTTATATCACATGCAAAATCGACTAATGCTTATCTGAAAAATATCAGCTATTTATGATTGGATGTATCAAAATAATTTCTTATCAAATAATAATCAAAGAGAGGGATATAATTGGTATAATTCACTCAACAAAAGTGGGAGAAGATATGCGACTTATCTGGTAAATCTAAACAAATGTCTGTTAGGTGATATGACAATACAAAAGTCTGTTAGTTCTAATGACAAAACCTAACGACAATCTGTTAGGTTTAATAACAAATTAGGATAGCCTAATTAAAATCTGTTAAGTTTCTTGGATTTGTCATTAGAACTAATGACAGTCTGTTAGGTCTAAAGGCAAATTCTGGTAACTTAACAAAAGTTTAGTTGAATGTAAAAACAAATCCGGAAAACCTACAAATGTTTGCTTGGATTAAAGACAATTTCAAGTACACTCAAAATGAACGTATGTTTCAGGAGAAGACAAAGCCGAGTAACCTTTTATCGATAACAAGCACGCGTACCCTATTTTCTTTTCAGTCTGTTGAGAAGATCAATCAGCTAATAATCCTTGTTCTATCATTTCCTTTAACTACATTTCAATTTCTTCTGCTCTCTGTTCATTTTCTTTCTATCTGTCCTACACTCCTTGAAATATTTCCTTATTCATCTTTTCCTTTCCTTCTTTTTCTTTTCATATAGTTTCATTTTTTTCCTTTCCTCCTTTCCATTTTCTTCTGTATTTTATCTTTTTTTCTTTCTTTTGTAGTGATTTATCTTTTTTCCATTTCATCCTTTCTAATATTCTTTCATTTCTCAGTTTCATATTTCTTCTGTATTTCCTTATCTCATTTTTATTTTATTTATTATCTTTTCACTGTAACTTTCTTCTCTTTTCCATTTTTTTCAATTTTACTTTCTTTTACTTTTCATTTTCACATTTTCTATTTTCTTCTTGATCTTATTTTTCTATTTCGTTTTCATTTTCACCTTTCTTCTTTTCTTCCTGATCTTCTTTATCAATTTGCTTTTCATTTCCACCTTTCTCCTTTTCTTCCGGGTCTTCTTTTTCTATTTCCTTCTCATTTTCATCTTTCTTATTTTTTTCTAGATCTTTTTTTTCTAATTTCTTTTCCATATCTTTCTCATTCTTCAATATTTTTCTCAGCTCCTCATCATTCAGCTTAATTCTTTCTTTCCATTTCTGCTTTCGAATTTTTATGAGATCCTCTCGCATCATTTCCTTTTCCTTTCTTCTCAATTCTTCAAATCTGTTCTTCTTTATACATGCTCCTTTTTCCTCCGCTAATCTTCGTTCTGCGCGGCCCATCATATCATCTCCCTCAGCAAAGTGAGGGTAGTAAGACCCCCTCTGATTGAAAGTGGTGATATTAGAACTGTAAAATTCAGAAAAGATAAGTTAATATATATCGTAATTGGTAATATAGTTGCAAGAATACATGCATTGAATAAGAAACACAAAATATTACGAAATTCAGTTTTACACCATCTCCCTATCAGCATTATATTTACAAAGAAATAAAAAATAAATAAATAAAATAAATAAAATATGGACTCGACAAAACAAGATTATTTTATCCAGACAGATGGAAACGCCATCAAAGTAAACTTTTTAAGCAGATTTGATGGATATTTTGCATATTAAAACGCTATCAATTTTAGAAACTTAAAGACAGATAGACAGATTTTCTATTTTATTTATGTAGATTTTTTAAAAATGCTGTCTGAATGTATGTATGTTTGCCTCATCATCACGGGAGAACGTCTGCACCGAATTTCATGACATTTTGTGGATAGCCTTGGAATAGCCTCACTTAAAAGTTAATCCATATTTCGAGTTTCTAGGGCCAGAGAATGTCCAGATATTAATTTAAAACGCATAGTTAAACCTTCCATAGACTTAGCATTATGCAAACGATATTATTTTCGGCAAATTTATTTCAAGAAAATTCTATCATGTCGCTTAGCAACGGATTTAAATCCAAAGTGTTTAAGCATCAGACGATTTTTATTAAATATTTTCCGATTTAAATAATAAAGAAATGTATTAAAATAAATTTTATTAAAATTTCATTTTTGGCTGGATTACATCCATTACGGCCTTCATGTTTAAAAACTACGATAATTGACCTTTTCAATTTATTACGTCATCTGTTTTATTTTGGCAAAAATTGCTGTAACTCATATATTGTATTACGGGTAATTTTCTACTAGTACATGGGTATATCTTTTAATCTACGATAATATAATACTGGTTCAATTTCATATTTTTTGTCAATTTGTTTACAAACGGGACCGAGATGCTTTATTCTTCAAATCTGCCTGTGAATACAATTTTGAATAGCAAGATCAGAGATTCTTAAACTTTTTAGGAACATTAATTTAAATATCTTAATAATAATGAATAACAATGTCATTTAGAATATAGGAAGTTTCACATGATTGTGAGTTTTAAGTTTCTTTATAATGTACATTCCGTACGAAGAACAGATATACTGCTAGTTAGTTAATAAACATCGAATTTGGCATGTAGTGCTATATACACGTAAGGCTTGGGCTTAGTTTCATATGCCATACTGTCGGTGGGTTGAAAATGAATTTTCGTTTACTTTATATGTCAATACACAGATGTTTCATTACTTTGAAAACTTTTCTAACTTTGTATTAATGTATCATTGGGATCGATGTTGCATAGGTTTTAACTAATTTATCATGAATGTACAAAACAACTTTCTATAATCTAATGCAATTTAATAGTTAAAAAAGTCCGTAGCTGCAAAATATTTTGTTAAATAAAGTAAAAATTAGTTTTCTCCTAACATATGTAGAAATGTCAGATGGCTGACATCCGTTCTCAGTGCTACCATTCAGAGGTAAAATATTGAAACAGTTCACGAAAAAATAGCCTTTGTCTTATTTATAATAGGGTAAATCCGGGATAGATGCTGCACTTTCTTTTAAATCAATATTCGGAGACCCATGGTGCACAAACAAGAAACTTACGGAGTCATAATAATTTATTTACATTTAGAAAACATATGTATTAGGATAAAATCAATTATGAAATACTCAATAAGCGATTATAATTTATTTTGTAAACCCCTTCATTGCAGCATCTCTCCCGAATGAGCCGCACCATAAGGGAGACTCACCGCATTTAACATAAATGAATTTTAAAGGACGTACCAAACATTTTTCTTCAAAAAATATGTATATTTAAGTATAAAAAAGATAAAAGCGGTGAAATTGTAATTTTGTAAAATATGAAAAAATTAACTAAATTCGAAAAATATTTGCTTTTTATTTTAAACTCGGTTTAAGAACGCAGACAAAATAATGGCATTAATGAACAACGGATTAGGATGAAAATCGACTTAACCTTTTGCTTACGGGTGGGACACGTCCATTCCAAACGAAGACCCTCTCAAAAAGGCAGGTATTTGACATACTCTGTCCCAAATAGTTACTCTGTCCCAAATCCCCCCTTTGCAGTCATTGGCGTCCGTGGACGCCATTGCCTTCAAAGGGGGGATCGAACTATTTGGGATAGGATATGTCAAATACCTGCCTTTTTGAGAGGTTCTTCGTTTGAAATGGACGCTGTCTCACCCGTAATCAAAAAGTTAATAACATAATTCTGATAACTTTACTTATTTTGCAAATAACTCTTGAGTGCGCCCATTTCTAGGGGAAAGATGCCGCACCTCAAGGCTTCCTGACATTGGATCCAAATATAGCGAAATCGCAATAAAAACACTCTATACGAAAACTATGCTTCGCTCAAACAAGGGCTTCACTGATTTTTATAGAGTACAATATTTCATGATAAATTCTGTACATCTCATCTTTGATATTTGTCAATTACAGATGGAAAAAGGCACAGGAACACAATATTTTTATTAAACACATTTAAAACACTAAATGGCACAACATTAGTGTTTACTGCATTACCATCTTACGGTAAGTTTCAGAACTAGAGGGGAGAGAGATCTACCAGATGCGGCATTTATACCGGAATTATCCTAAATAATTGGAAGTGGCTTCAGTTCGATGGAGCCGAAGTGATTTTGCTTGAATAATATATCCCGTGTGTATAGTTTGTCTTTTTTAGTCATTTTCAAAACAGTTCAAAATATTAAAACATCGACATTAAAACCACTCTTTCGAAAACTAAAATCCTGATCAAAAATAAATTATATATCATTAAAAGGTCTTTAAAGATCTATGAATTACTTTTTATAGTTCATCGCTAGTACTTTTAGTTTTTGAGATATAATCATTACAAATTCGAAAACAGAAAATATTCACTTTTCTTTAACTTGACAAGTCAATTCCTCAAACACTATACGAGGTTTTTAAAAACAAGTGATTAATTTAGAAACTGAATCTTCTACTGAACATTTTTATCGCTTACTGTTTATATTTTTATTTTTTATAGATTAACAGATATTCGAGTGAAAGTAAGCGAAAGAAGAGAAAACTCGCTTGCACAAAATCTTTTTAGCTTTTCGAAATAAAAATTTTCAAAATATTAATATATTGAAATTATTTTTATATGTTCATAAACAGAATCCTATATCCAACAAGACAAGTAAGAATTGTTTACATTTTTACCTATTATATTCGGAAATACAAGCGTCCAAAGTGTTTACATTTTTCGTAATGCTCCGATTTCAGCCAGAGATTTTCCTACCCTAGATGGTATTGATATCAAAAGTAATTTTGGACCTCGACATGATTCGTTTAACGAACTGAGGCAGGGGGTGTGGGGTTCATACATATTGTTCATGCAACGACCAAGCATACGATGAATCAGTCTGAAATTCCCTGGACAGCGGAATTTTAGGGGCTGGCATCTTTTATCATAAAAATAGTATTGTTCAAAGCGGTATAACTAAGTTTTCGAAAATAACTGACTCTTCACATTCCAAGTCATAAACAAAAGTAAAATAAAAATAAATACTATACGTAAGATTATCCACGTAATAAATTTATTATAATTCTAATAATTACAATTAACTGGTGTGTGGAAAGTCCAGGCCGCCCGACTCACCCGAGGGCGTGAGCAGCAAAGTGAGCGGCCGGAATTAAATGGAGTGTAACTCAACTCAACCGTCTCATACCAGAATCCATTAAAAAGTTTGTAATTTTTTTTTCTTCATATATTTTTTTTTCCTTTTGGTGCAAATATCCTATAGAAAAGGATATTAGGATATTTGGTGCAAATATCCTATAGAGTGATTTGTTTGGTTTGAAAAAAAGCTTACAGAAGGGATTACATTCTGTTTTCATTCTTCAGGAATCTGTTTGGTGGCCAATTTGACTCTTCCCCTGTTTTGGGTGGGATTGGGTTTCGTGTTCCTCAGTATACAACAAGAAGCATTAACTTATTTGCTGTAAAGAATTTTAATTTGAATATTGAATGTAATTGTGAAATTACTAGTTTTTCTAAATTATGCAACAATTTTCCTGATAATCTGGATATTTTTTATTCATCGGAGATAGATTTTAAAAAGCATTTGTTGTAAACATCTTATATTTTATTGTATGTATTCATGTGAATCTGTTTATGAAGATCATTTGTTGAAGGTTTGCTTTTCTTTTTAATGTATTTTAACTTTTTAAAGTATTTTATGGTATTTTAATCTGTATTTTTTTAATGTATTTTTATTCCTGCACGCTGTAACTGGGACTACGTCCTGTAGTTTGCAGTCTTTTTCAAAAAAAAAATTTATAGCCCCCTCTTATACATAATGATGTCAAATTTTATCTATGCTACCATGTTAAAGATATATAAAATTTCTAATACATTTCGAAGTTTTCGCTCGAATTTCAAAAAAGTCTATCTAGTTCTAGATTTTTCATCAGCAGCGCCGGATATAAAGTTTCGTGGAAATCCATTAATATTTGTAGCAGCTGTTATTGTGTACACAAGAAATCAGATTTTCAATATGTTCGTAAAATAGCTTGTAGTTTAAGGAATAAGATAATAACGCCAATGAGTGACTGCGTTACAAATTATGGATTTCATTTTTTTTTTCTCGAAAATTGTTGCTTGGATAAATTTCCGGATATGAAAAGGTGTTTAGGAAAGTATGCGGGGAACATGTTCATCATATGTGGGTTGGTTTGGCCAAAAAAGATAAAGAAAAATTTGTATATTCTAAATGTTATTAATTTTTTTTATTTCAAAACGTAAAATAATATATGATTAAATGAGGAAAATATATTATCTACAAATATAAGATTTATTATTTAATTTTTAGAAATTTGTTCTCTGTAAATGTCTAATCTATTGTTTTGGCAAATTAAGGTTTGAAAAAAAGCAAAATTGCTGCCTGATCATTACTGGCAGGTAAGAGAATTTTTAACACTTTCCAACATAGTTGTAAAGTGTTTAGGACTTTATTCATTTTATCTGTCTGTCTGTCTGTCCGTTCACGCTAAAATTTGCTTTGAAAATTATAGAAACTATTCAAATTATCACGTAAAATGTGTAAAAAAAGTCAGCAAAATATTAGTTTTTTATAGTAGTTTTCTTAAATAAAAATTGAAATAATAATTACACCCATACACCCATATTATATGAAGAGATCGCATGACTCATTTCAAGATAAAATATGGCATCCATATTTTTACCCAGTGTAAAAATCGCGATGTTTAAAGACCGTTTAAATTTGTATTTAGTTGTTGTTGTTAAGACCCAGACCGTCCAACCTACCAGAAAGGTGTAAGGTAACTGAAATTTGCATTTAGTGTTGCAACCGTTACAAAAACCGCTTTATTTTTTATATTATCTGTGTATCTAAATTCTGCGCCAACGCAAAACAATATTTTTTGTTTTAAATAATCACAAAACTTTGATTATTCTTACAACGAAGCCTAATTTCTATAATATGAAGAATGTAAACAAATCAAGCGATTGTAAGATGAGTTGTATAAAAATTGCTGAATTTTTTTCACGCAAATTTATTTAGCTCTGGAGTCTGGAATATAAGTGATATGAATGAAATATTCATTGATTTTACATAGAAAAGCAGACGATTTACAGCATTGACTTTTTTGATGAAGTTTTAAGTTTCCAAGTATAATAAATTATTGTAGTACTGTGATAATTTTAAAAATATCAGTTCTGAACATATCCCATTTTTGAACTGTTTAAATAAAATTGCATTTCAGTTGGAAAGTGTTTCATAATCAATGATTTATACATGATTGATCTTTCTTGTTTTATTTTCAGTGGCACACCGTTTACACGCCATTATTCCCCTTTATTCTAAATTCATTTGCTTGACGTTATTACCCTTTCAGTTTTGGCGTTATTATCCATATACTTGGATAATAATGCCAAATTGCAATATGTTACAGATCCCGTCAAAATAATTTTTGGATTAATATTTAATGAAATGATTTAGTTTGTATGCGTACTCAATGATCCTCTATCAAATCGTATATTTGTTTTTGGAAGAAATTCTGAAATCGGCACATGACAATATGCAGACAAGATATACCTAACAAGGTATGTTAATTTCAGATATATTAGGCAGCAGTTTCAGTCAATTTTAATAACATAACTATTTGTTTACTATTCAGTACAACATTATATAATGTTAGTTAATAATTAATATCTAATAATAAATCCGTTTTACACATACGGGTTCTAACCCCACCCCTTTAACAAAAAGTGTCTTTAAGTTTCCTTTATTGCAGATGCAGTTTTATACTTGTAAAATAACGGATAAATCATTGAAATTGTTATAATTCCATTCGCGCTTAATTTTATTCATCTTCTGCATTTATAATTAAGTTATTAATTCCTTATAATGCGATTATAACTTATTAATTTTAAACTATGAAAAATAAATTTTCGTGAGTCAACGTAGCATATATATATGCTTCATTAATCAATTCCAATATCACATATTTTCAATATCATCTTAAAAATATTTAACATACGATAAAAAGCTTATATTTTTAATTAAAATATTAAAGCAACTAAAGGCTGAGGATATGTTAACAAAATTGCGATACAAAATACACAAAGTCATTAATACATATATATATAATTTCATAAAAAATGAACTTTTAAAACAATTTAATGAAATAGAATTAGATATATTACATTAGGTTTCTAAAGCTCTTGATCATTAGTTCTTGACTTTAATAGCGAAACCATTTCGTTTACATACAAAAGTTGCAAAAAATATATGACAAAATAGATTTGATAATACCGCATAATGTTAAAATAAGTAATGCAACAGTGATGATGTTGCCATTCAAAAATCAATAATTTATTTTTTAACAATATAAAGTAGTGATGTAAATAAAGTGGATGTATGATGAAAGTTATAATTATATACTTATTAATTTAGACGTATAATTTGACATTTGTAGCACATTTATGTAACGCACAAATATAGAAAGAAATCAGCAGTGGCTCTATTCCATTGGCTCTGCAATAATTCTTTCTTTGTGGATGATTTATTTTCTTTAAACGTATTCAAAACAATTCTCAAGGTCTCAAGGACGGGGTTAGTGGAGTACCCAGGAGAGGAAATGCTTCCTCCCTTTAAACTCCAGAAGAAAAGGAAAAAAGAGATGAAAAAGGAAGTAATAAAGTGTCATTAAGTCAACTAAGAGGTAGCTGTGAACTAAGAGATTGCTTGGGGGGGGGGGGGGGGGGTAGGGCCTAGGTCCTATCCCTTCCCCAAGTCTTCAGAAGACTGAATGTTGGGGCCCAAGCGGGCACCCAACAGAGAAGAGAAAAGAGGGGGATAGACTAGGTGCGCCCCGAGGGGCGCAGGGCCTTGAGCTTGAGATGTGCCTAGTAGCAGAAGAGGGGAAGAGCTTGCCAACAAATCGCGCAGTCCCAAAAGTAAGGGAGAAGTACAGCTGCTAGAGTCTGCAACTAAAAGGAGAGCAGATAAAACTAAGATGGACGGAACCGCTTTTTAGGGCGGAAAAAGATATCCTTCACCGATCGGGCAAGTAACGACCGGGGGCGCTTTCGCGTTCAAAACAATTCAGAGTATTAAAATATCGAAATAAAAACCATCTTTTCAAAATAGTTCAAAATATTGAACTATTGAAATTACAACCACTCTACTTCGAAAATTCTCAACCTGATTTGAAATCCATTTACAATAAATACGCTTGTAGAGATTTTAAGGGGACGGTAGACGTTGAAATGAGCAAAAATCGACTAAAAAAGTTTTTTTTTAATATATAACATTGTTTTACTCCTTTAACCTTTTGCTTACGGGTGGGACAGCGTTCATTCCAAACGAAGAACCTCCCAAAAAGACAGGTATTTGACATACCCTATCCCAAACAGTTCGATTCCCCTTTGCAGGCATTGGCGTCCATGGAAATCGCCGACAGAAACATTGCACCCTGCACATTGCACCCTGCTACGGAGGGTGCAATAGGGTATGTCAAATACCTGTCTCTTTAGGAGGTTCTTCATTTGGGATTGAAAACTGTCTCACCAGTAAGCAAAAGGTTAAATGCATTTTTTTTAAACGGAATTTTCAAAGGTTTAACATTTTTAAAATGCTCCATGCGTCTTAATTTTTGTTTGGGATGCATGAAATTTAGTAAGAAGACACTCTTCATACATTTTAATGAAACTGGGTATACATTTTATAATTGAACTTTATTAAAGTAATTAAAAGTGAATAATAACTCAATGATGAAAATTAAGTTTTAATGCAGAAAAATATTTTTTAAAAAATTAACTTTCTAAGGGATTTAAAAATGAATACCCAAATGTGTTCATAATGTGTTTTTGAGTGATCATAATGTAAAATTAATCAAAAATGTAAACAAATGGCACGCAAGGAGCATTTTCAAATTTTCGTTAAAAAAAATTAAATTTAAAAAGAAAATACAAAATTATAACAAAATTGAAAAAAATTGAATGGTATTTTATATAGTAATGTTAAGAAGAATATTTATACAAATTTTCATGCTTCTAAGTCAATAAATAAATTAAAAATATTTCAACGCCCACCGTCCCCTTAAAGGGCTATAAATGACTTTCAATCTATTTTTAGCTAATACTTTCAGTTTTCGCTCTAATTTCACCCGAATACCCCAACCATAGACCGTCAAAATATCAAATTATTTTACTAACTTTCTTGGTGATATATAAACTAGACTTATACAATATCTCTGAAGAGATTTAAGACTCAAGTGAATCCATAAACTTGCCTTGCGGGACATAAATACGTACTAGAATTTCATGCTTCTCATTATTCTTTTTAAGCCTCATCAATCCTTAAACATATTTAAATGTTCACTTCACTTCCTATTTTCTTTAAAATAAAACAGAATATATCGTGCTTGTGCACCCATATTTTACCAAGGAGGAAATAAATTGAGCTGCAATACCCATGACATTTTAAATGCTACAGCTTTCCCTCCCGTTAAAATATTTTAACGGGTCAAAATATTAAAATATTGAAATTATAGTCACTGTAGTTCAGAAAATAAGAACTTCCAAAATCAAATTATATATCTTTGGGGCTTTTAAAGGGCTACAAATTACTTCTTAAACTTTATAACCAGTATTTACAGTTTTTGAAATATAAGCATTATAAAATTGAAAAACAGAAATTATTCAATATTTTTCTACTTGACAAAATGATTCCTCAAGCGCTTTGTAAAAACAAATTATACACTTAGAAACTATAATTTCCTTTTAAACATTTTTGTTGCTTCTCATTTAGATCTATCTTTTATAATTTAGAAGATATTTCGAGTAAAAATAATCAAGTGAAGCAAAAAGTCTCTCGAACAAAAATATTTTGTTTTTAGAAAAAAAAAAGTTTAAAATATTAAAATATTGAAATTATTTTTATATATTCATAATCTATACCCTATTTCCAACAAAATAAGTAATAATTGTTTACTGCTTTATTTATTAGGTTCGGAGACATGGAGTTAGAAAGAAGGAGATAAAACTTCTATGAATGAAACTCTTGAAAATTCCATAAAGCTTTGAGAATTATATCTAGGTGTCGCTAGTGTTAGTAAAGTAGCTGTTATTTTTAGTTGACACAACAGAAAAACGTAGTATTTAGTATGTGTATATTTAATTACTTTTAAATTAAAGATTCCCTCATTATGAGTATAATTAACCAGTACTTTTTCATAGTTGTAGAATAGAGAACAGAATATAGGGAGAAAAAATAAATTGTAGGGCAAAACAATTTTCAATACGTAAGAATATTCTTTATTGTTTCAGTTCTACTTTGTATTGCGCTAATAATTTATTTTTACAAAATGGACAGTTTAAATAAATAGTTTAAGCCTTTCGCCCTCGAAATGCATACAATACAGGGCTACTTATCTTATCCCAGAGCCACCTGAATGATTGTCTCAAACGAGTTTGGTGTTTTCTTAATATGAAGTCTTAACTCCTTACTTTTACCTCCATGTTTGGAGACATAAGTGACCAAAGTATTTACATTTTTCTTAACGCTCCGATTTCAGCCAGAAGTAAGCCAAGTACTGATGGTATTTACATCCTAATATTTAATAAAACGATGTACATTTTTACACATCCTTAGTTATTTAACTCGTATAAGATACGAAAGCCCTTAGCTCATACGAAAGCCTTTAGCTCATACGAAAGGCCCTAGCTCATACGAAAGCCTTTAGCTCATACGAAAGGCCCTAGCTTATACGAAAGCCTTTAGCCATACGAAAGGCCCTAGCTCATACGAAAGCCTTTAGCTCATACGAAAGGCCCTAGCTCATACGAAAGTCTTTAGCTCATACGAAAGGCCCTAGCTCATACGAAAGCCTTTAGCTCATACGAAAGGCCCTAACTCATACGAAAGCCTTTAGCTCATACGAAAGGCCCTAGTTCATACGAAAGCCTTTAGCTCATACGAAAGGCCCTAGCTCATACGAAAGTCTTTTGCTCATACGAAAGGCCCTAGCTCATACGAAAAGCCCTAGCTCATACGAAAAGTCCTAGCTTATACAAAAAGTCCTGGCTCATACGAAAGCCCCTAGCTCATTTTTGATGAACAAACAGTTTGCCGAATCACAATCAATATAACTGCTTCTTGTGAGAACGTAAATTCTTTGTACTTCCTTAATAGACATATACATAATAAAATTAGGTGACTAAAATTATTTCAAGAGCGTTCTGAGCCCTCTTCATCAGGTCAAGATCAAATATAACTGCTTCAGTTGTATTTGAACTTTAGATCGATACGATATAACTAAAATATAACTGTGGCAGTTTTATTTGGTTTTTGGATTGATGCACACTGCTCCTGACTTGGTGAAGAGGGTTTTTAACTGTTTTGAAGCACTTGCAGTCATTTAATTATTATACCACATAAATATAAAACTGCTGCATGTGAGAACACTTTCAATACTTCCTTAAAGAAAGCAGACATATGCAAATTAAATCTGATTCAACTTCTTTAACTTCGGAAATTAAATTCCTGAAATCCTTAGCTAAATAAAGGGGTTTTAATCCTTCCATCGTTGATAAAGTTTTGGTAAAAATTACCAGCCAGAGTCCACTTCAATTATTTCTTCTGACAAAGATTCCGTTCCTAGAAAGTTGGTAGTTAAGCCCTTTTACGCTCCTTTAAGCTTTAAAATTTCTAGAGTTTTATCAACATTCAATTTTAAAGTGGGTTTTGACTAGTTAATAACTCCAGTTTCAATCCGTTAAATCTGTTATTCCGCACCTACATAAAAGTGGTATTTATTCTACTAATTGTCGGTGTAGGCCTACATTGGCCAGAAAAAAAGTGGTCTCAAGGAACATATCACAGAACATTCCAGAATAGTCGTTAGACAAGAAACATCAACCTAGTCATCCTGTTCTAAAAATCGTTTATTTTAATTTTCTCAGGCTAAAATCATTGCTCGTGCTCTCATTACATCTAAACCAGATTTTTTGGAAGGAGCATTTATTTATTTTAAATCTGACAGTCTTATTAATGATAAAACAGCAGTTCTTTAATAGCAGTTCTTTAATAATAAAACAGCAGTTCTTTAATAGCAGTTCTTTAATAATAAAACAGCAGTTCTTTAATAATAAAACACCATATCTTTAATAGCAGTTCTTTAATGTTAAACCAGCACGTCTCCTTGGCCTGGAAAAATATCCACCATGAACATCCTTGACTTTAAAAGTTAGCTCTTATTGTTTACACAATTGTTTTTCCTTCAAGTTATTTATTTCCTTCTTAATTCCTGTCTCATTCACTAGTGTGTAAGTAGATTGATCAGTTGCTAAGTTTAACTAATAGTGTTAGCTAATATAGCTTCCGAAACCGTAACTTTCTTATTTTGTTCATATTCTTCTGAGTTCCAGTTTTATATTTGGGTATGTTTCCAGTAGTTTATTCACATATTATTTGAATATGCTTCTTAATTTCAGCCATATTTACTTGTAATTTAATGCAGTTTATTTGAATACCTTTAATTGTTATAGTTACCTCCTTCTGCTTCCAAAATCGGATCCTTACTCCAATTTGTAATAGTACACACAATTCTAGTTTCATTGACTAGTAATTTTTTAGTAGTTCGATCATATGATATTTAATTCCATTTGTATGAAAACCGGTTGCTTTCATTATTCCTTTCCTTATATACATATAATGTATAAGAAAAGTATTGTCACGGGGTCTGAAATTTGAATTCGAGTTTTCGACGGGAGAGCACGTTTTAAGCATCCCTGAATACGAATCAGACGTTTTTGAGATGATGTTTGTGTGTGTGCGTGTGTGTGTGTGTGAAAGTATGTATGTGTGTATGTGTGTGTGAAAGTATGTGTGTGTATGTGAAAGTATGTGTGTGTGTGTATGTGTGTGTGTGTGCGTGTGAAAGTATGTGTGTGTGTGTGTGTGTGTGTGTCAGTGAGTCTGTGGAGACCATAACGGACGAACGAGTGGACCGATTCGAACGAAATTTGGTACAAAAATTACAATCCATGAATACTGGAAGCTTATTGTTTTTATACGCAATCGAATGCTCAGAACCCCCCTAAATTTTCGAGTGAAAGTTTAAAAAAATCATCAGAAAATTAAAAGCCTTATTAAAGTTACGCAAGTAGGCATTTCTTATGTATTTTTTCTATAGAAAACGGTTGACATAAGCTTTAGAACGCTAGCATGAACCGTTCTTGAGATATTGCACATTTTTCAAAAAAATTATCAAAAAATTATATAAAATAAAAAAACGTATTTCCTATTGAGAAACATGTTCACTTTTCATATGTAATATCATGTGATAAATATGGTGACATCATTTTCGTGGATCCTAGCTCGGTCCATTCATGAAAAAAGATACTTTGAATAATACTTTTGTATTTGAACGCCAATAGTTATTTATCTGCTATAAGAATAAATTATTTCTCCATCCGTAACGCTTGGCGAGATTTTGGCGACGAATTTGGCGGAATGTCGCTAACTTGGCGGCTTTTTTAAATGTTACCATATCAAAGAAAATCTCGCCAAATGGATAAAAATGGCGCTAAATCAATGAAAATAACGACTATTTGATGAAAATTCAATATCTTGGAAAAATATATCTACTACTAGCAGCATACCCGTTCTTCGTACGGAATTTATAATATAAAGAAACTTAAAATTCGCAATCATGTGCAAATTCTGTTAAAATATTAAATTTATTGCTCCTAAAGAGAAGTTTAAGAATATCTGTTCTCACTGTGCAAAATTATCTTCATGGGCAAATCTGAAGAATAAAACATCCTGGCCCCTTTTGTAAGCAAATTTACAAAAACAAAGGAATTGAATCAATATATGCAACCCCGTACTACTTATATTGTCGCAGATTAGAAAATATGCCAGTGTGCTAGTAGAAGAATACCCGTATTACAATATGAGTCTCAAAAATATTTGCCAAAATAAAAGAGATGACGTAATAAATTGGAAATATCAATAATCCTCGTAATCTTTATACCAGAAGGCGTAATTTATTCCAATATATGCCAATATATAACAAAATATATGCCAATATACCTGTACTACTTTTATTCTCATAGATTAGAAGATATAATGCATTTGTAGAAGATTACTCGTACAACGTACTATATATGAGTTTCAACAATTTTCGTCATAATGAAACAATGGCATAATAACTTGAAAATATCAATAATCCCTGAATCAACAGTCCCCGAAAATATCAATTATAAGAATGTTTAAACCTGAAGACCGTAATTGATATTATCCAGTCAAAAATGCAATGTCAATGTCATTTATTTTATATACATATCTTTATTTTTCAAATCGGAAAAGATTTAATATAAAATCGTATGCGGCATAACACATTGGATCCGTTGCTAAGCGACATGATATAATTTGCTTCAAATAAATTGATGGAAATCATATCGTCTGAATAATGCGATCTCCATGGAAGGTTTGGCGACATTTTAGTCAATTTAGCGATAACTTAAAAAATCGCCAAATTTATCGCCAAGTGGGGCTGTAGAACAGATAGACCCATTTTGCGACAAATTGACGAAACATCATCACAATACTATCCCCTAACAAAATACAATTATTTTCATTTATTAAGCGCGATTTTATCAATTCCAGGATATTTTTATAGACTCACAAATACTTTTATCAATTTCGTGATATTAAAAAAATTCGTTAAATGTGTTACTAAGTAGAATGGATGGACTGATCGACAAATGCTACCGAAACATCATTTCAGTACTCTATTCTAAAAAGCAAATCATTGATTTGAGCCAATTTTATAAATTTGGAAACATTTCCGCTAATTTGGTAAAGTTTAAGAGAAGTTACCAAGTTATTTAGAGATATTCCGCTAAATTCGTAGCTCTGAATTTGCAGATCTGAAGAATAAAATATCCTGATCCCGTTTGTATATACTAAATGAAAACACTAAAATTGTATTATAGATACACCCGTTCTAATCTTTTTCTTCTTCAACAATCGGCTAAATGAATTTATTGGGTAAACACAATATATGAGTTTATTAGCTAAACACAATTATATGAGATGGAAACCACTTTGCTAAAATAAATGAAAGTCATGTACACGGTCGGCAATTTATATAATTAAAAGAACAATCAAACCGTTCATTTAAAAATATATTTTTACATCCATTTATTTATTATTCAAATAGAAAAAATAATAATAAATATTAACAACACATTTAATTTCATTCCGTTGCCGAGCAACATGATATAAGATAGAATCTTCCTCATAAAATGCAAAATTTAATAGCCATTTTTATTTCTTTATACTTTTCACTCTTCAGTAAAAGCTTGTATAATATAAACCAAGGAGATAGATTTCCCATTTAAACCATGTTTCAAACAATTGAAGTTTTCAGAAAGTGACTAATTAGTGCAAAAAATCTCCCCCCAAACTCTGAGATACAGTTTTAATTCACTTTCAAACGATTTTCAAGCTTTTCGTTTGGATAAACCACGGAGTTAGAGAGGAGAACTCCTAAGAAAAAGTTTCGTTTTTCATTAATATCTCGACAACCCCTGGTCTTAGATACTCGAAACTTGGACTAAATTTATGGGGGGCTATTTAAAGGCTATCCACAAAATTTCATCAAATTCGATTCAGCCGTTCTCCCGTGAGGATGAGACAAACGAAAATATCGTTTTTTACTAATATCTCGAGAACCACTGATTGTAGAAACTCCATATATGGACTAACTTTTAAGTGGGACTATTTCAAGGCTACCCACAAAATTTCATCAAATTCGGTTCAGCCGTTCTCCCGTGATGATGGGACAAACAGTCAGACAGACAGACAGACAGACATACAGGCAGATTTTCATCTTTATTTATATAGATAAGAATAACCTATTTTGTTTTTACTGTAAAAGTAGTAAATACATTGCATTATATAAGGAAAGTCATGTGCTGCCCACATCAGATTTTCTTTTGATATAGATTGGTCTATTTCTTCCTTTCTCTAATTTCTCCCTGTTCCCTTATTGTTGTTAATAATAGAAAGATTTTAATTTCTTTCTCGCTGAGTTTTATTTTAAACATCATATCAATCCGGGTCTTTCTGTTGCATTTCTTTCGCTTGGCGCCTATGTAGGCTAGGGTGAAGCCGCCTTATTTCCCTGTGTTGATATTTTTATGTCTAGGGTCCCGTTCCAATGTTTGTTACCCCTGCTACAAATCCGCGCTTTTGGTTTTCCAAATATATGTATTCCAGTGTTTTTTGGCCTGCCGCCTTACAGTCCTTACTTAGCGTTTGTTAAGTAAAGAAATTGTTTTGACCTGATAAACAAGGATCAGTTCTCGCTCGAAACAATTGTCGTCACGCAACTTCATGTAATTTGTCTGCTTTCTTTAATCTTTTGCTTACGGGTGGGACAGCGTCCTTCCGTAAGCAAAAGGTTAAGAGGAAGTACTGAAAATAGTTTAATGACCATATGTTTGCTTCTATTAAAGAAGTACACAAAAATATGAATTCGTCAAATATTTTATTAAAAATAAAGTCTTCATCTGCCATTTTGAAAAGAACCAGTTCTTTTAACGTACTTTGATTTGTGAATTAACAATTTTGAACTCATTGGTTTGTTTTTACACACCAATCACAGCCACTGAAATAAAACGTTTTGCTTACTTTTTTATTTTGTCGAGTTGCCATTTAAAATCTCCAAATGAAAAAAATAAAATTAGTTTACATATGCCAATTTGATATAATTTCACAAGAAAAGAATAGGACTACATTTGTCGCGATAAAACTGGATTGGTTATATATAAATAATTAAGTAAAGAAAATAATTCCTGTCTATAGGAAAAGCCGTATACTGCAGACATTAGAATACCGTTTCAGCAAATTACACACAACAATCTGCTACTCAAAAGTCCAGTCGCCAAGAAACATTAATTACAACGTCTGGAAAACATCTTTCTGGAGCACATCCAATTTAACGAAAATTTAAAATGAAAGTAAATCCCCTGAAATCTGATTCAGCAAAACGTTTCAATAAACCCTTAACTAAAGAAAAGATTATTGAAGTTGAGGATTTTTTTTTACCGTCAGACGATTCCCCATAGAATTGGATCAAAAAATATTCGGTCAAAGATAGAAATCTTTAGCGAACTTGCAGATTAATTCCCTTTTATCCAATTGGTATATTTTCTTTTACCGTTTTAAATGGATAAAATGAGTAATTCTGAAACGTAGTTTTAAATCTTGAAAATCTATAAAACTGTGATTCTTTAGAAATATACAGAAAAGTCATAATTATTTGATAATACAGAATAATTTAGAAATATATTTACTTTCATACATTTGATCTCTACTATTAAAATATTTTATCGTGTCTATCTATATGTGTATGTATCTATATCAATATATGAATGTTCTCCATGATCCGAAATGTTCTTTATGAAGACTTAAGTTTGGTATTAAGATGGATCTTGGTATTAAAATAATCTGATATGGGTAGCGCATGATTTTCCCTACACAGTGCAATGACTTATTTCACAGTAAACTAATGGTGTACAAGAATCATGGCACAATGTTTTAAAAGTTTAATTGTACAGGCGTCAAAAATACCGAAACACACGACCGCAATTACTAAATGTATTTCGCAGACCAAAACGGATGATATGTTTCGATAGATATTCATGTCTTCTACAAATATCAATATTTAAAATTCATATAAGGGGCCATCTTCGTAGTTATTTTAGCACTAATTCCTAAATCTTCAAGAACAAAACCAATTGGTCATTACATATTCGGATTCACCGAAAATTTTAATGCCGATTTAAAAAAAATAATCAGAAAAAGCCTAAAATTGACCGAGAAAATCCTTAAAAACCAGTAAGGGTGCGTTTAAAAATTGAACTCTGCAGCAGAAAGGAAGAAATCCGATCGGATAGTCTAGTTCCAAAACTATGTAGTATTTTGTGACTTTCATCTACGTTTTGTTTTAGTGTTACACATAGTCGTTGTTTTTTAAACATCGGTGAAGAGTTAGGTGCGGTGTTCGATGTTTTCAATCATAGATCGTTTTCAAATAACACCCGATGTTTTCTTCCAATAACTTTGGGAATGGTCCTCGATAAGAGTAATAATCATCGAATTCTGAATAAAATTTTATAGCACACTAGTGTGATTGATTATTGTAATAATATTGAGCTCAATATTGCACGGATGAAACTGAAATGCTTGTACACCGATGTTTCAAACGGAACTAGATCAAATAGCGTTAAAATTAACAGATGTTTCTATTCATAAATTTTTATTAATATTAGTTTAATAATTATTATTAAATATTTCAAATATGTTTGCATATTAAAATTTATACGAATTTTGTTTGATTTTTTAGTAGAAAAGTATGCAAGAACAATTTTCTTGAAACATTGATTTATCGCGAATATAAATCCCCCAAACTGAAAACCCATTGAACATTTTAAAATGTTCTCTAGAATCTGAATATGTAATTATCAATGGGCATAGCCCCTGAGGGTATTGGAACTCATGCCAAAATAACTATGAAAGAAGCCTTTCAAGCAAATTTTAGATATTGATATTTGTAGATGGCATTAAATCCCTATCAAGTGCTATCTTCCGTTTCGTTCTGCAAGGTAAATTGTGCAATTGCAATTGTTTAATTATTTATTTATTTTTTACAGTTGTACATTAACATTTGCTGCTTGATTGAATGACAATGTATAAAACTATTTTGAAGTATCCAATTAACTTCGCGCAATTCTAACTTGACTATAATAGAAATACTGCTCTCTATTAAACCATTTTAGTCATTAGCAAACATTGAAATCTCGATTATTTTTGTTAATTAAACCTCATTTTTGCCGATTTCTTCAATTTAGCTAAATTTTCAAAAACTCACCAAGTTGGCTATATTTTGTCACGTTTATCGCCAATGTCAGCCTGTTTAAGAATATTTGATATTTTGATTTTCTGCAACTTATTTGATACATTTATCTGAAAAGTGCTATATTTCAAGAACAGTTCATGGCATCGATGCCATTCGTTTTCTAAAATTGCATAAGAAATGATTAATTATTTAACATCATTAAAGATCCCGATTTTTTCATTCCTTTTTTCAAAAATTCATTTGAAATTTAAGAGTCCTCCGAACATTTGATCGCGTTTAAAATGAATAGGGTTCCATTATTTACTGATTGTAATAACCGTATCAACTTACATTCGAAACACTCCATTCGTTGGTGAAATATCGCTTCCACAAACTGGCAAGCACATATGAACACAAACTAACATACATACACACTAACATGCATATGCACTCACAGACATCGCCTCAAAAATTTTCGATTCGAGTTCATGGATGCTTAAAATATGCTCATCCGTCGAAAACTTGAATTCGAATATTCAACCCCGTCAACATACTTTTCCTATACATTATGTACTGTATATGTAGGAAAATTAATAAAAGTTCAGGTTTATACACTGGGTTTTTCAAATTTATAAAAGATTAAAGTTTCGTAATTAAAAACAATTGTTGAAAAATTTCTTTAATTAGAAATATTTTATTGAAGAAAAACTCTTACAATAATTTCTAATGCTGTCTTCATTTCTGGTTCTCGTTGTTGCTTTACAAATAACGAACTGTGTTTCTGTAATAAGGAAAGGTGATAAAGAAAGCTCTTACTAGCTTCTGTAATAAGGAAAGGTGATAAAGAAAGCTCTAACTAGCTTCTGTAACAAGGAAAGGTGATAAAGAAAGCTCTTACTAGTTTATTTATTATTTTCTCATATTCTATAATATAGTATAGAAAAAGTACTGTTTTCACGAAAATTTTCGAATTCGAGATTTGGATGACAATGTATGTTTTAAGACCTCCTGAACACGCTTTGACTATTGGAGTGATGTTTTGTCTGTATGTATGTATGTGTTTGATTTCGATGACCACAGATATTAAAGGCTTTTCACTAAGCTATATGTCAGTCTTTGTTATCGAAAAATTTAAAAGTAGGCAGAATTTTTTTAATTCGAGCGAAAATTTCGAAATTTATTCAAAATTTTATATTTTTAACGTGGCATCATGGGACTCAATTTGGCATAATCATGCATAAAAGGGGTTTATTTGTAGCTCAATAATCACGAATTTAATAATTCATAACAGTTTCAATCACTGTTATGAAAGATAGCCATGATACATTTTTGTTTGTTTGTGAGATCATTAGCCCCTCTAGGGGGAAAGGTTTCCCTCTCCGAGAGGTACATTGTCAAGTATGGTATCCATCTAAAGATTTTTTCAAGCCCTTTAGAGTGAGGGGTAGCAAGCTATAAATGCATATATATAATATATATGCATATAATAGTATATAATAATATATATATAATGTAATATGCATATAATAATATATATATATATATATATATATATATGCATATAAACCTATAGAGCATTTGGACTCACGATACAGATATTTCAAAATTTTTCATATAAAATTTGATAAATAAAATTCTTCTACAAGGTATCAAAAAGTTCGGAGACTGCGCTGATATCTCCAACCCTGATTGGAGGAGAGGGGAGCTATTTTACCCTGACGTAGAGGCACATGTGAAGCGAGATGTGAAAAGGAAGAAGCAAATCCGCAGTGCAGGGTTTTTCCAGACAATGCGTGTCAGTGAACTGTAGTCGTTCGCGTTCGTCGTAAACAGAAATGACGTTTGAAGAACAACGTGCGAATATCAAATTCTGCCAGCGTTTGGGGAAATCGCCGACAGAAACATTGCACCTGATGCAAGCAGTGTGATACTGTAATCACATATTTGTATACGTAACCCTGGGAAAAGAAAAGGAAATGTGTATTGTAATTGAAATGTATACAATGTTTGTGATTTATGTTTATAACTAGGCCTTTGCACAGACGGAATTAGGATTTTTTGGCACCGTTGGATTGTGTGCGCACTGACATGGATTGTAAATATTCAGAGATTTAATTGCAGCAAAATGTCAAAGTTGAGCTACAAATCTTTGAAAAGTTATAGCCCTGTCAAGTGTGGCTCGCGTCGGGGTTTCGTCCTTGGACCACCCGGTTGTAGAATGCCCTCTGGTTCTTGTATTTGAGTGGAGCGCATAAAAAATGAGCGTCGCTTCAAAAACCAATGGTGTGAAGCATTTTTGGACCGCCTTTTTTTTATTGCGTTTTGGGAAGCAGCGAATGGGAAGTGGGGGACTTCCTCCCTGTTTTTGTCGCTCCCCTTCTTTTAAAATTCTGGAAGTTTTAGAAATTTGAAAAAAAGGTCAGACGCAAGCTGATGTTTGATGGAGAAAGGTCTCCTGGGTTCCTTTGAGCACCTGTGCGAGGAACGCATCCGTGCAACGAAGTAGGCGGCCTTGACGGCACTTGTCGTGCGGCAGTTTCTACAAGTTTCACTGAACCGGCACATGTTACCTAACCAGGGGTAACAGACTCTAGAGTAGCATATATATTTCTCCAGAAGCAGCTTTCTGTTTATTTGCAGCTGTGACAGGGCTTAGTCACAGCTATTTTAGAACGGTTTTGACTATTTTCAGCCAAATCTTCACTACGAAAGTGCGTGGACTGAGTCTTGTAGGGGTACCTATCCCGGGTTCCTAACAGCAGACCACCTACGAAGTGGAGCTTCTCGTCATTGTTTTTGTGGTTGCAGAGCAACACAGCTCTGCCTCCAAAACGGCGCGGTGTAGGACCTTTTGCTCCTTTAGCTGCATTTAAGCCGTGGTAACTGTAATACTGTGTGTACGGAATATGGGCGGAGCATCAATCCAGGGCTCCTAAGCAGCAGCCAATCTCTACAAATAAAGTATCTGATCTCCACTCTTTAGGCAAAGGCCTGTACGTAGATCTCACAAGATCCACTGGGATCAAGCCAAAGTAAGAGGAGGAGAAGGAAAGTGGATAGTGTGCCCATCTCCAAAGTAATACTTGGCAAAGTTTTCGTCACCGGATGATACGCAACAGTGTTTTCTCAGACTGGTAGTGTTTTCCATGAACTATTCAAATAAATGAACCAAACTTCAATTAAGCGTGCCACCCATTCCAACGTGCAGAGGGCATTCTACAACCGGGTGGTCCAAGGACCGAAACCCCGACGCGAGCCACACCTGACAGGGCTATAACTTTTCAAAGATTTGTAGCTCAACTTTGACATTTTGCTGCAATTAAATCTCTGAATATTTACAATCGATGTCAGTGCGCACACAACCCAACGGCGCCAAAAAATCCCAATTCCGTCTGTGCAAAGGCCTAGCTATAAACATAAATCACAAACATTGTATACATTTCAATTACAATACACATTTCCTTTTTTTCCCAGGGTTACGTATACAAATATGTGATTACAGTATCACATATCTCACCCCCCTGAACAGAAAAGAAGTCAAGCTAGGTTTACAAAATATTATATAGTACACTTTACATCATCATTATTTGTTTACAGATTTTCCATCACTTTTCTCAACAGTTCACAATTTTTTTTTACAGTTCGAATCATATACACTTACACACAATAAGCATCATTTGATTTAACAATTGTATATTTTCATAATTCTATACTCTACACATTGTAATTTACAACGCAATACGACCAAAACAAAACAACAGTCAGTTCAGGCGGCGTTTTTCCCCTACTGTTTATCTCAACACATATGTTTGAAACCGTGGCGACCAACAAACCCTTCTCCGAAATCGCTCGAAGACCGGAAGTCCGGATTCGCGCCTTTACGTAGTTTGATTCAGAGCTGAAGCGCGGCTGACTGTCCGCATCGCCATTCACATCGTCTTTCCAGCTTATCACAAGCACAAGAGCAGGTAAGTGATCTAGCATGTTTTTTAGCATGTTATATTGTTCACACTTACGCGAGTCATTTGATGTGGAAATGAATTTTGGCTGTCTAATTTTACAAGTCAGTTCATTCTCTTTGTCATCTGACCTGCGTGCTACATTGGCGGGAAATCCAAATCGTCACAGACACTGTGTTAAAAATCAGCCTTGATCTCTCTCTCCGTCTGTTATTTTACTTATTCATACTTCAAAACTTCACTTACGTATATTTTGCATGTGTTTTAAAATTTTATTTATTTTATTTTTGCGCATTTGCATGTATTCACGAGTTAACCCAATTTTTTTGAATAACATCTATAGATTTACCTAGGACACCTTTTAAATTTAATGTTTTAGTATTTAAATAATATACGACCCGCGTATAAATACCCGCTATTGGTTCGCTACATGAATCATGCGTCTAACGCAGCTATATTTCTTATTTATTTATTTATATTTTTATTCTTAATTTATCTTTTGTTATTCACTTATTTTTTATATTAAATCTGTATATATTTTTATTCCTCTGTGATTCTCTAATCTTGTACATAATTATTCATTTTTACTATGAGTTCATTACCTATGTATTAATGCATTTCCTCCTTGCCTATCTGTTGGTACCCGCATGTAACGCTTCTCCCGCGCTGCAACGAATGACCTTGGATTTTCGCCTGCATACTTTGTCTTCGGAACCAGTTTTTTCACACCGAAAGAGTCCGAGCTTATGGAGTCTGAAGGTGAGAAAAAACTGGTTCCGAAGACAAAGTATGCAGGCGAAAATCCAAGGTCATTCGTTGCAGCGCGGGAGAAGCGTTACATACGGGTACCAACAGATAGGCATGGAGGAAATGCATTAATACATAGGTAATGAACTCATAGTAAAAATGAATAATTATGTACAAGATTAGAGAATCACAGAGGAATAAAAATATATACAGATTTAATATAAAAAAAAAGTGAATAACAAAAGATAAATTAAGAATAAAAATATAAATAAATAAATAAGAAATATAGCTGCGTTAGACGCATGATTCATGTAGCGAACCAATAACGGGTATTTTATACGCGGGTCGTATATTATTTAAATACTAAAACATTAAATTTAAAAGGTGTCCTAGGTAAATCTATAGATGTTATTCAAAAAATTGGGTTAACTCGTGAATACATGCAAATGCGCAAAAATAAAATAAATAAAATTTTAAAACACATGGAAAATATACGTAAGTGAAGTTTTGAAGTATGAATAAGTAAAATAACAAACGGAGAGAGAGATCAAGGCTGATTTTTAATACAGTGTCTGTGACGATTTGGATTTCCCGCCAATGTAGCACGCAGGTCAGATGACAAAGAAAATGAACTGACTTGTAAAATTAGACAGCCAAAATTCATTTCCACATCAAATGACTCGCGTAAGTGTGAACAATATAACATGCTAAAAAACATGCTAGATCACTTACCTGCTCTTGTGCTTGTGATCAGCTGGAAAGACGATGTGAATGGCGATGCGGACAGTCAGCCGCGCTTCAGCTCTGAATCAAACTACGTAAAGGCGCGAATCCGGACTTCCGGTCTTCGAGCGATTTCGGAGAAGGGTTTGTTGGTCGCCACGGTTTCAAACATATGTGTTGAGATAAACAGAAGGGGAAAAACGCCGCCTGGACTGACAGTTGTTTTGTTTTGGTCGTATTGCGTTGTAAATTACAATGTGTAGAGTATAGAATTGTGAAAATATACAATTGTTAAATCAAATGATGCTTATTGTGTGTAAGTGTATATGATTCGAACTGTAAAAAAAAATTGTGAACTGTTGAGAAAAGTGATGGAAAATCTGTAAACAAATAATGATGATGTAAAGTGTACTATATAATATTTTGTAAACCTAGTTTGACTTCTTTTCTGTTCAGGGGGGGTGAGATATGTGATACTGTAATCACATATTTGTATACGTAACCCTGGGAAAAAAAAGGAAATGTGTATTGTAATTGAAATGTATACAATGTTTGTGATTTATGTTTATAGCTAGGCCTTTGCACAGACGGAATTGGGATTTTTTGGCGCCGTTGGGTTGTGTGCGCACTGACATGGATTGTAAATATTCAGAGATTTAATTGCAGCAAAATGTCAAAGTTGAGCTACAAATCTTTGAAAAGTTATAGCCCTGTCAGGTGTGGCTCGCGTCGGGGTTTCGGTCCTTGGACCACCCGGTTGTAGAATGCCCTCTGGTTCTTGTGTTTGAGTGGAGCGCATAAAAAATGAGCGTCGCTTCAAAAACCAATGGTGTGAAGCATTTTTGGACCGCCTTTTTTTTAATTGCGTTTTGGGAAGAAGCGAATGGGAAGTGGGGGACTTCCTTCCTGTTTTTGTCGCTCCCCTTCTTTTAAAATTCTGGAAGTTTTAGAAATTTGAAAAAAAGTTCAGACGCAAGCTGATGTTTGATGGAGAAAGGTCTCCTGGGTTCCTTTGAGCACCTGTGCGAGGAACGCATCCGTGCAACGAAGTAGGCGGCCTTGACGGCACTTGTCGTGCGGCAGTTTCTACAAGTTTCACTGAACCGGCACATGTTACCTAACCAGGGATAACAGACTCTAGAGTAGCATATATATTTCTCCAGAAACAGCTTTCTGTTTATTTGCAGCTGTGACAGGGCTTAGTCACAGCTATTTTAGAACGGTTTCGACTATTTTCAGCCAAATCTTCACTACGAAAGTGCGTGGACTGAATCTTGTAGGGGTACCTATCCCGGGCTCCTAAGCAGCAGACCACCTACGAAGTGGAGCTTCTCGTCATTGTTTTTGTGGTTGCAGTACAACACAGCTCTGCCTCCAAAACGGCGCGGTGTAGGACCTTTTGCTCCTTTAGCTGCATTTAAGCCGTGGTAACTGTAATACTGTGTGTACGGAATATGTGCGGAGCATCAATCCAGGGCTCCTAAGCAGCAGCCAATCTCTACAAATAAAGTATCTGATCTCCACTCTTTAGGCAAAGGCCTGTACGTAGATCTCACAAGATCCACTGGGATCAAGCCAAAGTAAGAGGAGGAGAAGGAAAGTGGACAGTGTGCCCATCTCCAAAATAATACTTGGCAAAAGTTTTCGTCACCGGATGATACGCAACAGTGTTTTCTCAGACTGGTAGTGTTTTCCATGAACTATTCAAATAAATGAACCAAACTTCAATTAAGCGTGCCACCCATACCAACGTGCAGAGGTCAGCTACAGCACGCAGTGGAGTTCGTATGTAATGAAGGTATGAGAATTATATATTGATTTTAAAATGTGTATATGAATGTTTAAGCTTAATTTGTGTGAGCCAATAGTGTAAGGGCAAATGTTATGCTAAATGGGAGATTTGCAAAATTGAATATATATATATATATGGTATTTTTAACAAAAAGTAATCAATTACAAGTTTGGATGATAAATAAAATAAATATGCAAATTAATGCAAAATAAACTGTGCACCCCGAGGTCAAGCTTGGGTAAATTGGGAACTCATTTGTAATTGTGTATTTTGTATTTAATGTTGAATTGAGATTTCATGTGTTTTGTAAATAAATTGTTAAGTGGCCACAAAAAAGGGAGTGATTAATTGTTTTAGCAAACGAAATGTACTTAGGTCCAATCGGACCCCACTATACTTTAACGCGCTTGAGCCTGGTGGAACTATTTGGTGAGTATCTTTAATGCATTTATGTGTTTAACTTTTATTGTATTTATGTGTAAAATCCACCTCACCACAAGCAGCAGGCGCAATGTGTCTGTCGGCTGATTGCAGCAGGTGCAATGTTTCTGTCGGTGATTTCTCCAAACGCTGGCAGAATTTGATATTCGCACGTTGTTCTTCAAACGTCATTTCCGTTTACGACGAACGCGAACGACTACAGTTCACTGTCACGCATTGTCTGGAAAAACACTTGTTTCTTTCTTTTCCTATCTCGCGTCACATGTGCCTCTACGCCACGGTAAAGTAATTCCCCTGTCCTCCAATCAAGGTTAGAGATATCAGCACAGTCTCCGAACCCTTTGATCCTACTTTGTATAAATGGATTCTAGTGTGATAAAGTCGAATTTAGCCACACCCCAGTTCATTTTTAATAACAGTTTCGATTTCTGTAGATGTGAACGTCAAACACGGACAACGGAGAAATAAAAAAATAGAGGGTTGCAAATAGCAGTCTGCGTTCATTTAGGTATACTCGTCAGGGCTTTTTAGACTAAAGAAGAAAAACCCTTGATTTCGGAAACATAAGCATGTTTTCTTGTCTTTATTTGCACAGCATTTTACGTTGGAATGCAGTTTGTTATAAACATAAGTTCCCAGGTTTCATTTTATGTAGAAATCGGAAACAGTATTCCAGGGTACAGTATCACAATATTCCAGGGGAAACCTGACTGCTTGGTTAATCAGTTACAACAAAATATACAGTTCAGTCGGTGAATCGTATTTGAAAGAAATATATTATTTTTAATCACAGTTGCTAAACAGGGGTGGGGACGGGGCAAGTAGTGTGTATAACATAAGAATTTTAAGATTTTGACGTTGATTTCTTCAGTATTGAAAATTATTGAACTTGAACGGTTTTCGAATAAAGTTTTTGCCCGAGCTTGAGCAGCACGTTCTAGCAAAATACGACAAAGCGAGGAAATGATATAGCGACATATCTATCGTCATTTAGTTGATTTGCAGGATAGAAATGCAAATTTTAAAAAGCTATAATGAAATTTTTCTAACGAAAGGCACTATATAACGATAATAATTTCTAATGTGAAAATACAATATAACGAAATGTCTTACTTTATTCGCTAAAAAAACCAAAGAATAGAACAGAAGAATATATATATTGTATGCAATATTGTATACATATTTATATTGTATGCAATAATCAAAATATAGTTTTATATTTTAGAAATTAATAAAAAATCTTATGGTAGTGGCATATGACTTTCGCTACATAATGCAATGAATTTATTTCTTTCACAGCAAAAGAGTATGCACAAAATCCACAGTACAATGGCGGATTTAAGTGTTCGACACACACTTGAACACGAAACAACTCGTTTTAGCGTGTGTGTGTCTTTTTTGTGCAAGGCATATATTTTAAATAACTATTGAATTCGGTTTTCAGTTTGATTTGCAGACTACAAGAAAGAATTAGCGTCGAAATAGCGAGCACAGCTTCCAAGATAGTTGTAAACTGTACGTGTACAAATTCCTAAGCAATAATTCGTACTCCCAAATACCATAAAACATTAATTAAAACGGATAAAAATGTCCTTCAAAGTTCATCCAATTTAATAACATTTTAAAACTAAAAATAAACCCTCTGAAATCTGATTCAACAAAACGTTTCAGTAAATATTTTCTAAAGAAATGTTGATCTAAGTAAGAGGTTGTTTTCGTTTGCAGACGATTCTCCATAGAATTGAATCCCAGAAATCCTCGATCAAAGATATAAATTGGCTAGGAAGTTGGCTATTAATTCTTTTTTTATCCTATTGGTTTGATTTTATCGAATTTATGTATAAAATGCTATATAATTCATTTATTTTAAGAAGCAGTTTCAAATCTTAAAATCTTCAAAAGTTTTCTATTAGGGCGATTTTAAACACAAAATACTGAATTATTAGAAAATACAATAATTGTTTCGTAAATTATTGTTAGATTAACTATATATATATTTAATTTTAATGAATTTTAAAATTGCGTTTTTATATTTTATTGTATTATATTGTTCAATGTTCTATCGGTTAGTATGTGGGTCTGAATAAAGTAAGATACAACCAACAACATGACTTCTTCAGAATAAAAGTGCGTTTGTACCCTATATGTAAAAAATCTGATGTGGGCAACACATGACTTTCCTTATATAATATAATGAATTTGCTTCTTTTACAGTAAAAAAATAGGTTTTTCTTATAGTAGATACTTATATTCTTTCCAAGATATTGAATGTTGGTCAATAAGTCGTCATTTTCATTGATTTAGAGTCATTTTTATCCATTTGGCAAGATTTTCGTTAATTTGGCAGCATTAAAAAAAGTTGCCAAGTTGGCGACATTCCACCTAATTCGTCGCCAAAATCTCGTCAAGCGTTGTAAACGGAGACATAAATTATTCTTATAGCAGATAAATGACTATTGGTGTTCAAATACAAAAGTATTACTCAAAGTATCTTTTCTCATGAATGGAACAAGCTAGATCCACAAGAATAATGCCACTCAATTTATCGCATTATATTACATATGAAAAGTGAAAAGGTTTCTCAACAGTTAATATATATTTTTTAATTTGTGGGATTTTTTGATAAATTTATTTTAAAAATGTGCAATATCTCGAGAATGATTCATGCTAGCGTTCTAAAGTTTATTTCAGTCGTTTTCTGAGGAAACATTACATAAGAAATGTCTATTTGCGCAAGCTTAATAAAACTTTTGATTTTTTGATGATTTTTTCAAAATTTCACTCGAAAATTTAGGGAGGTTCTGAAAATTCGATAACGTTTAAAAATAATATGCTTCCAGTATTAACGGATTGTGATTTTTGTACCAAATTTCATTCGAATCATTCCATTCGTTCGTGAGATATCGTCTCCACGGACTCAGTGACACACACACACACACACAGACGCACACATACTTTCACACACACACACACACATCACTTCAAAAATGTTCGATTCGTGATCAGGGATGCTTGAAACATGCTCTCCCATCGAAAACCCGAATTCGAATTTTCGACCCCGTCACAATACTTTCCTTATACATTATGTATATAAGGAAAGTAAAAACATCTATTGTAATCGGTTTATCCGTCTATCTATCTATCCACATGCAACACGGCAAAGTTCACCAGGTTTGTTTATACAAAATTCTGATAAAACATCTAAAGACAATTTTGTAGAGTCAAAACAAAATGTGATAAAATAAGTTAAAATTTAAGCGGTTAAAAGTAATTTTATATTTTTGTTCCCTTGTTCTTCAATGGTAGAAAAAGACACCTTGTATTTAGTCAAATAAATGTTATAAAAACCCATGTTTCTATTCAAAATTTTGATACTGAGATAATTAAATTATTCTTAACAATTCATTAACAGAGCACGTGATATATGTGCTAAATCTTATCATTTGCTATCATCGTTGAGGGAACAAACTCTATGGAACAAACACTTAGGTTACGTGACAATGTCGAACAACGCTCCTTATTGAAGTACATCTATATCAACATCATGGAGCTTTTACTCGCAGATCACTTGAATACATTGTAGATGGTATGATCAGCTAATAACTGAGTTTTGTCTTCATACGCATATTCTGAGTGCAGTGTCTAAAAGGTTTCCATAGCAAAGAAAATTTGTGTTGAACATCCATTTTGAAATCTTTATTACTGAAATATGGAACGACATTAATACTATGTGGAGTTTTAATTCTAGATATCTGTTGACTGGAACTGCTACCGTGAGTTTAATAGAACAAAATGTCTGTATTTAATTATTAATAGCGTTAAATAGATGAACTGTAAAAGCGAAGATCTACAGTTCTTAAGCCTCTGCAGTGTCGAGTTAGCTTAACTGCAATAATAGTTTAAGTTATGCAATTTTAAAAGTATTGAGTAATTCCATTTGAAAACTGATGAGATATGCTATTTGGGAACTATTGAGTTATGCTATTTGGGAACTATTGAGTTCTGTTATTAGAGAACTATTTAGATGTGCTATTTGGGAGTTATTGAGTTATGCAATTTGAGAACTCTTAAGTTATGCTATTTGAGCACTATTGAGTTATGTTATTAAAGAATTATTTGGATATGCTATTTGGGAACTATTAAGTTATGCTATTTGGGAACTATTGAGTTATGCTATTTGAGAACTATTGAGTTATGCTATTTGAGAACTATTGAATTATGTTATTAGAGAACTATTTATATATGCTATTTGGGAACTATTGAGTTATGCTATTTAGGAACTATTGAGTTATGCTATTTCAGAACTATTGAGTTATGTTATTAAAGAACAATTTAGATATGCTATTTGGGAACTATTAAGTTATGCTATTTGAGAACTATTGAGTTATGTTATTGAGAAATATTGAGTTATGTTTTTAGAGAACTATTTAGATATGCTATTTGAAAACTATTAAGTTATGCTATTTGGGAAATATTGAGTTATGTTATTTGAGAACTATTGAGTTATGCTATTTAAGAACTATTGAGTTGTGCTATTTGGGAACTATTAAGTTATGCTATTTGAAAACTATTGAGTCATGCTATTGAGAACTATTGATTTATGATTTTAGAGAACTATTTAAATATACTATTCGGAAACTATTAAGTTATGCTATTTGGGATCTATTAAGTTATGCTATTTGGGAACTATTGAGTTCTGCTATTTGAGAACTATTGAGTTATGCTATTTGAGGTCTATTGAGTTGTACTATTTGGGAACTATTGGGTTATGCTATTTGAAAACTATTGAGTCATGCTATTGAGAACTATTGATTTATGATTTTAGAGAACTATTTAAATATACTATTTGGAAACTATTGAGTTATGCTATTTGGGAACTATTAAGTTATGCTATTTGGGAACTATTAAGTTATGCTATTTGGGAACTATTAAGTTATGCTATTTGGAAACTATTGAGTTCTGCTATTTGAGAACTATTGAGTTTAGTTATTAGAGAACTATTTAGATATGCTATTTGGGAACTATTGAGATATGCTATTTGAAAACTATTGAGTTATGCTATTTGGGAACTATAAAGTTATGCTATTTGAGAACTATTGAGTTATGCTATTTGAGAACTATTGAGTTGCGCTATTTCGAAACAGTTCCATATACTTTCTAAGAAAAATCCTGTGCCATTTTTCAAAAAGTGTAAAGAACTTCTATTCATTGCCACTATCTACTTATACTTCCCCTGTATACAAATATACACGCCACAAATAGTTCATTATCACTTTTTTCGAAATAGAGTAGGGAATGTCGGTTGATGGTCACTATTAAGTTATACTGTGAAGACACCGCCGTACACATATAAGTATAAACAGACCCTAACGTATTTTTTTTTCAAAAGTGTAAAAGAAGTCGATTCTTGACCACCATCAGCTTTTAGGGTAGAGCAGGGTTAGTTGTCCCACGAGTGAGCTGTCACAAAGCTTATTTATCGACCTCTGGATAGAGTACACAATCGTACTTCTGTAAGTTCAAGTGCGCCCATATTTTTGGACATAGGTGAAGAGTAACTGTCATTTCATTTTTGGCGTTTGGCATCAAAAGATCAATTTTTTGATATTGTAAGTAAATATTTTGAACCTTCAAGTGTTGTAACTTTCAAAATAAATTGAAGTCTATTTCCAAACGATAGGACGTTTTAAATACAATTATACAGAAATCGCCTTAGAGCTTTGGGGCATAAATTGGCTACAAGCGGTTTACATCGAGTCAACTTTCACCAAAGATCATTCCGGAGATAAAAGCAGTTCTACTTCAGGAGTGGATCTCTTTTAACCACAACTTATTGACAGCTTTATACAAAGTATGAAAAATTGATGTGAAGTTTGCATGGCTGCAAGTGATAACCACATTCCTTAATGACTATATACAATGGCTATTTAAGTTTTTTCTGAAACGAAAATTAAGTTTTAACATATTTTTATATTTTTTTTAAATGAGTAACTCCTGCATAAAATTAATCTTTAATCCTGTTTTTTACTGTTGTTGTACTTGTATTACCTTATTACACACACATAACAATTTCCATCTCATTCCGATTTTTGACTCGTGAAATATTCACATATATAGCGATTATACTTAACTTTTGAACACCAGTGTAGTTTAGAATTCTTAAAATAATGTGAATCTAAATGCAATATGAACACACTTCTTCTTTTTAAAATCGATATTAAATATTTAAAAATGTGTATCCGAATTGCAAAAATATTAAACATTTTTACGTATTACGGATACATATGGATACATTTTTTCTTTTTAAAACAGATATTAAATATTTTAAATATTTTACCCGAATTGCAAAAATATTAAATATTTTTAGGTATTACGGATACAGTGATAAAAAATGTAGTCAGACAAAAGTTCGATGCCGAACTATAAACGTGTTCAGATATATTAATTTTGATTTATTCATGAAAAAAGCATGGTTTTCAAACAAAAAGAACGGTTGAGCAGTTTTCTAGTAATAAGTAATAAAACATTCCATTTCTCCTGCGGATAAATTGAAAATTCCCACTTTTTTGCATCAGAATAAGCCTCGAAAATTAAATTATAAACGGTAGTCATTCACCAGTGCCATAACCAATAGAGTTTAAATGAAAGAAAAGGGAAATTCTGAATACATTCAATATTGAAGAAATAAATCTGGTCATTTGAATATCTTTTTGCAATATTTAACTGCCTTATCCAGCGCACGAGGAATAAGGTGTTAAGATTGTAGAAATAAAAATATCTGATTTTCAGTGAAAGCACTCATTCGAAAAATTAATAAAATATGTTTTCAAAGTTTAAAAAGCGTATTTTTATACATCTTAAAAATATAATGTCAGCAGCGCATAACTTTCTCTACAAGCTGAAGATACAGTCTATTGCAGAAAAATATATGTACCCATAAAAAATGTAGCTACAGCTCCAATTGTCGTCCACTTCAAATGATCAAACTGTCAACGTCAATGATGTCATAGGGCTCATGCCACGCCCATGAGAACGACATATCGTGCAATAATTAAAATGACCGGTGTTCTCACTCACGGATAATTGGAACTGGATTTTCTGCTCTGATACTGCATGCTGTACACAAAGATGCCTTTGGGACGTACTCGACGGTGCTACGAATAATTGTCAGATTTTAGGGAGAAGTTGCATCATAGGCCTAAGGGACGCTAGTTAGTCCAACAGACGTATCAGTCGCAATCTTGGTCGGAGCGATATGGCAGTTGCTCGGTCTTGGCAACAGTGGATCAGAGGAGGCACATGTAACCATCGCAAAGGCTCAGGATGCCCCAGAAAAATAACTTCTCGAGAGGAATGTGCAGTCAAGAGAGAAGACACGTTCACTTCAATGGCGTCGCTGTCAGCCATTTGAAGGCATTTGTCATCCTCCATGAATTCTGTATCAGGGGATACTATTCGGAAACAGCCGACAGAAGATGGGATTAGATGTTGACGTCCATTAAAGCGTCTACCACTGGCCTCTCAACATTGGCAGAGCCTTCTGGATTGATGCTGAAGTCGGTCAACTTAGACAGTGACCGATTGGAGATGAATCCCGCTGCTCTGAGTGCTAATGGCCACCGCATGCGTGTGTGGTGGAGAACTGGCCAATGTTCCGATCCCGCATTTGTTGACGAGTAGCACATGGCCATCTCACGTGGTGTGACAGTCTTGTGAGCCATATCTTGGGACAGCCGATTTCCTCTACTTGTGCAACAAGCCAATCTGACGCCTCACTTGTACGTCGACGATATTCTGCAGCCGATTGTACTACCTATGCTGTCAAGCCACCCGAATTTTATTTATCAACAAGACTACACTCGACCACATGCTGCACGACTTTCTCAGCAATTTCTTTGAGGATTTAATACCTTCTCATGGACATCCAGATCCCCAGACCTATCACCAACAAAACTCGTCTGGGACATACTGGGACGGCAATTGTAGCCTTTTCAAAATACCGCTGAATTAGCTGACCAGTTGCTACATATGTGACAAAATCCTCCTCAGAAGGACATAAACAACTTAATTCATTCTATGTAGCACAGAATATCGGCTTATATAGCTGCCAGGGGAAGATTTAGCACTTACTAAAATATAATTTTCTTGTTGCTACCATTTCTTAATAAAACATTATTTTTTTGCTCTCAGATTCTAATAATTTACATATCTCCATAAACTATACATTCATGCCCGATTTGGCAGCTTTAGCTCAATTTCTTATGAGTGCGTGTATTTTTTTGCAACTGAATATATTTTTCTTTATCCCGTTATAAAAAAAATTATATCTAATCGCACAAAACATTGCATTACATCACACATTGCCTGTTGCATGTAATTTATAATTTAAAACCATTTCCTTCTTTCGGGGACAACTTGGAGCGTTTATATAAACGCCAAAATTCCAAAAATCCATACTGTCTTAAAAATTCTTAATTTTAGAGTAAGAGACTTTTATTTTATGTGTTTTGTTACAAACAAAACAAGAACTTAACTAATGAAGTTAATATTTTCATTTCATTTCTTTTGCGACAATCTCTATTGTAATTCAAATGCCTGGAATATATATTTTCCCAATCTTCAATGAACTCGTGCCGGAAAGCGGCATTTACAGTTATTACGAGAATTACACTTATTAATACAGTCATTACTACATTAACAGTTATTACTACAATCACTACTACATTAACAATTATCACTACTAGTTATTACGAGAAGGTCATGGTCGTTTAGTCTTGACCATGCATGCGGACGATACTGCGAAAAATTCCTGTTGAATTTTATTTTCCTCTACAACTGTCTTTACAACAACATTATGATTGTAGCGTCGCCTCAGTTTGCTCCTTTTCTTTAGAAAACCATCTATAGAAATCTGTGTATAAATACCTCAACCACACTATAAGCCAGTATATAGAGCTGGCCTATTAGTTGCAATAGACACCTCCATAATTGCGTTATCAGTCAGCAAAGTATTACCTATCAATTTCCCTACAAATCTAATGCAATGTAGAAGGGAAATATTCTGACCAGGTCGAAAATTCAAATTTGAGTTTTCGGCTTAAGAACAAGTGTTATAAACATCCCTGAAGTTGAATCGAACGTTTTTAATGTTAATGTGTGTGTATGTATATTAGTGTGTATATGTTAGTGTGCGTGACCGACAGTCTATGAACTCGATATCTCAAGAATGAATGAACACAATTGGATACGATTACTACAATCAGTGAATACTGGAACCCAATTAATTTTAAACGCAATCGAATGTTCAGAAGAGCCTCCTGCCCCCAATTTACGAATAAACTTTCAAAAAAAATATTAAAAATTCAGGATCTTCACTTATGATAAATAAATAATCATTTCAGACACATTCTTTTATTAGAAAACGAATAACAAACTAACGCTAGTATGAACCGTTTTCGAGATAGACACGTTGCCTACTTTCTTTAAGGACGTATTATGAACTTATATCATTCAATCGTCTCACTTTACTTATGCAATATTATGCAATAAATCTATCAACATCTTTCTCGTGATTCTAGTCATCCCGTTCACGAGAGAAGTTACTTTTGAAAATAGTTTTATATTTTGACGTCTAAGAATTCGCCACTTGTCAGTTGTTTCAGGGGATTTTGATTAAATGTCCACTGCATTTTAGAGAGTATATCGCACATGAATATAAATAAGTCATTCTGTTTGTACTCGCTAAATGTGCTCCATTTTAATGTATGTGGTAAATCAATGCGATAGATATTGTGCCGTGGTTCTGGTACATTACACTTTATAACAAAAAAAATGAAGCACCAAGAAGGAGTTGTCCGATTGTGATAAAAATTGGTGGATGTGAAGAACATACATAGAAAAAGAAATGATTAAAATTTCAGAACAATTTAATGATTTAAAGTTTGACCGTATGCAAAGGGAGGAAGTCAATAAGGCGCTGGTCTACCTCTGGCCTGGATGCAAGATGTCACCCGGCGTGGCATAGACTGATAAAGTTCATGGATGGTGTCCTGCGGAATGTCTTGCCAAATTGTTTCCAACTGTCGGGCTAAATCGTCAACATCCCGGGATGGTTGCAATCGCCTTCCCATAACGTCCCAAATGTGCTCTATGGCAGAGAGATCAGGAGACCTAGCTGGCCAAGGAAGTGTTGGGCAAGCTTGAAGACAATTCATAGCAACACGCTCCGTGTGCAGCCGGACATTATCTTGTTGAAAAGTAAGTCCGGGGTGTCGCAAAAGGAACGGTGATACAACCGGTCGTAGAATGTTGTCTACGTACCGCTGTGCTGTCAGTGTGCCAGAAATTACTACCAAAAGGGTCTGGCTATCAAAGGAGATGGCACCCCAGACCATACCCACCTGCAGATATACACCTGCTGAATACGCAGTTCCGATGCGCTGGAGCTCCCACTATTTATTCATTGAACTCCAAATTTTATTCATTTGCATATTTGCTCAAAATGTCTTTGCATACGAAATTTCATTACAATCGGACAACTCCTTCTTGGTGCGTCGATTTTTTTTATTATTGAGTATATTATTTCGCCGTTAAAGAAGTAAAGCCATTGCATTATGTAGAGAAAGTCATGTGCTACCCACATCAGATTATTTTAATATAAATCGTTTGCCCATTGTACTTGCATCAGTTTCGCATAATTTCAATACTGTATTCTTATTTCATTCATGCTACACTGAAAGTGTTGACTGCGTATTGATATTGAGTAAAGTGCACGTAAAACTATCTGACAATAAAAAATTTAACAAGAATTCCTAAAACTAGACAACCCAAAATCTGTTTTCATGAGTTATATATAGATAATTGAACTGTGATGTGTGATTCCTTCTGTATCCGAAAATTTCAACCCGCGTTCTTCGAATTTCTGTCCATTTATTCCTTTCCGTTTTCTTCCATATCACTTTTCATCTGTTTGCGTTTCTATAAACTCCCCTCTAACCGCAAGTGTCAGTCTTTAAGATGAGATAAGATCCGGGTTTACTTCAAGTCCGTTTTTCTTTTCTCAATGGCATAGGATAGAAAAGGATTGTCTTTGTCAGATTAACTGGGGTTTTTCTTTACTTTGCTTCCTGTCACAAGTACGCGGTTACAGCTTGATATTTTCCTTGCAAAATGGAGGGGGGGGGGGGGGGGAGAAATCCTAACTATCGTTCTAAAAGTACTAAGAAAAATAACATTAAAAGTGTCAACTTCATGTATATGTAAAGTTGTACCGTCTAAATGGAAGTTTGCTTCATCTTTGAATGTGGCGACATTTTGATATAAAACAACGGTAAGTTCCACGTTAAAAATTATCAATTTCATCTTAGCCTAATAAAGAGGTCGCTTTCCGAAAGGAAATCCAGAAATTGTATTTGAGTTTTCTGAGTTATTCGAGCTATTTGAATTACATTCAGTGGATCCCAAATGGCTCAACCCTTCAGGTTAAATGCAGTGATCAAGGTCCGAAAGATAAAGTTTAAATTTTTAAAAAGAATCTGCGATTTATGGCAGCTATTTTCGATTCAAGTCGTAATAGGACGCACGGAATACTAGCCTGCATTTAAAAGCAAGAGAATTAGCAGGATAAGTCCGTATATAAAAGTGAATGCGAGGGTTGTTCAGATCGGAAGTTTCACTTCGATGTAAAATCTAAAAGAAAGAGAATGCATTAAGAGCATTCATCTCGAGAACCGTAATCATTTAAATAAAATTTAAGAAACTCATCACGTGCCGCTCCCTAATTCACAGCTTTTCTCGAGTATATTTATCGATATTTTTCGTCTGGTATATTTTATTCTTTGTGAAACATTTCTGACTTCAACCGCAGTGGTTAGTATGTTATTTAAAAACAGTATCCAGTGTAACATTCTAAAACTGTTTTTTTTTTTCGTTATTTCCTTAATTAATGTTGTCTGTTTACTCATCTTTTAATTAATTGATTTTTACAGTTTCGTATTTTCGTAAAAGTAGCTCATTTAACCCCTAAAATAGCCAATTTCCTTCATTTTGTTATTTACAACATATTTTCGTGGATTTTGAATAGGATTATCCTAATTTCTATGTCTCTCCCATTTCTGACCATTCCACTTATTTTTGCAAGAAAATTTAACGGTCTAAATTTCTTTTTCCGTCGGTTTTACTATTTCAAATCTCCTATAAATTCGGTCTTTCTACTCCATTTCTTTCGCTTGGCGTAATGCATGGGCTACGATAAGACCACCTTATCGGCCTATTTTAAAATTTTCATGGTGGAGGTCTCGATTTCAATGTCTGTTACTGCTAGGAATTCTCGCTTTGGGTATTACAAATCAATCTATTCCATTGTTTTTGGGTCGGCAACCTTGCAGTGGTTAAGAAAAGACACTGTTTGACCTGTGAAAAGGTTCAAAATGCCCTCGAAATAATTGCAGTGACCTAATTTTCATATGCCTGCCCTACTCCCTTTAAGAAAGTATTAGAATATTATATTATCACAAGCAGTATTTTTATTTATTGTAATAAAGTTTCATAGTTGTACGTTGTATTTAAGTTATCAAACACACTCACACGCGCGCGGATATATTACTTTCCTTATATACATAATGTATAAGGAAAGTATTGTGACGGGGTCGAAAATTTGAATTCGAGCTTTCGACAGGAGAGCACGTTTCAAGCATCCCTGATCACGAATCAAACATTTCTGAGGTGATTTCTGTGTGTGTGTGAAAGTATATATGTGTGTGTGTGTCAGTGAGACTGTGGAAGCGATATCTCACGAACGAATGGAGCGATTAGAATGAAATTTTGTACAAAAATCACAATCCGTGAATACTGGAAGCCTATTGTTTTTAAACGCAATCGAATGTCCAGAACCCCACTAAATTTTCGAGTGAAATTTTGAAAAAATCATCCAAAAATAAAACCTTTAAAAAAGTTACAAAAATAGACATTTCTTATGTAATTTTTCCTTAAAAAACGATTGATATAAACTTTAGAACGCTAGCATGAACCGTTCTCGAAATATTGCACATTTTCTAATAAATTTATCAAAAGAATTCCATAAATTAAAAAAATATATTAACTGTTGAGAAACATGTTCACTTTTCATATATAATAACATGCGATAAATTGAGTGACATCATTCTCGTGGATCTAGCTCGTTCCATTCATGAGAAAAGATACTTTAAGTAATACTTTTGCATTTAAACGACAGTAGTCATTTATCTGCTATAAGAATAACATATTTCTCCGTCCATAACGCTTGGCGAGATTTTGGCAACGAATTTGGCGGAATGTCGCCTACTTGGCGACTTTTTAAATGTTGCCAAATTAACGAAAATCTCGCCAAATGATAAAAATGACGGTAAATCAATGAAAATGACGACTAATTGTCTAAAATTCAATGACTTGGAAAGAATATAAGTATCTACTATAAGAGAAACCCATTTTTTTTTACCGTAAAAGTAGTAAATCCATTGCATTATATAAGGAAAGGCATGTGTTGCCCACATCAAAGTTTTTCCGAATGTGTTCGAAGTGGATTCAGGTGGTCTTGAAACGTAATTATCCGTCCAAATCTCGAATTTTAAAATTTTCGAAAAAATAATACTATCGTTATACAGTAGTATGAAATGTAGAAATAAAGTTGATTAAACATATATAATACAAAACAAATAATTGCTAAAATTCGTTGCATTTTCTTTAGCATTTAAAATTATATTTTCAATTTTTATAAAGCAACCAAATAAGTGACGGCACTTCATAAATGAAAACAAACTTGAAAAAGTGATTGTTAATGTTTTGTTGTTGTTGTTAATTTATTGGGTGTGTTCCTTTTGAAGATATTTTTCACACAATAAACGAAATACAAGTACATAAAGTTAATTGCAAACCAGTTTCTATTCCAAATCCGATAATCACTTAATACTTAATATCTGAAAAGGAACAAAAATTAAGAATTAAAAACCATTGTAAATAATTACTTTACAATAAAAATTACATGAAAATAAAAGCACCTGTAACGATAGACTCCACTTTTGCTAAAACAATTATTTTATGTTATGCAAAAGCATACAGTGATATCGCTTGTATCATAATAAAATGTTTTAGATTTATCAATCTATGAAATTATAGAAGTTTCGTATAATTTTATTGTAAGGGTTGTGTAATTCATATGATGTGTTGTTGTTGTTGTTAAAGTACCACATACATATGAGGTACTCGAAAATAAATGTTTGTTTTATTTAGATTACGGAAAAATTATTACACAATTTTAACTGATATTTTTCATTTAAAATTTCTATTAATAAAATGTATATTATGAAATTTTTGTAGAAAACGATTTTTGTGTAAATGAGAGCGATTTTTGTCAAATGTGCTTTCTTCGTAATTGGCAAAATATTTTACGGGTTACAAATGAAATAAAAAATAAAAAATAAAAAAAATCTTCTACTCTAAATCTAGAGTCTAGAACAATAATCTAAAGTCTAGGACGATACACATTTGAGATTAATGTAGGATTTTTTGAATATTCAACATGAGAAAAAATGGCGGCCATAGAAATGAAAACCAACAATTTTTCGCTCCAAAAACGCTTTATTATTTGCACTAAAATTGCAAGGAAATCCTCAATCGAAAATCCGCTACGTAACTGCGTATTACCGTTTGGAAAACTTGTACCAAATTTCCAATAAATGGGTTGAAAATTGACAGAGGTATCATGATAATTGATTTTCAGAAAGAAACTTTCATTAAACATACATTAAAGTTTTGGAAACTCACTCCCGTTCGCTTGCATTTGTGTCAGTATAATCGATGTCTGTTAGTAATGAATAAGTATTATTTTTTTTAATTTAAATAAAATACGTTTAAAAGATCAAACTCTTATAAAACGTAAAAAATAAAATACTTTTAAGACATCAAACTCTTATAAAATGTAAAAAATAAAATACTTTTAAGACATCAAACTCTTATAAAATGTAAAAAATAAAATACTTTTAAGACATCAAATTTTTATGAAATGCAAAAACTAAAATACTTAAGATATCAAACTCTTATAAAATGTAAAAAATAAAATACTTTTAAGACATCAAACTCTTATAAAAATGTAAAAAATTAAATACTTTTAAGACATCAAACTCTTATAAAAATGTAAAAAATAATATACTTTTAAGACATCAAACTCTTATAAAATGTAAAAAATAAAATACTTTTAAAACATCAAACTCTTATAAAAATGTAAAGAGTAAAATACTTTTAAGACATCAAACTCTTATAAAAATGTAAAAAATAAAATACTTTTAAGACATCAAACTCTTATAAAATGTAAAAAATTAAATACTTTTAAGACATCAAACTCTTATAAAAATGTAAAAAATTAAATACTTTTAAGACATCAAACTCTTATAAAAATGTAAAAAATAATATACTTTTAAGACATCAAACTCTTATAAAATGTAAAAAATTAAATACTTTTAAGACATCAAACTCTTATAAAAATGTAAAGAGTAAAATACTTTTAAGACATCAAACTCTTATAAAAATGTAAAAAATAAAATACTTTTAAGACATCAAACTCTTATAAAATGTAAAAAATAAAATACTTTTAAGACATCAAACTCTTATAAAAATGTAAAAAATTAAATACTTTTAAGACATCAAACTCTTATAAAAATGTAAAAAATAAAATACTTTTAAGACATCAAACTCTTATAAAATGTAAAAAATAAAATACTTTTAAAACATCAAACTCTTATAAAAATGTAAAGAGTAAAATACTTTTAAGACATCAAACTCTTATAAAAATGTAAAAAATAAAATACTTTTAAGACATCAAACTCTTATAAAATGTAAAAAATAAAATACTTTTAAAACATCAAACTCTTATAAAAATGTAAAGAGTAAAATACTTTTAAGACATCAAACTCTTATAAAAATGTAAAAAATAAAATACTTTTAAGACATCAAACTCTTATAAAATGTAAAAAATAAAATACTTTTAAAACATCAAACTCTTATAAAAATGTAAAGAGTAAAATACTTTTAAGACATCAAACTCTTATAAAAATGTAAAAAATAAAATACTTTTAAGACATCAAACTCTTATAAAATGTAAAAAATAAAATACTTTTAAAACATCAAACTCTTATAAAAATGTAAAGAGTAAAATACTTTTAAGACATCAAACTCTTATAAAAATGTAAAAAATAAAATACTTTTAAGACATCAAACTCTTATAAAATGTAAAAAATAAAATACTTTTAAAACATCAAACTCTTATAAAAATGTAAAGAGTAAAATACTTTTAAGACATCAAACTCTTATAAAAATGTAAGAAATAAAATACTTTTAAGACATCAAACTCTTATAAAATGTAAAAAAATAAATTTAGCTGTGACTCCAATCCGATGGAGCCGAAATGGTTTTGCTTGAATGAAATTTTTTAAAATGTGTCTAGCCATTAGAAAAAAGAAAAGAAAGCATTTTGTAAAATAAAACTCTAGTAAAATTTAATAAGTTTATTCAATTTTTTCAGACTCATTTGTTTTGTTCATAGGCCTTAAAAACGCTGCAAGTGACTCGCTAAATGTTTATAACTAGCTAACACTTTTAATTTTCGCCCCGATTTCATCTTGCTTGATGGTACAAAAATTAAGCTTATACAATATATATAACGAGATTTTCCGTTCAAGTTAATCTATAAACTTACTTGACGGTATGTCAATACACTTTCCATTTATTCTGCTCAAACCTCACCAATCATTAAACATCTTTAAAATCCCCAAGTTCATTTAACGTCCTAATTTTGCTAAACAAAATATCTGGTGCTTCACCCATGTTTCACCAAGGAGTAAGTAAATAAAATAACCTGCAATAATCGTGATATTTTAAATATTACAGATTTTCGACCCATTGGAAAAACCAGGTTAAAGCGTTAGAATAACGAAATTATAACCACTCTACTTCTAAAACGAAGAGCTTCATCCAAACTTCAATATTTATATACACTTGTAGGGCTCGGGCCACTCAGATTCCTGCTACAAGCCCTAGGATCCGCCGAGTGATCTGGGCCTTCAACACTTGTAGAGCTTTTAAAGAACTACAAATTGTTGCATATTGTTCATAGCTAGCACTTTTTGTTTTTCAGATATAAGCATTACAAATTTAAGAAACGGAAAATCTTCTTCAACTGGAGAAGACGGTGATTCGAAAATAAGAAGAGAAATTTTTAAAAATAAATAAAGATCTAGAAACTAAATTTCAAAACATATTTTTGCTGCTTACCATTTATATCTATCATTTATAGTTTCTTACACCTCAATTTCCGCAAAAAACATCCCAAGCATAGATGTTATTCACATAAAAAAAACTATTTCCAGCCGTCCTAAATATATATGCCCCCTTACATTTAAATAAAAATTCATCTACTGCAGTTAAATTTTTGTCTAGGAAAATACAAAAAATTTATATGAGGATCTGATTGGATGTAGTTCCGTTTTAAACTTGTTTCTTTAAGATTTTTTGCCTCTACGTACGTAACGGCTAGTTAAAATCAAAACCCAGAGTGCATCAAAATTGATTGTTAGTATAATAATAAAATAATGTAAGGGTCAAGCCGATAGATTAGATGTATTTAAACAAGTACTTTTTGTTTGATTTCTTTTTTACTTTCCTTATATACATAATGTATAAGGAAAGTATTGTGACGGGGTCGAAAATTCGAAATCGAGTTTTCGACGGGAGAGCACGTTTCAAGCATCTCTGATCACGAATCAAACATTTTTGAAGTGATGTCTGTGTGTGTGTATGTGTGTGTGTGTGTGTGTGTGTGTGTGAAAGTATGTGTGTGTGAGTGTGTGTGTGTCAGTGAGTCTGTAAAGACGATAACTAACGAACGAATGGACCGATTCGAACCAAATTTGGTACAAATATCACAATCCGTAAACACTGGAAGCCTATTGTTTTTATACGTAATCGAATGTTCAGAACCCTTCTAAATTTTCGAATAAAATTTTGAAAAAATCGTCAAAAAATCAAAACCACTAATAAAGTTACGCAAATAGACATTTCTTATGTAATTTTTCATTAGAAAACGATTGACATAAATATTAGAACGCTAACATGAACCGTTCTCGAGATACTGCACATTTTTCAAAAAAATTATTAAAAAGTCATATAAAATGAAAAAAAAATATTTCCTATTGAGAAACATGTTCACTTTTCATATGTAATACTATGCTATAAATTGGGTGACATCATTCTCGTGGATCTAGCTCGTTCCATTCATGAAAATATATACTTTGAGTAATACTTTTGTATTTGAACGCCAATAGTCATTTGTCTGCTGTAAGAATAACTTATTTCTTCATCTATAACACTTGGCGAGATTTTGGCGACGAATTTGGCGGAATGTCGCCAACTTGGCGACTTTTTGAAATGTTGCCAAATTAACGAAAATCTCGCCAAATGGATAAAAATGACACTAAATCAACGAAAATGACGACTAATTGTCAAAAATTCATTATCTTGGAAAAAATATAAGTATTTACTATAAGAAAAACCTGTTATTTTCCTTATATATATAATGTATGAGGAAAGTATTGTGGCGCGGTCGAAAATTCGAATTCGAGTTTTCGACGGGAGAGCACGTTTCAAGCATCCCTGATCACAAATCAAATATTTTTGAAGTGATGTCTGTGTGTGTGTGTGTGTGTGAAAGTATGTGTGTGTCAGTGAGACTGTGGAGACGATAACTGACGAACGAATGGACCGATTCGAACGAAATTTGGTACAAAAATCACAATTCATAAACACTGGAAGCCTATTGTTTTTATATGGAATGGAATGTTCAGAACCCCCCTAAATTTTCGAGTGAAATTTTGAAAAAATCGTCAAAAAATCAAAACCACTAATAAAGTTACGTAAATAGACATTTCTTATGTAATTTTTCATTAGAAAACGATTGACGTAACGTTTAAAACGCTAACATGAACCGTTCTCGAGATATTGCACATTTTTCAAAAAAATTATTGAAAAGTCATATAAAATGAAAAAAAAATATTTCCTATTGAGAAACATGTTCACTTTTCATATGTAATACCATGCTATAAATTGGGTGACATCATTCTCGTGGATCTAGCTTGTTCCATTCATGAAAATATATACTTTGGGTAATACTTTTGTATTTGAACGCCAATAGTCATTTGTCTGCTGTAAGAATAACTTATTTCTTCATCTATAACACTTGGCGAGATTTTGGCGACGAATTTGGCGGAATGTCGCCAACTTGGCGACTTTTTGAAATGTTGCCAAATTAACGAAAATCTCGCCAAATGGATAAAAATGACACTAAATCAACGAAAATGACGGCTAATTGTCAAAAATTCATTATCTTGGAAAAAATATAAGTATTTTTATAAGAAAAACCTGTTACTTTCCTTATATATATAATGTATGAGGAAAGTATTGTGACGCGGTCGAATTATTCCGCTGTTACCATATATAATTAAAGATCGTTTAAGCTTATATTTAGTGTTGCATCCGTCATAAAATCGCTTTATTTTTCCATATTAAATGCATATCTAAATTCTCCAACACAATTGCAATATTTTTTATGTTAAATAATCACTAAACTTTAATTATTCCTGCAACGAAACCCAATTTTAAAGCTATGCAGAATGTAAACAAATCAAGCGATTGTAAGGTTAGTTGTATAAGAATTTCTGAATTTTTTTCACGTAAAATTATTTAGCACCGGAGTCTGGAATATAAGTGATATATATGAAATATTCATTGATTTTACATAAAGAGGCAGACGATTTATATTTCGATGATGTCATTTGAATAAAGTTCACATTGTCTAACTGGGATTGTCCTTTTCGATGAAGTTTTAAGTTTTCAAGTATAATAATTTACTGAAGTACTGTGAAAATTTAAAAAATATAAATGTTAGAAAGTGTTTCATAATCAATGCTTTATGCATAATTGATTTTTATTGTTATTAAATACTTCGTATCCACATTATCCTTATTTCGAAAATTAAGATTTACAGCATCGCTCGGGCACTAGCATGAAGTTTAGACCAGGGAAGGACTCGAATTCCTTTAAATCTCGGGACCAACACTACAGATTTAGACATTTGGAACTTTAGAAATACATGCACATCCACATACAACAGTGTTAAAGATATATATCTTTAACACTGTTGTATGTGGATGTGCATGTATTTCTAAAGTTCCAAATTTCTAATATGTTGAGACCCAGACCGTCCGACCTACCAGAAAGGTGTAAGGTAACTGTATGGACGGCCGGGAAGTGCCACCCAATTTAGACCGGAACCCAGTGGGGGAGGCATCCACAGGGACCGTACCCTCCTTCCCCTACCACCAACCTCTCGGAAGGACTTACGGACCCACATGTTTAACGTGATCGTACTCCGCATGAACACGGCGGCATTTGTGGCAGCGTGCAAATCTAGCGCGCAAACCACGGGGATACCGCACCCGAGATGGCCAACAGCACGCGGTGTTCCGAGGTGGTCACCCACCAAGTACTAACCGCGCCCGATGCTGCTTGACTTCGGTGATCTAACGAGAACCGGTGTTTTTCAGCACGGTACGGCCGTTGTCCCCAAATTTCTAATATGTAGAAAAGATGAAAGGAGAAGTATATAAAACCTATAATACTAAATAAAGCACTTACTTCTATCAATCATCACTTGAATGGACGCAATATCTTAAGCAATTTATTCTCAGCAAGTATTTTCTTAACCAATGGAACAACCTTCCCAGCCCCTTTCTCTTTCTTGTCCCTGGGGGAGGGAAAAGAATGTCTCAAACATTCAAATGTCGTCATAAAATGATGAGTGAAACTTTTACAAAAGCATTCTTATCACAACTCAGCTTGAGAATAATTTCCAATATGTGAGAAACCAATCCAAGGATAGATGTTTGCAGCACATGCGTCTGATGCACAAGCTGATCGAAAAATGACCCACATTCAAATTTTCGAATATGTATGGAGAAGTTTAAAGAGTAAAACATTATACTTTCTCTTACGTAGTGCTGAGAAAGTATTGTTTTCACAAAAATTTTCCATTTTCAGATTTTGATGCCACTCTATGTTTTAAGACCATCTGAACATGTTTTGATTATTTGTAGAGTGATGTCCGGCTATCCGTATGGGGTTGATCTATTTTGTACACAATAGCAGCCACACATATTAATTTTCATGAAACTTTATATCCGGCTTTCTTATCAAAAAATCTGGAACTGAATGGAATGTTTTTAATTTAAGAGAAAATTTCGAAATGTATTTGAAATTTTATATTTTTTTAACATGGCAGCATAGGACACAATTTGACTTAATCATGCATGAAAGGGTTTGTTTCTGGCTCAGTGATCACGAGACTTTATAGCTTCAATCATTGTTGTGAAAAATAGCCGCGACCCAATTTTTTTATTCATCACGTCATTAGACCCCCCCCCCTCCCTCGGGAAGCAAATTAACTGTCCCGGGAAGGGTACATTTTCAAGTAGGGCATCAATCGAAAGATTGTTTCAAGCCTTTTAAAATGAAGGGTGATACGCTATAACTATAGTCATTTGAACACATGATATGGATTTTTCAAATTTATTTCTTGTAAAGTTTGAAAAATAAATGAGTTCCGGTATGAGAAAGTTGAGTTGAGCCACATTCCAATTAATTTTAGTTAGATGGCACTCCAATACCCTTGAAATATATCCGAAATATTTCATGTTCTTTTTAATACGCCAGACGATTATAATAGACCTCTTTTTTATCCATCAAAAAGCATGCCTTTTTCCCAGAATGAAAGGATTTTTATTTTACAGCAATTATTTAGCCATTTATATGAAAGTGCCATTCAGGAGTTTCAAAAGATATACCCATGCCTAAAAATCCCTCACCATTCAACCAGTACGAGAGTACGTGAAACGTTTTCAAGAATATAAACCTGATGCAAACAAAGCGAGAACAAGCAGACGGTCTATTTTAACGTAGGATAAATTGTCTGTAATCTTCTGAAATTCTTCTATGGCACTCTCTCATAAGAATGGCTGGAGAAATTTTGCTCTACAATAAAAAAAATTTCACTCTGTAAAAACGCCATTAAAACCTATTGATAAAAAATATATCTGTCCCGATCGTCTGACATCGTTAAAGGCGGCAGATGAAATTTCTAATCTATTTTCAAGGTCTATGAGTGCTACCTAGCTGAAAGAAATTTAACTATTCCAATTTCTACAGGATTTTTAAATTGGACGTATCATCCTGCAGTCTGAAATTTTAGAAGTTCAGAGACCAAACCGTCAATATGCATTTTTAAGATAATCTACAAATTAATACTGCATTGGGTTCATACGCAATACACTAATTGAAACAAATTCCCAACAAATGAAACAACCGAAATAATTTTTTCAAGATGGCAACAGCTTAGTGACACAGAATGATTGGATGCATTTACCTTCTTCGTGTTAATATCTCCTATTTTTATACAATTTACATCCGTAGCTTAATTTTAATTATCATTTTACCCCATAAACAATATTACAAACATTTTTCTGGGAATTACCTTATTTCTTCATAGGAAACAATGCTATGAAAATTGTAACATTTAAATAGAGTTCTAATCGTTTGAATTAAAAGCAATTCATCTGATTCTATTGTTTTGCATAATGTATCAATACACAAATATCCCATAACGATACGTACATTTGTTCTTGAGTTACCATGTCCACGCCAAACAAGGCTTAAAATCGCAATTGTATAAATAAACAACAAAGATCAATCATGCATAAGCATTGATTATGAAACACTTTCCAACTGAAATGCAATTTCATTTAACAATTTCTAAAATATGATACATTCAGTGGTGATATCTTTTACATTATCACAGTACTACAGTAATTTATTATACTTAAATATTTAAAACTGTATCGAAATATAAATCACCAGATTCTCTATGCAAAATCAAGGAATATTTCATTCATATAACTTGTATTCCAGGCTCCAGAGCTAAATAATTGTGTGTCGAAGTCGAAAACCCAGACCATCCGACTCGTCAAAGGACTAAGAGCAGCAAAATGGATGGTCGGAGAAATAATTGTGTGTGAAAAAAATTCACCAATTCTTATGTAACTCACCCTACAATCGCTTGAGATATTTGCATTTTGCATAAGTCAAAATTAGGCTTCGTTGAAGAAATAATAAAAATTTAGGTATCATTTAAAATCACAATTATTGCAATTGCATAAGCACGGAATTTAGATACACAGATAATACATGTGTGTGTGTGTGTGTGTGTGTGTGTGTGTACGTATTCAAAGTATTGGAATCGTGCCGAAGATCGAAACTTGAATTTTCGAAGGATCTACACGTTTTGGCACTTCTAGAACACGAAAAAACTATTTTTAGGAAGACGTCTGTTTGTATAAGGGTATATCTGTGTATATTTCTGTGTGTCTGTGAGGATATTACATCCACTCTAATTGAAAAACTAATAGACCTAATTTCATAAAATTTGGTAGGTGTGTTTTTTCTGGGAAATCCTGATGTTCATTAGATTATAGTACGATTCGTAATAAAAGAATCTGCCTTCTTTGCGAAATGACCGGCAGAAATTGCCTTTATCCACTCTAGCTAAAAACTAATGGAACAAAATTTGGTGTATAATATTTCAATAACCTACAAGTGATTTATATACCAAATTTAACAAAATTTGGTATATAAATCGTTTGTAGGTTATTCTTGTACGATTCGGGAAAAAGGAACGGGCTATTTTTGAGAAATGGCCCGCAAAAATCGTTAAATATAATAATAAGACTACGTGTGTTCAATTATATCAATTAAATTCCTGTTTTATACGTGATTTTTGACAACAAAAAGAATAAGACTAACCCCATTACCCTAGGACTAGTCGTTCTTGAGATATTCTAGTTTTTTCGCGTTTTCGCTACGCCACCTTTGACAATAAGTCCAGCTATCAAATGAGAACCAAATTTAAGTTTAACGTGCAAATTCAATGTCATTTAAAATACTTATGGCTGTTATTTTGTGCAGATAAACTCAAATTATTATTGAAGAAATAAAGAGAACGTGAATATGAGTCTGCAGGGAAAGACATGTGCTGCCCACATCAGAATTTTTAACAATATTACAACAATGATTTATAGAAGTGAACGGGGATTATTTTCAGGCCATTTCGAAAAAAATGTATGATCTATATTTAAAGATCCATCAAATTTTTGTCGAATAAAATGTTCAACAAATTTAAGCTGTGTACCAAATTTTAACTCTCTAGGACGTAGGAAAGTGCATTAAAAATGCCATCAAATAAGTATATCATGAAGAGTTATATAAAATTTGAAAAAATTTGAAAAATTGTTATCTACCAAATTTATTTTAAAATGTGAAGCCTCTCTCATATACAAAATGATTAAACTCTTGGAAAGATATTTATTATATAATATATCTCTTTTTTCTTTCTGGAGGATATCCCAAAAGTCAGAATTTAATTGAATTTTTTTTCCCTATATTAAATAATTTTTAATTAAAAAACTACTAATGTGAATTTTAAATTTGCTTAAAAAATGTTTGAAAAATTAGGTCCCATAGGGTTCAATATATTTCATTTTTTCAATCCGGGTTCAATAAAAAACTAATTGGGTGATATTATTTATTTATATTCCCATAGGTTCCACAGACCGTCTGAACAACATACTAAAATTTCATTTTGATTAAGTCATTTTTACGGCAGTTAACGTGTTAACGGACAGACAGACAGACAAACAGAATGAACAAAGTCATAAACACTTTTCAACTATGTTGTAAAGTGTTAAAAACGTTCATTAAACCTATATATTGTTTTTTAAAGCTTGCAGAGATTTGTGAAGCAGTCAGTTCAAGTCCGATTTTAGACATCATTTCTATCTTTTAATACATTGGACTTGGGGATTCCCACATTCCGAACAAAAATTGAAACCCAGTTTTCATATGAAACTTTTACGAATATATCTCCAGAAATTATAAAAGTTTTTTGAATGCAAGTGACTACCTGTTTCGTTGTTTATATCAATATCCGTACGTAAAGCCCCTTTTCTAATATCAGATGTTTCATCATTTTTACTCGTCTCATTTAAATCTTCGAAAGTAACGGAGTCTTGTTCATTCACTTTTATTCGTTCCGTCACAGCATTATCTTTGCTTTCTGGCATTAACTTTCTATCCTTGACGTCAGGGATTTGTTCGGAAGTCAGATGCTCAGACTCCAGGGTGGTGATTTCTTTCGACTCTCCAACCTCAGATGCATCGATTGGTTCGACTGCTGCAAGATGAGTGGTACAAGAAGATTCTTTATTTTCTCTTGGATTGCTGTATACATGTTTTGTACTAGAAAGTTCGTCGGGACATGGAGAAAAATCTCGTATTCTTTTTATTTCTGGTACCACCCTGCAAAATTTCGAACAATATTCTGTCTTCAAACCATCCTGTTTCATATATTCTTGAGGGTGTTTTCCCCCTTGCGGTATAGTCATGGCGGACACATCTGAACAACAGTGTTCGATTTCAGGAATCATAAGAGATACATTTAGATAATTTACAGTTTTCAAATCATCCTGCTGTGGGTATTCTAGATGACATTGAGCTTCTTCCAGAAGATTCGTGTTGAATATATCTGACTCTTCCGGCTTCGATGTTTTGTCAATAGCTTCTTTAAAAGTAACATCGTTTTGATCAGGTCTAGAAGAGATTCTCTTCTCTGCTATAAAACTTTCATCCTTTCCAAAACTTTCCTTTATTTCTGCCACTTCTTTATTCACTTTTACCTTTTTCATATCAGGCTCTGAATGGTAGATGTTCGAAGAATGTTCGTCCGAATTGCACACGTTTGACGATGATATTATGTTATCTTTAACGCTACTTGAATTGAATAGCACTATAAATGCATCGTTGCTCAACTGTACAGTGGGCAGAGCACGAAAGCCTTTCCATTCGTTGGACAGTTTTTTCACCTGAAACTCGACAGAGCTTTTCTGAATGAACACGTAATCTCCCACAGCAGACTTTTCTTTGACTCTACCAAAACCAGAACTGATAAAGCTACTTATCCGTGACTCTATCTTTTCAACTTTTTTTTCGACGCTATTTGTCCTTTGGCTACAGACGTCGTCCAGACAGGTAGCGGATTTTCTTCTTTCTAGCTGGCTACTTGTAATAACAGTCATGGGTACATCTTCCAACTGTGGCAGCATGGATGGGTGAACTGGCTGGAAATTAGATCTGTCCTGATATACACCCACATACATTTGGATGGAGACGCTGGCCACTGGATAAAGAAAAGTATGTTAGTATCAGAATAAGATCGTCGATAAAAATCATCATAAACTGACCGTAAAATAGTTGATTCTAATAAATAGGTGCCTAAAAATACAAGGTATATATCTAGTGTCCATCCGCTAGTAGAGCAGATCATAGTAAATCTTCTAGATTGTTTGTGGTGCAAGGAAAGGTTGCTATCGTCTGTTGTTTCACATCACTTTTACAGATCTCTTGGAGATTATGATTCTTGAACTATATTTGGCAGGCCCGAACTGACAGTTCCTAATATTGTTTATATTCTCTCTATATAAAACGAATTTAAGAAGGAAATTAAAAGGACCCAAGCTATTGTTTATAATCAGAAAGTATACTTGTGGCAAACGTAACTTGACACTACACATGTATAAGAAAAATTGTAAGCCTTCACTGAGTTATAAAATTATTTTATAAAACCGATAGTTTAAGTTCAAGTCAATCGATTAATAAAGTAAATATTGAAAATTATACTTTTAATTTTCTATTATTAAATATAAAAAGTATTCTAAATTAATATTAATAAAAATATGTTGCTGTGGTAACCAATTTGTCCAACTATTTACTGATCATCACTGAAAACTGAATCATTAGTATGTAATAGCGACTACAATGTATTCAAGTTAGTCTTGCCTCGAGTATACTGTAAAATGTATTGAAGGAAATTAAATTTATATTTAGGGCTTTAATATATATAAATCTAAAAAATATATTTTTAGTAGCTCCCATTGAAAACCAGTCCGTTTGCTATTCTGAAAAAAAAGTTATTCCTGTCTGTCTACCCTACTTAACGATAATTCAGCAATATTGGCAAAAAATTTGACTAAATATCATCGATTTACTAACTTTAGGAAAATGTCGCCAAGTTATTGAAAATTTAATATCTCGAGGGGGGAGGGAGAGTTATTCTTGTCGCTTTATGAGTATAATTAATTTAATATCCTTGATTTAAAATAGAGTAAGTTTCACTGATCGTGACACGGATACGTTTTGTTAATTGGCTGTCTAAGGATTTCATATAATAATTAATACAATTGATCGAGACCAATTGTAAACAACCTTGCTGCCCCATCCGGGAATCGAACCTTAGATCTCCGAACTGGCCAGTCGACGCTCTAAAGTTGAACTACTGGGACGAAAGTGCAAGCTCTTAAAGTCGAAGTGGACTTTGCATTCTCCATCTTCTAATGTCAGATTGGCAAACAACTGACACTCTGGCTAACCCCTTCTGTTATTTTTACTTCAGGTTAGCCTCCTCCTCCTACTATTTTTACCCAAGTTATTATCCTGCGTGGTCGTTATCCTCTCAATTTGAAATCGGCACTCCATCTTCCAGAGTCCACTGAATCCGTGCTAGTCATGCAGGTTCACTTTAAGATCTCTGACATCTTTGCACTAACCTTCGAGGTGGATTTATTCGGGAGCCATTGTAAATAGCCTTTCTGTCCAACCGGGAAGCGAACTCTGAATCGCCGAACTGGCCATTCGATGCTTTACCGTTGAGCTACTGGGACGAAATTGCAAGCTCTGATCGTAGAAGTGGACTCTTCAAAAACCCGTATTTATTAGGTTCGCAAGTACTACAGAGGGGCAGATGGGAAGAACATAACTATTTTACATAAATTTATGCACTTCGCCTTAATATGTGTTTAATACCATCTTATAGAAAACAGAAAATCCATCCTCGCCTTTAACCCAGTCTGTGGTCCACATGTATTCCGGCTCACTCAGATAGGTTCCTTGGCCCAGAAATTCGTGGGTCATCGCCAAGTCCGCAGGAGGTCGCTGCTTGGGATTCAAACGCAGAAACATTGTGATAAAGTTTCGGATGGAACCGAATGCTTCTTCTCTGATATCGGCGGATGGAAGAGCGTATCTGATGTAATTTATTAGGTTCTCAATCTGAAACAGGGAAAGATGCGATTCTAAAAACTACTTTTTAATGAATTTTACTACGCTGCTACTGAAATAAGTGTGTTCCAAAATATGAAATGCAGCATATTTAAAAGAAGTCTGAAACTGCATTAGATTTTCTTATCTTGCATAGTAAAAGAAGATGTCTGTCTGTGTGAGCCTGCTGTAGCGGAAAATCTAAGCTTCGGACAGCCACAAAATTTGGTACTAATTTAGCTGAACTCCCGGTACAACAGATCGCGGTAAAGTATTTCTTTAATTCGAATTTATTCTTTACAGCCAACCCTCCTATAACGCAATTAATTCGTTCCTTGTTATAAGAAACTCAGATTAGTACAAATTAGATTCATTCGTACCGTGCTATATGGAGACCGCATACCGTGCTGTGTGGAAACCGCGTCATAAGAAACTCGGAATTAGTACAAAACAGAATAATTCATACCGCGTTATATGGAAACCGCAATGATGTATATTTCTGCATTAACAGGGGATTTCCCTGATAACTGAAATTGAAAAATGGTGATGTACGTGGATGAAACCACAGGGGAATTCCCCATTCATTTCAACCTTAAAAGTGTAATAGAAAAAATCATGCTCTAGGGAGACTGCTTAAGCTAATTGAGTTGCATTATAAAGAAACTGTGTTCTAAGACTACCGCGTTATATGGAAACCGAGTTTTATGAGTACCGAATTATAAGGGCTGTCGCAATTTTTGCTCCGAGTTATATGGAAACCGCGTTATGAGAGTACCGGGTTATAAGAGTACCGCGTTATAGGATGATTGACTGTAGTATTGCAATTATTATCAGAATATAAATAGTATGAATCGTACCCAGATTTCGTATCCAAGTTATTGTCTTAAAATTTTTCGTAAAATAGCTTTAAAAATGTTATTGGAAGTTTGCAATAAGTTTGTCACGCCGATGAATTCGATGCATTTGGTAGATGTTTATTACTATACATATATTGTTTTAATACCCTATACACCCATGGTGTAGATGAAATTATCAATTTCTTGCATAAGCAATACTTAAATAATTGTTACGTAAATTGTCATGGTGACAAGAGTTTTTTTTTATATATATAGAAAAGAATACTATAAAATTTTGAATATCAAATCATTCGAGCCCTAATCAAAAGAATTTCTAAAAATTCTATGCAGTTCTAATTTGATGAATAGTTTGTTCACACATAAAATGTAAACGGCGGTACACGTTTTTGTTCCGGAGTCTTTAATCAAAAGAATTTCTTAAAATTCTATGCAATTCTAGTTTAATGAATAGTTTGTTCACACATAAAATGTAAATGGCTTTACACGTTTTTGTTCCGGAGTCTCTAATCAAAAGAAATTCTAAAAATTCTATGCAGTTCTAGTTTGATGAATTGTTTGTTCGCACATAAAATATAAATGGCGATACACGTTTTTGTTCCGGAGTCTCTAATCAAAAGAATTTCTAAAAATTCTATGCAGTTCTAGTTTGATGAATTGTTTGTTCGCACATAAAATATAAATGGCGATACACATTTTTGTTCCGGAGTCTCTAATCAAAAGAATTTCTAAAAATTCTATGCAGTTCTAGTTTGATGAATTGTTTGTTCGCACATAAAATATAAATGGCGATACACGTTTTTGTTCCGGAGTCTCTAATCAAAAGAATTTCTAAAAATTCTATGCAGTTCTAGTTTGATGAATTGTTTGTTCGCACATAAAATATAAATGGCGATACACGTTTTTGTTCCGGAGTCTCTAATCAAAAGAATTTCTAAAAATTCTATGCAGTTCTAGTTTGATGAATTGTTTGTTCGCACATAAAATATAAATGGCGATACACGTTTTTGTTCCGGAGTCTCTAATCAAAAGAATTTCTAAAAATTCTATGCAGTTCTAGTTTGATGAATTGTTTGTTCGCACATAAAATATAAATGGCGATACACGTTTTTGTTCCGGAGTCTCTAATCAAAAGAATTTCTAAAAATTCTATGCAGTTCTAGTTTGATGAATTGTTTGTTCGCACATAAAATATAAATGGCGATACACGTTTTTGTTCCGGAGTCTCTAATCAAAAGAATTTCTAAAAATTCTATGCAGTTCTAGTTTGATGAATTGTTTGTTCGCACATAAAATATAAATGGCGATACACGTTTTTGTTCCGGAGTCTCTAATCAAAAGAATTTCTAAAAATTCTATGCAGTTCTAGTTTGATGAATTGTTTGTTCGCACATAAAATATAAATGGCGATACACGTTTTTGTTCCGGAGTCTCTAATCAAAAGAATTTCTAAAAATTCTATGCAGTTCTAGTTTGATGAATTGTTTGTTCGCACATAAAATATAAATGGCGATACACGTTTTTGTTCCGGAGTCTCTAATCAAAAGAATTTCTAAAAATTCTATGCAGTTCTAGTTTGATGAATTGTTTGTTCGCACATAAAATATAAATGGCGATACACGTTTTTGTTCCGGAGTCTCTAATCAAAAGAATTTCTAAAAATTCTATGCAGTTCTAGTTTGATGAATTGTTTGTTCGCACATAAAATATAAATGGCGATACACGTTTTTGTTCCGGAGTCTCTAATCAAAAGAATTTCTAAAAATTCTATGCAGTTCTAGTTTGATGAATTGTTTGTTCGCACATAAAATATAAATGGCGATACACGTTTTTGTTCCGGAGTCTCTAATCAAAAGAATTTCTAAAAATTCTATGCAGTTCTAGTTTGATGAATTGTTTGTTCGCACATAAAATATAAATGGCGATACACGTTTTTGTTCCGGAGTCTCTAATCAAAAGAATTTCTAAAAATTCTATGCAGTTCTAGTTTGATGAATTGTTTGTTCGCACATAAAATATAAATGGCGATACACGTTTTTGTTCCGGAGTCTCTAATCAAAAGAATTTCTAAAAATTCTATGCAGTTCTAGTTTGATGAATTGTTTGTTCGCACATAAAATATAAATGGCGATACACATTTTTGTTCCGGAGTCTCTAATCAAAAGAATTTCTAAAAATTCTATGCAGTTCTAGTTTGATGAATTGTTTGTTCGCACATAAAATATAAATGGCGATACACGTTTTTGTTCCGGAGTCTCTAATCAAAAGAATTTCTAAAAATTCTATGCAGTTCTAGTTTGATGAATTGTTTGTTCGCACATAAAATATAAATGGCGATACACGTTTTTGTTCCGGAGTCTCTAATCAAAAGAATTTCTAAAAATTCTATGCAGTTCTAGTTTGATGAATTGTTTGTTCGCACATAAAATATAAATGGCGATACACGTTTTTGTTCCGGAGTCTCTAATCAAAAGAATTTCTAAAAATTCTATGCAGTTCTAGTTTGATGAATTGTTTGTTCACACATAAAATATAAATGGCGATACACGTTTTTGTTCCGGAGTCTCTAATCAAAAGAATTTCTAAAAATTCTATGCAGTTCTAGTTTAATGAATAGTTTGTTCACACATAAAATGTAAATGGCGTTACACGTTTTTGTTCCGGAGTCTCTAATCAAAAGAATTTCTAAAAATTCTATGCAGTTCTAGTTTGATGAATTGTTTGTTCACACATAAAATATAAATGGCGATACACGTTTTTGTTCCGGAGGCATCAGGTCTATGGTTCACAGTCATACACTCAGGAATATTTCTAAAAGTGTTGGAGATGTATTAGGAACATTTTACGACGTTTTTATCCGGCAAAATGTCAAATTCGAAAATTGGATAAGATATCACCAGAACGGATGTTCATATCACTGAAAAAATGTGTATGGATACAATATGTACAAAACTAGAACTAAATAGAATGTTTATTAATTTAAATGATTTTAAATTTAAGATTTTTTACAGAATTATTGCTTATGGAGAAGCAGGATTATTGACTAAACAATGAGTATAGTCAATGCTGAAAAATAATGGTTTGAATAATGCTATGAATGCAAAGTGTATTTAAAAAGCATATACGAGTATTAACAGAGATCAACAATTCATCGGCTTGACAGCATTATTGCCAACTTCAAAAAAATATTGTTTTTTAGAATTTTCAGAAAACAATTTTAAAAAGATCATAAGGAAAATATTTTATTTTACATTTCGATACTGACTATGATAAATATAAACCTAATCCTGAGATATGAATATATGAAAAAATCGAGTGGAAATTGATATTTTTCATGTAATGATTCTATATCGGGTTACAAAAAACGGGTGGACAATTAAACATAACTATTGAAAGTTTTAATCGTCAAAAATGTCACGAAAACAGCAAAATCTGCTATCGATAAAGAGCTAATAATTGTTTATATAAAAGCAAAATTTTTATACAAAGCATAGTACATAATGGTTACAACGTATCTTCTAGAATCATAGGTATACTCTCGGGATACAAGAATGAGTCCAAATTTTTGGATAATTAACACTTTTATTTAAAAGCACCAAAAAGCATAAACAGGAACAATATATAATGAGTAGCTCGATAAATGTCTTACAAGAATACTAATCAGTCGTCAGATACAGTAAAACAGTGATTAAATGCTCAGCTAATTCATAAAATAGCCAGTACTATTTTCAAAACACTGACGTATCTCACAATTCAATATAACCCGTATCACGTCAACTACTGCCCTACTGAGCGATAACTCATTTGATGTACGCTCAGTGGAAACTTGCAAAAGAGCCTCCAATCATTCAGAATATTCGTCATCGAGAAAGTTGTAGTATATTCGAAAAACCAACAAATTGGCGATATATCGCCAAAACTGGCAATACACCTCCCCCCCCCCCCGAAATTCAATATATGACAACCTTAGATTCATATAATAGGAATGGCTGCTTGTAATGTTGAAAATAAAAAAAATGGCTGCCTGTTTTTTCATTGAATAGAAGCAAAGGTCTTGAATAGAAGAAAAGGTCTGCTATATATAATTTGAATAGAAGCAAAGGCCCGCTATATATAATTTGAATAGAGGCAAAGGTCCGCTATGTATAATTTGAATAGAAGCAAAGGTCCGCTATGTATAATTTGAATAGAAGCAAAGTAGAATGAAACTTTTTACATGATCTTAACAATATCAAAATAAGCATACATTAAAACTATAAAGCAATACGATTGGGAACGTTAACATTTTAAAATAAATGGCGCAAGTAACTTGCAATTTATTTTAGCTATTTTTTATAATCAAAAATGGCAGTCACTTATTTTTCAATAAATTTCTCGTCATTCGCAATTAAATGGCAATCTTCTAATCGAAACTTTCTACCTAAAAATAAAATCGTGTAAATCTTCGACGAGAACGTGCCGGGGGAAAAAACGTTGTTAGAATTCAAATAGATATAGGTGGTGTACCATATCACCTTCAATATTTTATAAAAGTCGGGATAGATGCCGCTACTCCAGTTCTTTGGACACTTTTCCAGTTCCTTATTCAAAGAGTTGCCGGTCAGAACGTTCACCGCCAGCACCCCCATGGTCCACATGTCTGCCTGGATGCCGTCCACCGGAACTTCCATACCCTCTCGGGAGAGGGCCTCCGGGGGACAGTAATGAAGAGGAATTCCGTATCTAAAAATAAAAAGCTAAGATCAGAACGAATCAAACAGTAACAGGTGTATACATCAGAACTGGGTTGAAGTGGGAGCATAAAGTGAGTAAACTTCTTATTTTTGACTACTAGACGCAATTTCCTGTTGTCTGTCTGACTATCTGTCCGACAATAAATGCTCTAGAACTTAACCATTTTTTTCTTTAGAATTAGGATATGTGGTACATAATAATATTTCACCATTCCCAGTCCGAGTTCGTGGATGAACGTGTTTGAATAATTATTGCGAGTGCTGCGATCCCTTTGCTGGTGCATTAGCATGGTGCACTTTAACATTGTGCAGCTATAACTTCTCTGAAATATAAAAGATTTATTTTTTTTAATTTGTGCATATATGATGTAAATTAATGTTTTACATGCCGAATTCATTCCTAAATGCGATCGGATAAAAATTGCACGTGCTATGTTCCATTTACAATATGTTTAACGATAACTGATCTAAAATTTAACCGATTCTTTTACAATTTGAATATAAGGTGAATATATATATATATATATATATATATATATATATATATATATATATATATATATATATATATATATATGTTTCATAGGTCCAGTTCAATGCTATACATTGGGCTAATAAAAACTCCGCGTGCAACACCCCACCCCACTTTTCTGATACATATATTATAAATAGTAAATCCTCTGAAACATAACCTAATTTTCTGCAATTTGGATATGTGGTATAAATCAATATTTTACAATCCGAGTTCATCGATGAATGTGGTCGAATAATTATTGCGCATGCTGCTCCCCCTTTATTAGTGAAATCTACAATTTCCAGCGTACTGTGCACAAACATTTTAATTGCACAATTATTTTTTCTTCATTTCAATTCCATAAAAAACATTTTTAAGCGAATTGAAATTCCCTTCGTTTCATTTTGAGTCACACTCATACCTAGTACTTTTGAAATGATTCAGTAAACAGAGGACTGCTATTTTTTGACTTTTGAATATGGTTTCTAAAAGAAATGTCATTGATAATGCTTTGCACTTACCAGGTTTAATGACAAAATTAACCACACTAGCGTCATAAATCTTTAATAATATCAGAAAGTTAATCAAAATTTAAACAGTCCCCTTTAGCAGTTACACAACGCTACCAATAATTTTTTCACTTCTAGAAAATATCAAGTTAGGCATTTTGAGGAATCGTTTTTACATAGGCCTCCAAATTCGTTTGAAAACAACATCTTTTTAGCAAATTTTTCAGTTTGGGAAAAGTTTCTCAAGGCCAAATCAGGTGCATATGATAGCTGGAGGAGTCAAAATTTAAATTTAAACAGTCCCCTTTAGCAGTTACACAGAGCTACCAATAATTGTTTCACTTCTAGAAAATATCAAGTTAGACACTTTGAGGGATCGTTTTTACATAGGCCTCCAAATTTGTTTGAAAACAACATCTTTTTAACAAATTTTTCAGTTTGGCAAAAAGTTTCTCAAGGCCAAATCAGGTGCATATGATAGCTGGAGGAGGAATTTGATTATATTCCTCTGAAACTGACAATTCAGAAAAAGAAGCAAAAGCTGATACGTTGTTATGATGAAGCATACACAATCCATTTTTGTTTTCTAACATTCTGGCCGCTGACTCACGTAACCTCTTGCCATAACTTTCAGAAAAGTTTTTAAATCGCCGTCCATCTTCAACATCGCAGATTTTAAGCAAATCGATTTACGAAAACCCTTCTAAAACTCGAATGAAATGACTTAATAAATCGAATTCAATGCAGTCAATAATTTTCATATGACGTAATTTCTGACATAATCCCTATACTACTGAAGAGAATATACCTACATAAGTCAAATGTACACTCATACTTTCAATCACTACGTGGGCGTATTTGGAGAGGGGTGGAGGGTGCCAAAGCACTCCCCTGAAAAACTGTTGATTTAATTAAAAGTCAATATGAGAAACAAATAAAATAATGCTTTTTGAAATTAGAACATTCAGCAACTGTGTGTTTTCTTCCACGTGTATATTAATAAATTATTGCATTCGGTATGTTTATGAATGTCCAATTTGTTAATTTAGTTGCATTGTCTCCAGAAAGGTTAGAATTCTATTATGAAAAGGGGAATATTTTTTAAAGGAGGTACACTTTATTTAAAAATTGGTGCATACTAATTTTTAAATGTGATGCTCATACCATCAATTCAAATTTACTTTGTAACAATACATATTTAAAGGTTAATACTACTCACTAAAGTTTGAATGCAATCAATTTTAGCACCCCCCTCCTCCCTAGAAAAAATCCTGCATACGGCCATGAAGCACTATATCTGTTATTAGATCTTAACCGTTTCTCTGTAACTCCCTGTAAAGATTGTTTTATCAAAGCAATATATGTGGTAAATGTTTAGGTAAATTCATTATTTTTACTAATCGTAAATTCATTATTTTTAAATGTTTGTGGTAAATTCATTATTTTTACTTTCCCTGCAAGAGAAAGTATTGGAATCATGCCGAAAATCGCAACTCGAGTTTTCGACTGATCGACAAGTTTCGGGACCTTTAGAATACTAAAACATTATTTTTAGCGTAACGTCTGTGTGTGTTTGTGTATCTATCTGTGTGTCTGTGTGTGTGTCTGTCTGTAATTACAATGTATGTATCCACTCTAACTCAGAAACTAATGGACTGAATTTCATAAAATTTGGTAGGTAAGTCATTGTGTGTGACCCTGGTGCTGATTAGCTTTGGTACGATTCGGGAAAAAACAACCTGCCTTTTTTGGGAGAAATGGCCCGCAAAAATCATCAAAATCTAAAATAAAATACTACGTATGCTCAAATATATCAATTAAATGCTTGTTTTATCCATAATTTTTAACAATGAAAAGAATAAGACCAACCTCATTATACTCGAGCTAGCCGTTCTCGAGATATTTTAATTTTTTCGCATTTACGATGCGACACCGTTGAAAAAAAGTCCAGTTACTGACTGAGAACGAAAATTAAATTAAAAGTGCCCATTCAGTGTCATTTTTAATAATTGTGAGTGTTATTTCGTGTAATTAAACTCAATATAATGAATTATTGAAGAAATAGAGAACGTGAACATAAGTCTGCAGGGGAAGTCATGTGCTGCCCACATCTGATTTTTTTATTCCTCATCACAACGACATTCATCGCCGAAACTACGCGATAACTGCTATCTTCATCTTAAACTTCTAACAAAACATTTCATTGGAGTCTGTTTTCATTACGGGGTGGGGTGGGGGGAGGCATCCTATGTAATCTAGTTCAAATTGTAATTGGGTTCAAAAGTCAACAACATATTTAAAACTTAACACAAAACCATGTAAAGGATCAAGCCCTTCAGTTTTCAATTTTACTAGTCAGATAACGCTTGATTTTCGCAGGTGTTTTTTCAAATATGTTTTTAGGATTGAACGACTTTAATGAATACGTTGATCGAAGGACTTGAACGAACTGTATGAAATTTGACAATCTATGTCATATGATGATCCACTGTAGTGAGAGAAATTTTCTTTAAGAACATTAACTGACCGAGTCTAACCAATCCAACTGATCTTAGTGTTTCTCTTCCCACGTGTTACCGCTTGGTAAGTCATGAGATGCTCATGAGAGTCGTGTTCATCAGATTATTTCCATGTACCTCACAGTTGCTAGCATATTGCAGAACCCTTCAATAGATATAATGAGATAAACATGACCACCTACCTTCTTAATAAAGGAAGATATCTGGCTGTGCAGTCTGTAGCGGGAAATCTAAGCATCGTACAACCATGGAATTTGGTACACAAGTACTTCAGAACCTGAACTCAGAATCTCGGTATTATTTTTTTAATTTCGAATGTTTTTTATTTATTTTATAGCTTCGAATTTCCTTTGCGATTGCTAAAAACACAATAAAATGTTTGGAGGAAAATGTGGCTCGAATTTCATTCGAGGCATGGTAACAAGATCATAGACAAGCATCTCGGTCGCGAAACCGGGAATTCTATACGGATGGAGCTTCATATTTATTAGACTGCATGTGTATTTTCACGGAATCGTCTGTGTCGTGAGCGGTTGAATATACGACCAACTGTGATTCTCATATTTTTCTTTTCTACGGAAAGTTAGTGCAATTCGATTCGTCCAACCTTTTAAAATTGTATTCAAATGTATTATTTAAGCATAAGATGCTTATTTCATTGTTTATATGTAGTGGACGTTTATTTAGAACCCAGACAACGCCGTGTAATCCTATATAATTTAATATATTCCTATTCATTGCGCTACATAGCGCAACATCAGTTGTCACATGAAATTCATCTATAAGATAATTATACGTACAGCTGAAATTGTTATTAATGTAATAAAACTAATATAACTCCGTTAAAAGCAAGATACAACACAAAATCAATATAACTCCGTTAAAAGCAAGATACAACACAAAATCAATAATGTCAACTGGTTTTGAAATCATGAAACAGCCTTCTTCATCAGAGGACACAAAATGTTACATCGGCAACTAATGTTAGTATGGACAAAACGTGCCTGAAACAGAAAGTGGATTGTCAACGATGAGAGAGGAAAAGAAGTAAAACACCATGGAGGAAGGAGCAAGAGTTGGCACATTATAAATGGACGGTAAAATAACAAAGATAAAAGCGCGAACGTCCTGCAGCGGATTCAAAGCACTTGTTCAGTGAGTTAAACTACGAAAATGAATATCCTATTAAATAAAAAAGGCAACTAACCTGTTTCGAAAGCTACATGAGTAATCCAAATCAACTGTAAATTGCTTCTACCGGTAATTTTGACTACGGCTACCTGTTATTTATTTATTTTATTTATTTTATTTGTTTTAAAAAAACTGTACAGGATATAGTCTCAAGTAACAGCGTGCAAGAATGTTATGAATAAAGGTCGCGCTTCTTGTGTGTCTTGATGAAGAAGGTTATTTCTTGTTTTCAAAACCGACACGTTATTTTAGTTTTATTACAAGATAACTGCTTGCTAAGAAAAACTTGGATGTTAACATAAATGGTGAAGCTCTCTGATACAGCTGTATCATAACTTACTCGCTTGCAGGGACCTTTGTTGTATTGAGGAACGTAAAATCACATATAACAGCAGTTTGTTCGCTAGATATGAGGACGTTGTTACTTTTTAAGTCTAAATGGCACAACTGCTGCTTGTGGAGATAATCCAGCCCAGTCAGTATTTGAGTAAACCACAACTTAATCTTATCCAAGGATGCTGCATCTTCCCTGAACGATCGACTCTTTAACATGACATCCAGGGATGTTTCGTGGACGGGCATCACAAAGACATAGGAGGCAGCGGTCGGAATAAAGATGGTTTCTTGAAGTCGCAATATGTTGGGGTGCAGAAGGTGGGGCCAAATTTGAACCTCATTTTTAGAAACGTAATTTGATATAACTTTAAGAGCAACTATGTATCTTTCATTAGGCTTGCGAGCGGAAAACACGTCGCCATACGTTCCTTTTCCTAATTTTTCAAGGATTTTGTAATTCTGTCTTTCCAAAACTTGTGTGATGTACTGATTCATTCTCGCTCTAAAATCGGGATCATCAATTTCCTCTTTCCTTCTATTCTCTAGTATCAGTTTGATTTTGCTCTTAAGTGACATATCGTCTTCGTTTTCTCTTGTAACTTTAGACTGACTTTCCATAGTGATTTGTTTCTTTAAGTAAAGTGAGAAATAAATTGATATCAGACTCAATAACTTTGAAATGACGAGGTTTATAGCATAAATACAAAAGATTAAGTAAGCAGCTTAAAATTTTCGACTCGAGTGACGTAGGTCATTGTTGCAAAGCTCTTTATAATTTTTGAATTGTTAGAAACAGTCATTATAATTTTCATTGTCATAACACAAACCAATTTATCCAGTTTGCTTTGAATGCGTAAACTCTTTCAACAAAAAAAGGGGGGGAGTGATAGTACACATCAAGCCGAATAATATTTGCAGTGGAACCTAGGCCCGCAGTCCAGTGTCAAAAAAGAGTAAAGTTACATATCCACGTTGATCCATCAACAGTAAAAAAAGAGAACTAATTTAGGAGTTTCAAATTTCCATTCGCATCAGAAAAAGACTCAAAGTGGCGTCCGAGAGCGTTGTTGCACAGCTGACACCGGCGAATAAAAGACTATCGCACCCTCTTGCAGACCTTTGGTGTGGTCTTGATCTTGTCCGCAGAAACAACGATTCTCACGAAGAAATCTCCCAGGGAGTCCACATGTGTCTCGTACACCAATGTTTTATTGCACCACAAAAGAAGAAGTCCAGTGAATTAAGAGCGGGGAGGCCAAGCCACAGGTCCACCAAGTCCAATCCACCGCCCGGTATACGCCGCATTGAGGAAGTATCGGACCTCGGTGGAAAAGTATGCTGCGTACCGTGTGCTCCCAGAGCATTCCGGTCTGATGCAAAGTACTCCACTCACCACATAGCGGGTCATGTGGTTTATGCATTATAAGGTCCCAGCACACTATTCCATCGAGGTTCGATACTTCCTAAATGCGACATATTCCAAGCGATGACTGTACGTGATGAACCTGTGGCTTGATCTTCACGCTCCCCGGATCTAAATCCACTGGACTTCTGGGGGCACATGAAAACTTTAGTGTACGAGATATCTGTGGACTCCCTGGAAGATCTTGTCGCGAAAATCGTTGTTGCTGTGGACCACACTAGTCTGCGAGAGGGCGCGACAGCTTTATTCACCGGTGTCGGCTGTGCAACAGCGGCCTTGGACGCCACTTTGAGCATCCACTTTGAGTATTTCTCTGATGAAAATGAAAAGGTGAAACTTTTAAATTAAATTAAGTCTATTTTTATCACTGTTGAAAGATCAACGCGGATATGTAACATTACTCTTTTCTGGTACTATGAGTGGAATGCGGCCATAGGTTCTATTGAAAATGGTATTCGTCTTGATGTGTGCTATCATCCCTCTTTCTCCGTTAAAAGAGTTTATGATCACCTTATGTATATAAAAGCATTGTTGCTTTATATGTGTATTAATAATGTATTAATAATAATTTAGTTATCATTTAATTATTAAGTATACTCGATTTCAAAACAGATTCTGATCATTTAAAATTGTTTATAAAATAGATATCAGTTAATATATGCATTTAAATATTTAACATCTCAAATTTTAAAAATGTTCCATTTGTATTTTGAATGTTTACTTTAAATCTCAAGCTGTTTTGCTTACGTTTAATAATAAACTAAAATATAAACATTTTAATTTTAAAATGCTTTAATTAAATTTTAATTTTTTTAATATATTTACATATTTGAATATTGAAGTTTTAATTTATAGAAATCTTGATAGTCAGGAATTGTTGACAATGTCGCTGTTAACAATTCGTAAGGAAAATGAGTCACAGACAATTCTTCGCAGTTTCAGAAAACGTTCATCATACACAAAAGTACGTCGTATACAAATGTTGCATGTAATAGAAGAATTTCAATTTTTTCTGTTTAAATACTTAATGGAAAACGAATGAAATAGTTAGAACATAAAACAAACATTATTTTCAATTAATTAATATTAATATCCAATCATAAAATACCAGAATTGAAAATTTCCGTTTGTAAGAAATTTGTAATTTTTTTAGGTCTAGAAACTAATTATTTTGCTAGTTTAAATTTATCATACAACTGGATATACAATCTAAAGCAGTGCTTCTCAACCTTTGTGAGACCTCGGCCCGGAAAAGGCTTTTTATATAAATGAAGCGCCCGCCCTAACAAATTTACTTTATATCCTTCAAAAAAATTTTAAGTTCATACATAAACTAACATAAGTATTAATAATTAATCATGGCATAATAATAAAGAGTATTGGTTTATTTATGTATATGGTATGGCCCGCTGATAAATATAAAGTTACATTTAAGTTATCAATCACTGAATTCATGAAATCGCGTAGCATATTGCAATTTCCTCAGGCCAACATCATCAAATTAATTTCTGCTGTTTTTCATGGATATATTCCATTCTGATCACCAAAATTTTATAATATTATTCGGTATAAAATGAGTTATTGTATTATTTAATTGATTTTACAGATGTTGGTTTGGGGAAAAGAAAACGGTATTGAAAAAAATATTTATTCATTGTAATTCACCATAGAAATCAGCTGGAAAGTCTTTTATTCATATTAAAATTTAAATGCGACTTGGTCACTGACATTTGCTGTTATTTAAGCGTTCTGGTTCTGAACTTTTCGATACATTCGCAAATATTATTCTCCTTAGAATATTTCCACAGTAAAATATTTATTCATAAATATGCTTAGAAAACTAAAACGACAAATTCCAGGAGAATCTCTCGCGCGCCCGGTATAATGAATGCCAGGGCTCAGCGGTTCAGAAACACTGAGCTAAAGCGATTACTAATATTTATTAATTTTCTGACTAAATTTCGAGCAAGGCTAACTTAAATAAACTGTAGAAGCTATCACAGGCTACTGAATCATCATGTTCCTTCATACGCTCATTACGCATACATCGATTAGATGGTTTCCATTGCTGCAGAATTCATTTAGAATATTCGATTGGAATACTTTATTTATAGAAATATGAAAAAACATACATATAATTTCGAATTTTGATGAAAGTAATCGGTTGATTTGAGCTTAATGCATTGATTTAATACAACCCATTCGTAGTTTTAATTTATTAATATAGCCTTTGATAATAATAATATATCGACTTTATATATCTAAGCGAAGAATTATAGTTCTCCTATACCTCTATACTGTCAAATTAGTTTTGCCGAAAATATAAAGCGAAATAAATCGATTTTCACAGTTAAATGAGAAGGGAGAGGCACTCCATTCTCTGATCATCTGTTTATGGTCCTCAAAACACAAATAAGAATTCGATATGGAACATTAATCCCCATCCCAAACCTTTCCTTCTACGCATACTATGTATACTTAAGGAGAAAAGAAGAGAAATACGAATGACCATTTCGCGTAAAATTTTTGATTTACAAAAAATTAAGCATTTCATATTTAACTTTAAATTTAATTTGGAGCATTTTATATTTATCGAAAAGAATATTAACATTTTCTTCCAAGTCACGATTTTAGGTGTGTGTCTCCTTATGTAAAGCCTCAATTAAAAGATAATATTCTCGAGACACAAAGCTAAATAAAAAAACAAAAGCGTTTCCTTCTTTCAAATGCAATTAAAATAATTTGTTTTTTGTGTTCTTGGAAGATTATTTTCTCATTAATATTTTGTCGTTGAACGAGTGCAGTATTCATAGAGAATATTTTCGGCATAAAAACAGCTTAAAAGATCAAACTTCCAATATTTTATCATATATATATATATATATTACAAAACGTTAGTTTCTAGATTCAACTCTCGTAGGCAAGAAATATTGTGGAATAATTTATGTCACTTTACAACATCTTTGCGACTCTAGATTCCTTGCAATGCACAAGGCATCTCTAAATTCGTGGATTCCTAATGAGACGTTTAGAAGCTTATTTGGCATTGTCATAAAGCATTTGCACATTGTCATATATGTAAAGAACGGACTGTTGGACTGTTACAGAATAAATTTATAGTGAATGATTAACATTTGAAAACAAATTTTAATCGCAGTACATATTCAAATTTTTAAATTAGAAGCATTTTAAAATTAAAACCTTTTATAAAAATTGACAGGAAAATTTGTATCGATTAAATTAAATTTGTGAGACCCGCGGGCGTTCTGCCTGTAAGTAATTTAAAAAACCTGTTTATTCATTGGATATTGCTATAATAAAAGACAACACTCAATACCTGTAGGCGTAGCCAGATGGTATTACATTATCCATTGTTACAAATAAGTTAAAAGAGTCCAATATCCAGCTTCGTTTTCAGTATATGATGCCTTACGCAACGTAAAACTTCAGAAATTTTTCTAATATTCATTGTTGTAAATAAGTTTAAAAATAGTCCAATGAGCCGCTTCGCCTTCAGTATCTAATATCATAAGCCACGTAAATTTCCAGAATTATCCTCTTTATATGTAGATGCAACGTTTTTTCATTCTAATGACTCAATTCTTTCAAGATATATCGGGCTTAATGTAGGAAGTGACACACTCTAAAAGGGGCCGGCCGTCCAAATAGCTGCTCTAAGTCCTCGGACGAGTCGGACGGTCTGGGTCTTCAACACTCTAAAAGGGGGTCCATGAATAACACAAAAAATACATGTTATAATTAATAAATCTTTTGTTAAATCATATTTGTTTTCTTATTAAATGTTATTGAAAGCTCTTTAAAATTAATATGAAGTCATTCGGCTGCAATCCTATTTAAAAATTATTTTCTCCGCGTTCATAAAAGGTATCTTTCTGTTGATGGACTTTCAACTGACCACTGCCATTCACTACAAATGGATTTTTTGTCAGATGTTTTATGACAAACCTTTAAAATTACAGTTCTCACAGTTATACCTTTACTGAGTTTCAATTAAATGTTGTGAATGATTATCCTGACCTCCTATGGGAAGCGTTGAAGTTCTTCACTTTATTTTCTACCACCTATCTGTGCGAAACTGCTTTGTCTCGGATCATATAGTTGAAATATGGGTGGAGGAATGAATTGGTAACTAAAAATGATTTAAAAATGAAAGTATCATTAATTGAATCGAACATATCAGTGTTCACTTTAGACTGTGCTGATTGTTATTCGTAACGTAACGTTATTAGCTTAAAGTTTTTCGATGTTCATATTTAGGTGCATCTTATGCAAAGTTTTTGAACTGATAAGCTTCTTCTTATTACAAACTGTTTATTTTATTGTATTCAAATTTCATTTATTTAAATTTATATATATATATATATATATATATATATATATATATATATATATATATATATATATATATATATATATATATATATATATAAGAAAGTCTATATTACTACATAACGTTGAACCTGAACTGCGTATAATATCAAGACTATAGGCTCGATGCTGCACTATTATGCCCTGTATAATATAAGTGTCATAAAGAACAATATATGAAAAATAGCCAACAGGGAAGTACCTAATGGCCTAGGGGGATTGTGACCCCTAGTTTCCGGTTATAGTCGACTTTTACTCCTTAGGAAACACTCCCGGAGCCGATAGATACCTGAGGCCATATTTCTATGTAACATCAAAGCAAAAACGTACTCCATAAGAATAAACAAGGACCAAGTGGACATATAAAGCAAAAGATCTACTTAAAAATGGTAAAAGTCGAAAAATCTAAAACCCTGTACGTCAATGACGACGTACAGGGTTTTAGGTTTTTCGGCTTTTACCATTTCTAAGTCGACTATAACCGAGAACTAGGGGTCACAATACCCCTAGGCAATATATATGTTACTATAATCGACTTTGTGGTAAAAATGGAAGTACGCATATGGTGGGAGAATATGCATATATTACAAAGTAATACCTTATATCCATATGGATTAAACTCCATCCTGTTTAACCGTTTACATAATAACGAATATTACTTTTCTACTACAAATTCTGCTTTAGAACACTCCAGCAATAACTTTATACGAAAAAGATGGTTTAGAAGTAAAAAAAGAAGAAAACTCAATTTAAACGAATGCCAAGAATCTTTCAACAATTTTACTAAATACGTTTATCAATTTAGGGTGCATAGCATAAAGGTAATCAAATTGTATATTATAGGAATACGTAAAAAATATCTACAGCAGATTTGGAATATATAGTTTCAAAATGTGACCAAATGGTCTACTAAGGAATTAAATTTAATCCAAAAACTTAATATGGCTACTGTAAATGATTGGATCAAAAAGCGGACCATTTTTTTGCAAATTATATTGAAAGATAATAAAATAGACAAAAATGAAGATGTGATGAATTTTACTCTTTTGTTTCAATATAAGACTTTCAATGACATTCCATTTGGAAGGATATTAAAAACTCATAAGCAACTATCCTCAACCTCAATATCAAAACTACTTACAGTTATGAAATTCCATTGGGAAGAGAACTTACTTCAATTACAATCTACTAAGTAAAAACCTTACGCCAAGTAATAACGTAACATGTGATTGCGATAATAATCCTTATAAGGATCCCATTATAGGACATGTTGTTACCTATAACCTCGACGTTATAAATGATCCAGAATTGACAACGGCCTTCAAACTAGGCACAAAATACAGAAATCCATATAAAGGAAATGCAATTGAGATATTCTCGAAAGACATAGAAATATTTGTATATAAGATGTCAATCAGATTCAGAATTCCTGATTTCACTTTCTACAAACGGCGATCCATGGTACTAAAAGATTTTAAATATTACTATAGAAAGAATTATACTTATGAAAAGAAATGTAATGTGAATATGAAGAACCTCAAGTCATTACAAAACAAGTTTGTCATAACCTACACAGATAAGATCCCAGACAATTATGCAAAAACCTCTACATCAACACACTCATCGTCAATTATTAAAATCAATCCTTATATCGACAAGTACAAACATCCAGCCAATCACTAAATAACAGAATTAGAGCATTATACCTTAAAGTGGGTATTAAATATACAGGACGTATCAAATACCCCTACTTAATAAATATACCAAAGCTTCATAAAAACCCAATAAAATTCAGACATGTAACTGTTGGATTCACCACATATCTTACTAAAGCTAATTCAATGCTGCTCGCTGTATTAAAGCCTATATTAAAGAATATACAAATAAAGGTACTTATATAATAAAAAACTGTTATGAAGTTATTGATGTTTTGAAGAATTATCATAAAAAATTGTTCTTCAAGACTTATGATTTCCATGAGCTGTTTAATAATATATTTTTCCCCCAATGGCCAGGCATTGACTCTTTCATCTTCGCCTATACATCAGCCAGAACAGGGAACCTCTTAGACGTCAAATGACGTTGTCCCAGTGCACCAGTGGGGGTGGGGACACATTGCGCCCAACAACACAAATATCCATGTCTTACGTGAGACTCGAACCCACAACTTGGCGGCCGATCAATTTCCGGAAACGCTCGCCTTGACCGTTCGACCACCACGTCGACTGAAATGAACCAACAGTTCGGAGTTCCCAGGTGGTCACCCACCTAAGTACTAACCGCGCCCAATGCTGCTTAACTTCGGTGATCTAACGAGAACCGGTGTTTTAAGCACCGTAGAGCCGTTGGCTTGTTTAATAATATTGATCTCGGGGATTTATGCCGTATACTGAATCTGTTATATGAGGAATTTGATATGCAACAGCATATAGAAATAAATAAATATAGGTCTTTAATCAAAATAGTTACTGAAGAAAACTATCTATTTAACGGTTTAAATTTTTATCAACAAATCAAAGGCATCCCCATGGGTGGGGGTTGTTCTTCGATTTTAGCCGACATATGTCTCGATTATTATGAAAAAATGTCTCACATTAATAATGAAATCATCTACCTCCGATACGTTGACGATCTGATTATTGGATGTGAAAGCAAAAGTTTTAGTATGAATTTTGATTTTTATCACAAAAACTTGAAATTGGAAGAAAATCCCAACATAAATAATAGCGTTGTTGTTGTTGAGACCCAGACAGTCCGACCTTCCAGAAAGAGCGTGGTGAATTTCCTAGATCTTAGTATAGACTTTAGCAAAAAAAGTCTATTCTTTTATATATATGATAAACGAAAAACATTTAAAACTCCTATCACAAGAATAATTCATTGGAAATCTAACATATCAATATATTCAGAAATGAGTTTATCAGCAGTTTATCAAGAACGAAGAAAATCGTAAGCAATGACGTCATAAGATTGAAAAGTGATAAAGCATTCCTTGAACAAGCATTTAAACAGAACTATCCTGTAAATTTTATGAAATATTACATCAGAATATACTATGGCAGGAATGATGAATATGGTTTAAAATTGTCCGAATTTTTGAAATCTATTGCGACATCACAGGCACGGCAACTTTACAAAAATGCTGAACTGTTATAATGTTACAGTATTTAAAAAAATGCATCGGTTCAGAATTTCGTTCAATCTCTTCTACACATATGGTATGTTTGATATCACTCTCCGCTTATGCAAAGGTCTTGTGTTAATTGTGATTATCACTCCGGGGGTTGGCTTCCGTCAGTGCTGGCGACCAGGAGTGCAATGCCGCGGCATTAGAGACATGCATGTTGACAACTGGGGAGTAAGGTCACAACCCCTTACTGCCATTTTGTAAGCACTTTACGTAGCCTTCCTTTCTATTTATCTTAATATATTTATTTGGTGCTTTATGCTGCTTTGCGCAAAAACATCAATATATTCTTCCTATTATTCCTTTATCAATTGTACATCTCATCATCTTTTATTATATATATATTATAATAATAAAATAGAAAGTGCAGAAGTACAATTGGGTTAACACAAAATCAAACCTCGGATAATATAATAACGTATATTTAATAGTAAAAAGTAATGAGGAAGGGCTCGAAAAGTAGATCACGGAAAGGTCAAGAAAAAGAAAATAAATCAATGAATAGTATATCTGCCAGAAACGTCTTCAGGGACACATTCAAGACAGATATATTAAAATCCGTTGTTTCTATGATTGCATAAAAACACGTGGATAAAATTTTATGCAATCTGCGCCCAACAACGGAATAAACGAGATTCACAGAGAAATGAACCAAGAGGACAAAATTCAACTTAAAATCATAAAATACCACATAATCATGAAAAATATAGCGCACAAATGCACAAACATGCAAAAAAAAAGGGCAACTCACAAGTCTGAAAGCCGCCGTGAATAATCTTCATGGGATTCTACCACGTGATTCAGCTTGAACGCTCACCAAGCGAAAAACCGCGGACCAGATAAAAGTGAGTGGAAGTAGTTGTACATGTTTTCGGTGAGACAAGCCCAAGAGTTCAGAAACTAACCGAGAAGTGACCACTGCGATCGAAAACATTTAAAGTGTGGATAACACTGTTTTTTGGAGCCGTAGCCTGTTTTGTTTTATTTGATTTTTAGATATCTTCCTTAACGGTTTTATTAGTGTTTTAAACTTTTTTATTTACCCGCCGAGGTGGGTTTTTTTTAATTTTGCACGTTTTTTGTGTAAGGAAAGTTACTGTTTTTGTAGCATTTGCACATTTTTATTTTTGTCCGCTGAGGCGGTGTTTAATATATGGTGTTTCCACTACTATTAAGTATCGTACTTATACTGCAATCTACAAATAAGGTAGATAAATTGTACATATAGCATAGACTTTTGAGACGATTAATATGTGATAGTCTACACTTATTACTATCCAGACGTTTGATGCGGAGCAAATGATTAGATTTTTAAAGACGTGGTTACTAAGACAGGAAGAATAATGAGGGAAGAATTTTACATTAAATTTGAATTGATGTCTCTCATCATAAATAGCAGTATTGAATGAGTTACTTTGTATATAAATGGTGATATCAAGATAATTTACAGATTTGGATATATATATATTAGAAATATTGAATAATAACCAATTCCAAGTAATATAGAAACATTAAAACGATAAAATCACAAAAAAAGTAAAACCAACACTACCGAATAGAGAAATTAGCAGCACTGGCTTAGTTTGGAGGTTAATTAACTTAGCCTCTTCACCTGGTCTGAGCATCTAACCCCTAAGTAACCGAAACAAATGCTTGTGTCAGATATGGCAATAGTAAGTTATTATAAATACCATAGCGCAGACTACAAGCATTAATAGAATAAACAAGAAAGATCAATCATGCATAAAGCATTGATTATGAAACACTTTCCAACTTCAATGCAATTTTATATAAGCATCTCTAAAATTCGGTACATTCCTCAATAATATTTTTAAATTATCACAATACTACATTAATTTATTATATTTGAAAACTTAAAACTTCATCGAAAAAAATGAACTTCATTCAAATGACGGCATTGAAATATAAATTGCCTGATTTAAACATCTCTAAAATGCTATAAATTCCTCGGTAATATTTTTAAAATTATCATGATACTACAATAATTTATTATATTTGAAAACTTCATCGAAAACAAATGAACTTTATTCAAATGACGTCATCAAAAGATAAATCGCCTCTATATAAAAGCAGCATTTCATTCATAATTTTTTTAATTCCTTTCATTCATCACAATACTATAATAGTTTATTTTATTTAAAAACTTAAAACCATGGAGGTACACGTAATTTAACTCTATGCTTAAAACTTCATCGAAAAAATCGTCTGGTTCTCTGTGTAAAATCAGTGAACGTTTCATTCATATCAGCTATATTGCAGACTCCATGAGCTAAATAATTTTTCATTAAAGAAATGCAGCAATTCTTATACAACTCATTCTACATCTATTGGTGTTTACATTTTCCATAAGCGAAAATTATACTTCATTGTAGAAATAATCAAAGTTGGATGACCATTTAAACTCAAATATATTGTAATTGCGATATATCAAATTTGGACAAACATTTTTTTAGCATCACTGAATAAAAACATTTTTTCGATGAGATGAAACTCTTATTTTTGTTGTACCAAAATGTCGGAATTAGTTTATTTGCAATAATGCAATAAATGTATTGTTTTAGACGCCAATTTTTTGTACATGATTCAGTTATACACACACAAATGAGGAAGTTCTTCATATTCACGCCATTATGAATCATTTTATTTTTTAAATTGTCCACTTTTATATGAAATATACATATTAAATTAAAATTATTTGCCCTAATTATGCTTTTATAATTTTTTTTTTCTATTTTGAAAGAAACGGTTTAACAAAAAAGTGGTGGCTAGTTTTTCTTCATAAAATGAGCCGAAAATTCATAAGCTAATTGTATTCGTAAAGTAATTATGCTAAAATTTAATAAATATTGCCGTCAAGACTCTAACAGAGATTAGCAGCCATACATAATTAAAACTGTTCATAAATATTCAGGAATTCTTAAAACGCGTAAATCCATCCAAAACCGAGATTCCAATTTTAACTCCATCTCAATACTTTACATAAATTATATATTAAAGGAAAGTAAAAACAGAAGCACATTTCATATTTAATGCAGTTTTATTTAGTGGCATCTTGAGAAGGAAAAAAAATAGTCTTCCAAGTCACGATTTTAAGAGTTTGTCTTCTTTGAGAAAGCCTCAATTAAAAGATAATATTCTAGAGACACGCTGCTCCTACAAAATGGGTGAACATTTTTTATAAAAAGCTCTTTTTCTTTTCTTCGTTCAACCTGTAATTTAAATAAATTAGACAGCTTTTTGGAACATGCAGCGTTTTTATTATTTGCAACCAGAGTATGTGGAAGATTGTATTCACTCAAATATTTCTGAAAGGGACAAATAATAAAGCTTGAACACAGACATAAATATTTTTAAATATGTTCTAATTTATTTTTTCCTCCGTTTTTTCCATATGTATACACATTATTGATAGTTTAAAATATTCTTATTTCCATTCGAATATGTCTATAAGCAATGAAGAATTACGTGTGCGTTCATTACGAAACTATTCAACTTTGAAGTGTTTGTAATATAGTTTAAAATAAAAATAATTTCTAAAATAATTCATAACATTGGTGTTAATCACCGTAAATTTGTTCACCTTTGTTGTGATACAAACACTGTGTATGTTCTTGTATGTGTATGTGTGCTTCTATGTATGCTTGTGTGTGTGTATGTGTGTGTGTGTGTGTGTGTGTGTGTGTGTGTTAGAAAATATAAACTTCAGCAACAGCGAAAGTCAGTACTGTGTCAGCTGAACTCCCAATACGACACACCTTAGAGAGATTTTTTTTAAATTCGAATTAGTGATTTTACGTTGAAGTACGATTTTGTGCGATTTTCACACAAATAATTTTGTGACCGTAAATTCCTATTTCCGAAATATACGTACGCTTACCTATCTTTATTTATGCCGCATTTTACGTTATAATCCAGTTTAATTATGAGATGCGAATGTTTATAAAAGTCGAATGGAGCCTCTCGCTCTAAATATTTCATTTAGAAATCCTAAATATTGTAGAAGAATAAAATGAAAGCTACCCGAGAAACATCGGAATGAGTTTTCATCGCACTTTCTGTTTTTTAATAGCGCGACGCCAAAATATATTTTAAGTTGTCTGAAAAATCTTCGGAAATCTCAAAAGCCATTTAGGCGCATTATCACAAATATTTTCTCGAATTTTTAGGCATCAATAGAACGCAACGTTTCATTGGACGCTAAAAAGCGTTCTATCGGAAAACGCATTAGTCGTTAATGTCTCTGTATGCATCCGTTGATACTTGAACACCCACTGAAGCAAACAGAATACAAAAACACTCAATGCACGTGAAACTGTAAAATGGGCTTCTGAGGAATTTTGTGAATTTTTACTTCTCGAAATGATACATTTCGAACGGTTTATGCATTCGAGAGAGAGGCGAGCTCTTTGTTTAATAAAGAATGCATTATGCATTCTAAGCTGTTTCCGATTCTTTGAACGCCCTGACGAATAGTAAACTAAGTAGTATACATTTAATTGTATCATTTGCTTATATAATTAAATGTATACTACTTAGTATACTTAAAATATATAATCAAAATTTATGTTCTTGTAAATATCTTAGTTGTTTAGAGAAATTACACGGAACACAACAGTTAACAAAATGATCTCTTATAAATGTTCTTTATCATACTAGAAGGAGTATGCCCGTCATATGACATCATTCAACAAGAAAGATCAATCATGTATAAAGCATTGATTACGAAACACTTTCCAACTTCCATGCAATTTCATTTAAACATCTCTAAAATGCGATACATTCCTCGGTAATATTATATCACAATTCTACATTAATTTATTATACTTGAAAACTCAAACTTTCGTTGAAAAAAATGAACTTCATTCAAATGACGTCAATTAAATATAAATCGCCAGGCTCCTCGGTAATGTTTTTAACATCATACATAAGTATGAAGCACACAATAAGTATGAAGCACACATTTTAACTCGAATTTATTTAGTTTGGTTACCCTCTTTGTTTGTTTTGGTAAAATCTTGAAATCAATTTTTTGACGCACTCCTAACTAGCCGAATTTCTTGAAATTTTACACACTTTGAGCATGTATTTACAGTTACCTTACACCTTTCTGATAGGTCGGACGGTCTGGGTCTCAACAACAACACTTTGAGTATTTGCGATGACAATACAATATTTCATCCAATTTGAGTTGAATTCTCCCCCGCCCCCGCTGGATACAGGCCCAAAATGGTCGGTAAAAGTCCCATTGATGCAAAATAGTTAAAAATTAGTCCAATATTAAGCTTACCCGGATATATGTATATATTTTTTAAGTTACTAGGGGGCTCCGCCCCCTCCTCACACCGCTCTCGCAACCCCCTTCGGGAGGCTTCGCCTCCTACTCGCTACTCTAGCAAAGCTCGCTTCATATCTACACTATATAATCAAAAGTATCCGGACAGTTTGGATGTTAGAATGTTTTTCGAATTTCTAAACATACTTGGCGACGTGTTCTATAACTTTGGCGATATGAAGAACATGCTTGAACGTACACTTCCCAGTAAAGTTTCGGTGACTTGTGCATTTAGGACACCACTAAGATATTGAAAAAGGAGGAAAATATATTTTTTATCACCCTGTATCTTCAAAAGCTGGAAATTATTTGCAACTTTCACAAAATAGTTGCCTAGCTTTGTTCAATGTGTATAAGCATTTTCGTAAAACAAAATCGTATATTCATGAAGATATAAACGTTTCTTTAAAAAAATCCTAATTGTGTTACATGTTTTTTGCTTACAATATCCATAGGTTTCAATCAAATTTCACGAAACTAACAGAACATTTGTCAACGTCCAAGAAAAACATTATAATTCAATTGAAAATTAAAACATTGGATATACGATGAGATATAAGTATTTGAAGAAACGAAGTTTTTACTGCGCAGGCGCTAAACATAGCAACAGTTTTCTTTCATGACTTTGTAGTGAATACTGTGGGGGCAACTTTGTAAAGTAACCTTTAAGTATCTATTCCTAAAATCATGCCTTTGATTCACCAGTGTACTCACTTCAATGTTAAATCTACTGACTAGAGTTCCATTGACGATCTACAACATTAACAAACACATACTTTATTCTAGCTAACTTCGCTCTCAACTCAAAATACAATTGCATACATAGAATATTTACAAGCTAGCACTATCATATCTGTACCTCGAATGAACCTTAACATTTCGTTACTGAACTGAATTAGCAATACTAATCAACTATTAAACCATAGATATCTATACTCACAATATTGTAGAGGCAAGACTTCGCTGCGTACTTTCCTTCATTGAACAGGATCACCACACACACCCGCGCACTCTAATATCACAATACCAGCCTAAGCTGCACGACGACTCGCGATTGCATTCTTATCGAATTCCAATCCGCATATTCCAATCTCTTCTACCTAGCGTTTGCCTCTTTTATAGTCCTGGCCAGTAGTGAGTACCTGATCCTCGAAAACATTGAGGCGTTTCGTTCATAAATTTGCATAATAAAAAGTAAAATTAGCATGCATTAATCATGAATAATGGAATCCTTACAACTTCTATAAAAAATCCACTGGAATATCGTGAAAATTCACAAAGATATAGACGATATAGTGATCAGTTTTCTCTAACTCTCTGCAAGTACCTGGATGATAAAGGGGTTTCCATAAATTGACATTTTAAATTGTAAATCATAGGATAGTTAAACTGGAGTAAATACAATTAACTAATATACTAAATACATATACACGATCTGATCAAAACTATCCGGACACCTGTATGTTTTGCTTCTCTTTCAAAAAAGTCACAAATTAGCATGAAGTGGGGTCACCTTTTGCTGCAATGAAGGCTGCCACTCTATCAGGGAGGTTATCCACTAGTTTCTGGAATGTTGCAGCAGAAATTACACGCCATCCTTTTAAAAGAATACTAGTCAGCTCTGCCGCCGATGTGGGGCATTTTGGCTTAGCTCGCGGTCCACATTCCAAGTCATCCCATAGGTGTTCTATGGGTCTAGACTCTGAGCAGGCCAGTCCAATTCCTCAACGTCCATGTCAGCAAACCAGCTCTGCACAACCCGTGCTTTGTGGACAGGAGCACTATCTTGTTGAAATAAGAATGGACCCACTCCAAACTGTTGCCGCAATGCAGGTAGCGGTGGAATTGTCCAAAATATCGAGATACCCTTCTGTCTTCAGTGTTTCCTTCATAGGAATAAGAGGGCCCAGCCCGAACCATGAGAAACAGCCCCAAACCATTATGCATCCACCATCAAACTTAACTTGCGGCACAATACAGTCACGTAAAACGCGTTCGCCCAGCATTCTCCGCACCCAGACTCTACCATCGGATTGCCAGAGAGTGTACCGTGATTCGTCGCTCCATAGCACTTGACGCCATTGCTGAAGGCTCCATTTTTTGCGCGCTTTGCACCACTGCGAGCGAAGCTTAGCATTGGTTGCGGTAGTGGTTGGTTTATATGCAGCTGCTCGCCATGAAAACCAAGTCCATGAAAACCAATACTTCGCAGCTCCCGACAAACTGTCATTGTGCTGGCGTTGCATCCAGAGGCTTCCTGAAATTCCGAACAAACTATTTCCGGTTCGCTTTTACAACTCTCTTCAGCACTCTGCTGTCGCTTTCTACTAGACGGAATGGTCGACCAGGTCGTGCATGCACAATTGTAGCGCCTGTACGTTTCCACTTCACGATAGCATCATTTACGGTAGAACGGGCCACTCACAACCTGACAGAAATCTCACGAACAGATTTTCCACAGCAGTGATAACCAATCACTTCACCACGTTCAAACTCATTTATTTAGCTCGCGTTTTCCTCCTATTTTACTTTTCTGACTTTGAAATTAAATTTGTTAAATCGTCTAACTTCTTTTATACTTCTCTGAGAGATGGAATTTGACGTCACTGGCAGAATCCACCGCGTACAACGGTGCCCGGAGACTTTTCATCATTATTTACATAAAATTGGACTAGTTCATTTTCAGAACAGCGATGTCCGATGCATTTGTAAAATGTCAATTTGTGGAAACCTCCTTCAAGTACTTTCAGAGAGTCAGAGAAAAACTTATCTCTATATCGACGATATCTTTGTAAATTTTCACGATATTCCAGTGGATTTTGTATAAAAGTTGCCCTACAGTATTCACTGCAAAATCATGAAAGAAAACTATTGCTATGTTTCGCGCCTGCGCAACCTTTTAGCCGTTATATGACGTTATCCCAGGGCACCAGTAGGAGTAGAATCACATCGCGTCCAACGAAACAACATCCATGCCTGACGGTGGGACTCGAACCCACAACCTGCCGGCCGAACGATCGCTAGAAAACGCTGACCGTTCGGCCTAGGAACCTTGACCGTTCGGCCACCGCGTCGGCTCTCATCGTATATTCAATACTTTAATTTTCAATTGAAGTATACTGTTTTCCTTGGGCGTTGGCAAATGGTCGGTAAGTTTCGTGAAATTTGATTGAAACCTATGGATATTGAAAGCAAAAAACATGTAACAAAATTTGGGGGTTTTTTAAAGAAACGTTTATATATTCCTGAATATACGTTTTTGTTTTACGAAAATGCTTATACACATTGAACAAATCTAGTTAACTATTTTGTGTAAGTTACAACTTATTTCCATCTTTTTATAATACAGGGTGATCAAATATATTTTTCCCCTTTTTCAATATTTTGGTGGTCCCTTAAAGGCACAAGTCACCAAAACTTTACTGGAAAATGTGCGTTCAAGCATGTTCTTCACATCGCCAAAGTTACAAAACACTTCGCCAAGTATTTGTTTAGAAATTCAAAAAACATTCTAACATCCAAAATGTCCGGATACTTTTGATCATATAGTGTATCTTTCCTAAATATTCTCAAAAATCGCTTTTCTATCCCTGCCTATTTTCCGCAGGAGGGAAAAGCAGGGATTTTTCTTAGCCCAGGGAATTCAAAAACTGAATTCCTTGATCGTGGGCTTGCTTCGCCAGCTATTTCATGCCAAACTAAAGTTTAAATCGACAAACGGTTTATTTCATCATGTTACCCTATTATTTCTCTATAAATGTACAAAATTTCATATTTTTGTATGCTAGAGTTTTTACGGTACAAGACTGAGAAATCGCTAGACGTGCCGATACGAAAAAATAAATTCACTTCAGAAGTGCATAAAAAGTAAAATATCTCAAAAACTGCATCGAAATTAAAGCAAAAATTCACCCATGTAGGTACCTGCCTGCAAAAATTCGTGGTCTTGCTATTGTTAGTCAATCCAGGACGCGAACACGCGGCTCAAATATTTTGCCTTTGACTTACATTAAATATTTCTTAAACTGTAATATATATCAAAAATAGTTTATTTCAGCGTATTCCCCGAAGTTTTTTCTACAAATGCACCAAATTTCATATTTTATATGCAATGGTTTTTGCGGTACGAAGCAAAAAATCTCGAGAAACAAGAAATTTGTTAAACGACGACGGCGGAGGCTACTTTTTAACACTTTACAACATAGTTGAAAGTGTTTATAACTTTGTTCATTCTGTCTGTCTGTCTGTCCGTTAGCACGATAACTGCCATAAAAATGGCTTTATCAAAATGAAATTTTAGTATGTTTTTCAGACGGTCTGTGGGACCTATGGAAATATAAATGAATAATCACCCAATTAGATTTTTATTGAACGCGGATTGAAAAATGAAATACATTGAATCCTATGGGACCTAATGTTTAAAACATTTTTTAAGCGAATTTAAAATTCACAAATTGCTTCGAAAATTTTAGGAAATACTTAAATTATCCCATAAAGTATATAAAAAAAATTTCAATAAAATATGTTAGGTAGTTTTTTAAATAAGAATTATTTAACATAGGGAGAAAAACAAATTCAATTAAATTCTGACTCTCGTTATATCCTCCAGAAATAAAAAATGAGATATATTTTATAATAAATATATTTCCATGAGTTTAATTGTTTTATATATGAGAAAGGTTTCACATTTAAAATAAATATGGTAGATAACAATTTTTCAAGTTTTTAAATAAAAAAAATTATTATAGTATTGTGATGAATGAAACGATTGGAAAAATGATTATGGATGAAATGCTGCTTTTATATAGAAACGATTTATATTTCGATAACGTCATTTGAATAAAGTTCATTTGTTTTCGATAAAGTTTTCAAATATAATAAATTATTTTAGTGTTATGATAATTTTAAAAATATTATCGCGAAATGTATCACATTTTAGAGATGTTTAAACCAGGCAATTTATATATCAATGCCGTCATTTGAATGAAGTTAATTTTCTTCAATGAAGTTTTCAAATATAATAAATTAATGTAGTATTGTGATAATTTTTAAAATATTACCGAAGAATGTATTGCATTTGAGAGATGTTTGTATAAAATTGCATTGAAGTTGGAAAGTGTTTCATAATCAATGCTTTATGCATGATTGATCTTTCTTGTTTTAATATAGAGATATACGGTTTTAGTAAAATACATTAAAAAGTAAAAAATAATTTTTAGTTATCACAACATTATGGGTCATATGCGACTCAAAATAAAGCCATGGAGCACCCATAAAAGATTTGTATTTGGACATTAACAGAATTTTAAGGAATAATAGCGATAACATATAGAAATGACATAGAATTTCTTTGAATAACGGAATGTTAAATCAAAATTGTCAAAAAAATTTAAATAAATTGAATGTAATCATTCTTATCTACGTAATTTCTATGTTATCACTTTTATCGTTCCAATCCTGTAATGTCCAAATACAAATATTTTATGGGCAGCCCTCGTTTTTGTTTTGTTTTTTAGTCGCACGTGACCAATAATGTTGTGATAACAAAAATAATTATTTTTTGCTTTTTAGTGCATTTTCCTTAAACAGTGTAACTTAAAAAGGTGTTGTAGACATATATTTTTAATTACGTAGCATGAGACAAATAAGTAAATAGTACATCAATATATCGATCAGTTTTGGATATCAAAACAAGCTTCCTTCATCAGGATCAATAAGAGAGTAATCTCTCCAGATAAAAGAGAAAATTTTGTTACATATGGATACATTATTTATTAATTTGCACGATTAGAACTCTAATAATTCTAAATCTATGACTCTCGATCCATTATTTCTTGTGGAGACACGATCATCACCGTCATTACAGTTCATCAGCACGAGACAGGCTATGAGATAATTAGTAAGCACAACACTCCCTAAAGAAAGAATTTTAGTATTTACTTCGAGCCCAGTAACGATGCAAGGTATTATTTCAGCTTTGCCCATCGTAAACGAAATTTTAAGCTCTCAGGTTTACAATGAAGCAACTTCTTACCTACAACAAAACGTTACATAAAAACAAGAAAGGGAGCAACTCATCCTCTCTCACTCTCAGTGAGCACGTTCTAACATAAAAGGAAAACTGTACTCACTGATCATCTATCTCATCGCCTGTTCAGTGCTAACGACCATGGTCCACGGGGCACTTTTTGCTTCTGCGTTAAGAACGCATCCAAGAAGCCTTAAAACAAGAGCTTTTCTGTCAAAATCTCGAATTTTGAGAGGACACAATACTTTTGCTATACAATAATATATGAGAATATCAAGTCATGAGCAACTTGTTCAAGAGCGCTGAAATCATAGTTTAATAGACGACAACGTGACAGGGAATTTTCTTAATGAATGAATGACTTCAACCTCTCAAAGTTTGACATTAATATCGTAAATGAGAACGAGCACGATTTATTCATTGGATAGCCATCAATCCCTCGGGATAAAAGATTTTTCATTCTTCGTAGATGTAACCTGCTTTAAAATCACTTCTGGTTGAGTTTTACACGAAATTCATTGTTTCAAATTGATTCGGAAATAAACTATTCGCAGGCCTTAAAGAATTTTTCATGTTATTGCCCCTTGTTGCTGAGAGAATAAATGATGCGCAATATTTTGATACAGAGTTTTGAATTCATATTGTACTAGAATATCGGAACGTGTAACACTTTGAAAGGGATCTCCCAAGTTTGTGTCGTAATTTACGAGGAAGGTAAAGATTATTAAACAAGTTAAACCGAGTTCAAAATGCTGTTCATTACGTCTCAAAGACTTTGGAACATTCAGTTTTACAATTAAAAAGCTTCTGTAGCTTGTATTACTTTCTACAAAGGTGTGTAATATGAGAATTGAATCAAACTTCTTTTTGAATCAATCTTAACAAATAAAACTTTGTTAGTAAACAGCATACAAGGCGACAGGCCCATCATTGCCTTTGCTGGTAGTGGTGCTGTCTTTTACCTCCAACATCTGCAGAGTCCACTTCGACAATAAGATATTGTAATTTCATCCTAGTTGCTCAACTGAAGAGCGTCGCCTGGCCAATTAGAAGATCCAGGATTCGATTCCCGGTTGAGGCGGCAAGGTTCTTTACAATGGCGCCCGAATAAATCAACCCTGTAAGTTAGTGCAAAGATGTCGGCGGTCTGAAGACCCCAGACCGTGCGACTCACATAGTAGGTTTAGAGTAGCTAGCTGCACGGCCGGGAAAGGATACCTCCTGCACTCAGGAGGCACCCAAGGTCTACCATCTCGCCAAACGAACATTTGTTTAGATCTAAAGAGATAACAATTGATAAAAATTGGTGTGATTAAACAGACAGTTTTACATTATATTTGAATTTGACAAGTACGTCCATTTTTCAAAAATGGGAAAAGGGTTATTGCGAATATGGGTAAAAAGATCATTGAAAAATAAAATTTAGAGTGAGGTATATTAACATTATGAAAAATAGATTAAAATTAAAGAAAATAATAAAATTTTAAAAGTAAAATTTAGAAAATATATAAAAAGATATATGAAAAGGGAAAAAAAATTTAAGCACATGAAAAACAAAAACAGTAATTTAAAATAAAATTTAGAAAAGAAAAATTAAAAACAATACAAATAAGGAAGGTCGAAAGAACCGAGAAAATAAGAACAGTTAACATAGCTTTTTTTTATATATATATATATATATAACAGAAAATATGGAGGGAACAAACACAATAAGTTCATATAAGTTAATAAGAATGAAATAAAGGGATTCATTGATCAAAATTAATTGAGAACAGAATCTACTCATAAGCTTAGGTCACTTTATTAGAAATTTCCATGGCAACAAGAATACAGTTTTTAATTTTATCTACTGAAGAGGGATTTGAACGAACTTTGGAGAACCAAATTGGTTTATTAGAGGGGGAGGATTTGCAGAGATGAAAATTTTTAGAAAAAGGACAATCAAAAATGTAATGGTCAACGTCACCGAATTTATTGCAAATACAGTTAGAGGTGGATTTAATTTTAAGAAAGTATAGATAATTAAGAAAGGGACCATGACCAGTAAGAAAGTAAATAAGGTATTTATTAAAAATTTTTAAATTAGGATTCACGATAGGGAAGTAAGACAGGATTCTAGCCGGATCACCAGTCCTGGTGGAAATATAATCATTAAGATAATTTTGTCAAAGATTAAATTAAGGATATGAGATTTACAAAATTTTGAGAGAAGCGAGTAAGAAAAGGGAATAGTAAGAGGGGAACCAGGGATAGCAGCAATTTTGGCATGGTAATCAGCAATTTCATTTCCAGATATATTATTGTGAGCTTTTACCCAAGAAATATTGACAAGGTTTTTAGCAAGGAGGGTTTTGGATTTATTGGAATAAAGATAATTAGATTTATTTTTTATTGAGTTAAGAGCTTGAATAGAAAAGAGGCTATCGGAAAAAATATTAACAGGGGTATTATTATAGGAAGCCCAGTCAATAGCAAAGGAAATAGCGGTAAGTTCGGCTTGAAATACTGTATTCCTGTTGTCAAGTTTATAGGAGAGAACCTTGTCCAGAACATCATGTTTAAAAATACAGACTGGAAAACCAGTGTTAATTGTCAATATTTGAATCATCAGCATATATATTATAAATGGCAGAGTCTTTATCCATTCTGTTAACTAAATTTACGGACCATTTAGGGGGTTGAAAGTTTGAGAAAGGAACAAGGAAATCAAAATCAGAGGGAGGCGGGAGAAAAGGAGAAGAAAAGGAATCAATTTTTTGTTTCCAAAAATGAAATTTATTATAGAGGGTAGAAATTGTAAAATGAATGGGGGGAATACCAGTGAGGGAAAATAAGGAGATATTAGATGTTGTACGGTAGCCTGGGCAGATTTTTAGAAGGAAGATCCTTTGGACTGAAAGAAGTTTTTTAATTTGCATTTTTTTTTAATTTTTACCCCATATAGCAGAACCGTAAATAATAACATTTTCCACAACACATAGATACCAGCATTTTAGGAAACATTTTTGATACCCCAATTTTTCCCAGAAATTTGGCCAAAAGTAGTGCAAAATTTAAGACATTTTTCTTGGAGTTATCGAATATGAGGGTCCCAATTTAATTTATTATCAATGATTAAACTTAAAATTTTAAATTATTTTTAATTTTAATGGATTTATTGTTAAATTTGAAAATGGGATTTATATTCATACTAGAGTAAATTTTTGGGAAAATAACGGAGCAACTTTTATCAATCAATATTTCTGAAATCAGATTATTGAGGGAAGTAGAAAGGGAGTTAAGGAGGGAATTGGTATTAGTTTCAAGGACATTTCTATTACTGCCAAATGTAATAATAGCAAGGTCATCCGCAAAGGCTTGGAGATAAAATAAATCACTATTAAGGGGAAAAGCTTCATTGAAGTAAAGGTTCCAAATGAAGGGAGCGATAACTGAGCCTTGCGGGGCACCTTTCGAAATAAATTGTCGGAGGTCTGAAAGTGAGACAAGTACGACTAGCATGAATTCAGTGGACTCTAGTATTTGGAGCGCTGATATCAAATCGATAAGATAACGACCACGTCTGAAGCTAACCTGGGGGATAAAAATAGCACCAGGAGGCTAACCTGAGGTAAAAATAGCAGGAGGTGGTCAATCACATTGTCAGTTGCACGCCAATCAGACATTAGAGAAAGGATAATGCAAAGTCTACTTCGACAGTAAGAGCTTTCAATTTCGTGCCAGTAGCTCAACGGTAGAACGTTGGCTGGCCAGTTCGAAGATCCAGGGTTCGATTCCCGGTTGGGGCAACAAGGTTATTTACACATCGGTTGATACTGTTAATTCTATTTTCTGTGCTGTGTACTAATTAAATATTTAGTTTTGAATACTTATGCGAAAACTTGAATATTTTCCGAATTAGAAGCAGAAATTTTCATAAGAATAACGTAATCTGATCCGTCCATCTCATTGTTTTCGACTTTTGATTAAACTCGCTTTGATATTGCACGAAAACAGTGACCTAAATTATTTTTTTTTTGTTGAGACAGCTTAATATATATGTATATATACATTCATGTCCAAAAGTTAAGCATAGTTGCTGTTTATGTGAAAATTTCAAGAAATCTACATCGAAAAGGAAGGAAAAGCGGTATGCGGGTGTAATAGGGTTATAAAAGAAGAAAACAATGCAAAACAAAAAAAAATCTGATGTGGGCAGCACATGACTTTCCTTATATAATGCAATGAATTAACTACTTTTACAGAAAAAAAAATGTCATTCTTATAGTAATTCGTTCCAAAATATTGAATTGTCTTCGATGAGTCGTCATTTTCATTGATGTAGCGTCATTTTTATCCATTTGGCGAGATTTTCGTTAATTTGTCCACATTTAAAAAGTCGCCAAGTTGGAGACATTCCGCCAAATTCGTCGCCAAAATCTCGGCATGCGTTATGAACGGAGAAATAAGTCACTCTTACAGCAGATAAATGACTATTGGCGTTCAAATACAAAAGTATTACTCAAAGTATCTTTTCTCGTGAATGGAAGGAGTTAGATCCACGAGAATGATATCACCAAATCTATCGCATGATATTACATATGAAAAGTGAACATGTTTCTTAAGAGTTAATATTTTTTCTATTTTACTTGATTTTTTGATAAATTTATTTGCAAAATGTGCAATATCTCGAGAGCGGTTAGTGCTATCGTCCTACAATTTATGTCTATTTATGTATATATTTTGATTTTCTGGTGATTTTTTCAAAATTTCACTTGAAAATTTAGGGGGTTCTGAATATTCGATTGTGTTTAAAAACAATAGGCTACCAGTATTCACGGATTGTGATTTTTGCACCAAATTTCATTCGAATCGCTCCATTCGTTCGTGAGATATCGTCTCCACAGACTCACTGACACACACACACACACACACACACACACACACACACACACAAACACATCACCTCAAAAATGTTCGATTCGTGATCAGGGATGCTTGAAAAGTACTTTCCCGTCGAAAACTCGAATTCGAATTTTCGACCCCATCACAATACTTTCCTTATACATTATATATATAAGGAAAGTAATAATAACGACTTTTATTATCCAAAGAAAAGGGTTGAAAGAAAAATGGTCACAATACTGATGTCAACCTCAGTGAAACAGAATGTTTAAAACAATGTGATGCTGCAGTTTAATACGATGTGTGGGAACCTCGGATAGCCACGCATGCTACACAACGATTTCCCATACTTTCGATAAGGGTTTGGACGAGTTGTGTGCTCAAAGAGTTCCAAGCCTCACCGAGAGCAGTTTTCAATCCTGGAACGCAGCTTGGTGGGTAGCGGAGGATTGCAAGGTGTCTCCCGAGCATATCCCGCACATGCTCTATTGGATTCAGATCAGGAGAGTTGGCAAGCCACTGCATGTGCTGGATATCTTCAGTTTGGAGGAAGTCGTCGACCAAGGCCGCACTGTGAGGAGACACGTTATAATCCATGAATATGAAATCAGGACCAACAGCACCTTGAAACAATCGAACGGTAGGCTCAAGCACTTCGTCTCTGTATCTTTGATCGGTAACCGACCCCGTGTCAAAGAAGTGGAGGTCTGTGCGGTCGTCCATCATGATGCCTGCCCAGACCATGACTCCCCACGAACGGAAAACGATGTATTTCCGTGATGTTTCGCGGGTGAAAACGCGCTCCACGTTCTCTCCAGATCGTGGTACTACGAGAATCAGTCTGCAGGCTAAACCTGGACTCGTCACTGAACATGACATTGCCGCACTGTTGCCCACGCCACTGCCGATGTTCCAAACTCCAGTCTAAATGCTCGCGTTTCTGTGCAGACGTCAGGAGGATGCAAACTGCTGGTCGTCTGGCATAGAGACCAACGTGTCTGAGTCTCCTGTAAACAATTTGTCTCGAAACAGTGACACCTGTGGTGGCTGTCAGAGCTGAACCCAGTTGTCTGGCAGAACGGTATATCGGTCACAATATCGGTCTTGCCGAGCGGTTGTTACCCTTGGCCGACCTAGTACTGGTCGTCGGGTAACATCTCCAGTGGTTTGGAACCTCTGCCACAGTCTGGAGATCACACACTAAGGCACATTCAGAATTCGAGACGCTTCGGTTTGGTATCGATCGGATTTCAGCATTCCAATAATTCGTCCCATCAAAAACATGTCCATTAGGCATCTTTGTGACATCTTTGGTCTTTTTTGATTGTTAACAACGTTCCGTACCACAGCAATTGCAAAATTCTGTCTCAACTGGCCATGCCGCTCGAGACCATTTTATACTCGTTCCGACGTGCACCGGTACTTTGCGCATGTCGACGTCGACTGAACTGTTTTGCATATGCACAATAATTTAACTTCATCCCAGAATTCCCCATAACTGATTGTGAACCACTGTATCCGTATTAACTCCGAATTTTTCGCATTTTACGGATTATGCTTAACTTTTGGACAATTGAGTGTATATATATATAAATTTCATAGAGGAACTAAAGGGCGATTGTCCTTATCGCTTAATGTATATCTAAGTTTCAAGCAAATCGCTTGATTCTGTTTCGAGGTGATCACGTTTCTCGCGAAAAAAGTGAAATTTCTAATATCTTAAAAAAAGATTGATAACGCCTAAGTTCACTCATTTCTAGAGAAAAGTACTTACAAAGCATTCATACACTTGATACTAGAAGTATATTTAAGTTTCAAGATTTTTCATTTTGTATGAAAAATAAGCCATACAAAGAAACCAGTACGTTGTTCTCAAAAGTTGACTGAGCTGTGTGTGTATATATATATATATATATATATATATTGCATTTTCAGAACATCCTGAAACCTTAATTCCCAGTATAATCGGAATATTTACACTAAGGATCGAAATTTCTTTCTGCAGCGTGATTCCAAAATTCAGTTGTCAGAGATGAAACAACTTGTACATAAATTGGCCTACGAATCAAGACGTGTAATATATTGAGAACGATGCTGATACATTTTGATGTATATTAATTGCAGGATGAAAGTAACAGTTTATAAGAAGTTACGTGTGTCAATCCTTTTGCATGTTCAGCTGTAAATTCCATTCAATAAAAACATACAAAACTGCTGTTTAAAAAAATTGACATTAAAATAGATAATTAGTTAACTGCATTAACTGATTTGGGAGACAGAAAAGTATCAGATACAGTGATTTTCCAAACCCGGACTTGTTTATTTTTAAATATTTATTTTTACTTTTATGTCGCGTTGTCTTTATTTACTGGTATTTTTGGCAGTACTCTGGTTTTGTAATGGATTGATGATAGACAGCTAGCTCATTTAGCTCCTGAAACAGATTGTTTTCTTAATACTTTTCTGCATGTTTTTAAGCTCGTTGATCTTTGTCTATATAAATTCCGAAACCGGTTGGTTTATTATAGTGTCATAGGGCACTTAAGAACTCTATTTTATTCACTGAGAAAATGTTTTCGAATCTTGTTGCTCGTTTTCATCTCTTTGTGTTCCTATTTCTGCTTTTTCTCGTTTGGCAACAGTTTTCTGTGTCACGTGATGCATCCTTTAATTGACAGGCGTGTTCTAGTTTTCATTGATTCGGCTGTTATGTCTTTTAATCGTGAAGAAGGAAGCTGTTTTTGTCTCCAATACCGGTTGATACAGCCAGTTAATTACCTCAAGCTATGTAAACGAAATTTTTCACCACCGTTATATATTCCATAGCTTCACTTCACGTCTCATTAAACATTCTACCGGGGTATCGGAAAGGCGCACATTTTTTCCAAAAGTAATATTTCTCTAGCCATTCTTATGAGAGTGTCATTGAAGAGACAGACACCTTTTCAACAATATGTAACACTCGGCGATTTATCTGACAAACTTAGAAACTCGTTTGGCTAAATTTCGTCAACTTGGCTAGTTTTTGAAAATATTGCCAAATGAGGAAACTGTCGCCCAATTCGGAAAAATGAAGCTAATTTACGAAAATAACGCCAAATGGAGGAATGAATAATTAACATATTTTAATAATACTACTTAACAGATGCGAGAAATATTTCCGTCAGATTTGCCGAAACTATAAGTTAATTGGGTACTCTGAAATAATTTAGCATATTATGATCCAGAAAAATTCCCTAATGTTAGTATTCTTTTTAACGTTTAAAGCATTATGTTGTGGATCTTACATTATTATTTCGCATTGAGAGAAGTAAAGTTATTGTTTATAAACACAAAAATCGCCTATAAGGGCGTTCCCAAAATTAGAAAGATACTTCTATTACAAACATCAGCATCCACAGACCGGTTTTGCGCTTATTATGCATTCGTTCGCATGGAATAACCGATATTTGCAATGACAGCAACAAACTCGCAATAAACCACAATTTTTGACAGTTGATCCGTATACAGATCAACGTTATAGCGATTCGAACATGGACCTACGTCCACTGCTCAGGCTTACCTCGCTGACGCTCGCCTCTTTAAAAAAACATCATAAAGTCTGGCCCTGCTGGCTGTCGGAGTTCGAACGTAACAACAGTTGTTTTTACAACAGGTGTTCCGTGTCACATAAAGCACACGCTTACGTCCGCTGCGCGGACTTTAGTTCAATTTTCATTTTTGAACTTATTTCATTGCACATATAGCATAGAAGTATTTTTCCCAGGGATTGAAATGGGAAATTTCACAAACCGGAACGCCAAATTACAAAATATTTCCGACTAAAAAAAAATGACAAAAACTTGATAGAAATTCAATTTAGTTTCAAATAATATAAAAACGGAGTGTTGTTACAATGTGTATGTTGTTCTGATAAATAGCATACTTAAACTATATTTGACGATATGTCGCTTACGGCAGACTAACGGAAAAGTACCTTCCATGCCAACGAACGCAGAGCAAGCGCGAAACCGGTTCGTGGATATTAGTATCTGTAGTGGAAGTGGCTTTCTATATTCATTATATTATGTAGGCAAAGTCATGTGAGACCCAACTCAAAATTTTGTTACCTTTCTGTATATTCTATGGTATTTTATCCGATCCTTTCCGATCCTTTCCCGAAACATTCTATAACACTGCGGATTTTAACGGAAACTGTGTTCAAAGCAATTAACAACTAGTTCAGTAACTCCGAAATGACGCTTTAATGGATGGGGCGGCAAACTTTCTTAATGGATTTAATCCCTAAGAAGGTTATGTTAATACTATAAATGAAGGAGCTGCAGCTCATTGATTCGATAGCCGTTAATCCGCCGCATCATAAAAGCAGTTTCAGTGTTCGCAGATATAGGGTAATATGAAAGTCATTTTGAAAACTGCTTACTCTAAAGCCAGTTTTATAATGCGGAATTGATTGCTAGGAAAGTGTTTTGGGAGATTTGAAGCGATTTTTCGGTACCCTTACCGGTTCAAGCTGAGAATTAATATTTTGAGCATACACTAGTTTGAAATTCGACCTTGTTAGATCATGTTAAACATGCAATCATGAACAGTGACCTTTGCTTTACATTTTTAGGGGTTCATTGCCTCTGGCACTTAATTAGTTTAAAATGCAAAACCAAACAGAAATTAAATTAGTTGGTGTTTCTGCTCTTCAGAAAACTATCTTTTTAATGTGAATAATATATATGCTTTGAGTTTTTGTGGCGGAAAACTGAGCATTACGAAGAGTGCAAACTCTTTGCACGCTTATACCCCCGAAAAAGAAAATATATAAAAATGTAAATAATTTTTCTTGTTTTGTCGAAAATAGAGTCCAGATTATGAATATATAAAAATAATTTGAATATTTGAACTTTTATCTTTCGAAAAAACTTGAATGTATCTGTTCGAACAAGTTTCTTTTTTCATTTTGCTTACCTTCACTCGAAATAGCTTCGAAACTATAAAAGATAGATATAAATTATAAGCGACAAAAATATGTATGAGGAAATTTAGTTTCTAAATCTATATTTATTTATTTTTTAAAAAGCGCTTGCAGTTCTCGAGTCGTCGTCTTGTCAAGTTGAAGAAGCTTGGAAATTTTCTATTTTTCAAGTTTGTAATGCTTATAACTCAACTAAAAGTGATAGCTAGCCATAAACAGTTAGGGAGTAAGTGGTAGTGCTTTGTAAGCCTGTAAACAAAACAATTGAGTCTGAAGAAGCGAATGAACTTTTTGAACTTTACTGGAGTTTTATTTTACAAAATGTTTTCCGGCTCCAACGGACTAGAGCCACAGCCGAGTTTTCTATTTAATTTGTCGTAAGATAGATAACGTTGTGTCTTATTTACTGGAAAAGTATTTTTAATCATTCTGCCGTTCTTTATCCTTCTTGTGATGCATCGCATAAAAGTTTTTCGAAACACTCCATTCGTTCGTGATAATATCGCGTCTGCAGACTCAGACTCACGAATACACATATACACTGACAGAGATGCTCAGAACGTGTAAATCCGTTAAAAACTCGATTTCTAATTTTCGACTGTGGCATAATACTTTTCCTATACGTTATGCTACGTATACAGGGTGCCCCAAAAAGATTGAAACGCGCTTTAATTCTTTACATGTTGGGGATAAGTGGGCAATGTAAATTGCAAAAATGTTGAAAGTAAGGTAGGACATAAGACTACGTTAATTAAATAGTCCTCCCATTCATTTTCAGAAAGTTACACTTTTTACATTTTTATACGACTCCCTTAGACAAATTTGAGCAATCAGAAAATTTTTATATTTAATATTGCAAGATCATTAAAAAAAAGTATATCCGTATCTTTAAAATCCACTGAATTATGATAAAGGAAAAAATCTGACTTATGCCACTTTTCCGTACCATGTGAAAGGCCGTTTCATTAGTGAAAATAGGGATCATAAACAAATTGACGATGGAAATTGTTTAGATCAAAAATACGTTAATACGTGTCAAAATTTTTATCACAAATGCATCTAAATAAAGCATTACACAGACAGAGACCATATAAAGCAGTGGTACTCACTACGCGGTTGGGTATCCTATGTATTATCATCCAGTTTTATCTTTTTACTTTCCTTATATACATAATGTAAAAGGAAAGTATTGTGACGGGGTCGATAATTCGAAATCGAATTTTCGACGGGAGAGCACGTTTCAAGCATCCCTGATCACGAATCAGACATTTTTGAAGTGATGTCTGTGTGTGTGTGTGTGTACGTGTGAGTGTGTGCATGTGTGTGTGTGTGTGTGTGTGTGTGTGTGTGTGTGTGTGTGTGTGTGTGTGTGTGTGTGTGTGTGTCAGTGAGACTGTAGAGACGATATCTCACGAACGAATGGAGCGATTCGAATGAAATTTGGTACAAAAATCACAATCCGTGAATACTGGAAGCCTAATGTTTTTAAACGCAATCGAATGTTCAGAACCCCCCCCCCTAAATTTTCGAGTGAAATTTTGAAAAAATCATCAAAAAATCAAAACTTTAATAAAGTTACGCAGATAGACATTTCTTATGTAATGTTTCCTTATAAAACGATTGACATAAACTTTAGAACGCTAGCATGAACTGTTCTCGAGATATTGCACATTTTTCAAATAAATTTATCAAAGAATCCCAAAAATTGAAAAATATATATTAACTGTTGAGAAACATGTTCACTTTTCATATGTAATATCGTGCGATAAATTTTGTGACATCATTCTCGTGGATCTAGCTCATTCCATTCATGAAAAAAGATACTTTGAGTAATACTTTTGTATTTGAACGCTAATAGTCATTTATCTGCTATAAGAATAACTTATTTCACCGTTCATAACGCTTGGGGAGATTTTGGCGACGAATTTGGCGGAATTTCGCCAACTTGGCGACTTTTTAAATGTTGCCAAATTAACGAAAATATCGCCAAATGGATAAAAATGACGCTAAATCAATGAAAATGGCGACTCATTGAAGAAAATTCAATATCTTGGAAAGAATATAACTATCTACTATAAGAATAATTTTTTTTTAACTGTAAAAGTGTAAAAGTAGTAAATTCATTGCATTATATAAGGAAAGTCATGTGCTGCCCACATCAGATTTTTTGTGATATGTCACAAATTTACATTTCTAATTTGATATAGGGTCCCCATTCACAATGTTCAATTTTCAATTAAATATAACTCGCTCAATTTTATAGATTCAGATATACGTTTTATTTTAATAATCTTGTTGCATTAAAAATAAAAATTTTCTGATTGACCTAATTTGTGTATGGGGGTCGTATAAAAATTTAAAAAGTGTAACTTTTTGAAAATGAATGGGAGGACTATTTTCTTAACGTAGTCTTATTTCCTACCTTACTTTCAACATTTTTGCAATTTACATTGCCCCGTTATCTTCAACAGGTAAAGAATTAAAACGCGTTTCAATCTTTTTGGGACACCCTGTATAGGTTCTGATACATATGTGTCTAATCGCAGTTTCCAAATCCGAACAGTTAGTTCTTTTGGTTGTCCCGAGGTCATAAAAGTCGCCCATGAGATTAGAACATTTGGCTCCCAATCGAAACTTCTTTGCATCATTCTTCAAGAAAGAACATTGAGTGCTCGTATCCAAGGATGTACTAAAAAATAAAATACGGGAATGCAAGAATGGTTCTTAAAGATTTTTAAATTTAAACCATGCGAATGTTTCACTCATCGCAATAAGTTTCCATATAGCTTCAGTATCTCTGGATCTCACCAGTGATGTCTGCTCAATGCCCAGTCTTAACAAGTTCCAAACAATACTACCTCTTTACTTTGTGTCTCATCATCGTTTCCTGGTTTTTTCTCTCATATTTTCATACCTAACTCTCCAGACCACCCTAACCTATTCTTAGAATTGGGTCTGGGAATCAACGACTCCCAGATCTCTGGGGTGATATTATGTTTACTGTGCGAACTTAATTCTCAAAATCTTAACTCCCTCGCTTTTTGTTGACAACTCTAATGTCTTTTTTTTTGACTCCCCGAGCCACCTTACCTACTGATGATAACCTTAGTGGCTCTATTTTCGAAACCTATGACTTTTCGATCAAACAAATTCTCTAAGATTATTTTCTGTGGGTTTCTGAGTTTCTTACATAGACAAAGTAATATATTAGTAAAGGACAATAAATACATTAGTATTTAGAAGAAAAATTATATATAAATTATACAGAGGCAGCTATGTTAGTTGGTGCTTAGGGGCGGTTTCTCCTTCGGTTCTTGTGCCTCCATTACCAATCTGGGGAAAAGCACTTCCATCACAAAACGATATTCTTTCTACATTCTGTGAAAATTCACAATATAATCGGAAAATAAGAGGAAATAATATAAAATAATTTTCTATATCGGAACAAATGACTCATAAAAAAAATGAGTAAGGAAAATTATTTTAATTGCTCTTAAAGGAGGGAGTGGTCATAGTGAGAGTTTTTCCGGATTCATCGCTCCATTAATGGTTTGAAATAATGAGATCTGTGATAATTTTGCCATTTTTATGAAGGTTTCTACCCTTTTAATGCTGGAGTAAGAGGAGAAATCCTCTTAGATGATATTCGGGTAAAATTTTAGCCAGCCATGGAAGCATAAAAGGATTGGAATGATATTTGTTATAGTTCAATTACTCCAAATAAAATAACCCATTATAATAATGTTCTTTTACACTCTTTTAATGTTTGTTTCAAATGAATGAATAATTAGAATCGCTATACTGATTCAGCGACCAGCATCTGACGACCGATTTCGTATTTTGAACACTCTTCAGAACGGATTAATTCAAGGCTCTTGTATATTTAGTAGGATATTTAGGAAACCTTGATTAACCGAACTGCACTAACTGCAAAGGCTATTTTGTGTTAAAAAACAGATCCAGTGTTTCTGTTCGCTACACTAAGAACACGATTCCATGCTAATAAACAGTTCAATGATTTTGAAAGAAGAATTTATATAAAGATATTAGGGAATCAAACATGTTTACCGTTCAATTCTGTTTAACATCCAGCCAATCAACGGTTCTGAACTTTGGATTTAAAGTGATATTTGCTGTCAGTTTCAACACCGCCAATAGACCATAGGAATTGTAAATAGTGAACTAGTTTAATTAGCTGTTAACTGTTGAATTCTATTTTAAACATCAGTAGGAATAGAATGCACCGCTTTTATTTAACGTTTTCTCACTTCTAAGAGCTCAACAGTATACGACATAGCTGATAACGTTAGTGACAGCAAGAAAAATTTTCTATGTGCCTCTATTTTGAGAACTTCTGCAGGTACTTTTTATTTCTTATTTTCAACCCACACCTTAAGACCAACTCGAAGGTGGTAAGGTATCTATTTGTACGGCTGGAAAAGTTCCACCCAATTTAGACCAGAACCCAACATGAGTGTCAACTGCAGGGGCCATCCTCCGAGACACACAAGGATACTTTTGATCGGCGTTGAAGATCAAAGACGGACTACCGCATGCGATCCTCTCGCCTTAACCACTGGATTATCCCGACTCCTTCTATGGGGGACGTCGAGGTCGGTCATACACGTATTCGGCTTCACATTTCAGGCTTTGGTAACGCTTTAAAGGTGGTTTCTATGAGTGCGAATTTTGCCATTGCAGTCTCATGTAGTCTATGCTTAATCTTCTTTAAGTTTGAGGCCGACTGCGTGTTATAATTACCTTTAACCACCATAAAGATCTCAAAATTGTGGCATATAACAAGTTTTCTTATTGTCGGTTCAGTTACCGTCTATTCCGTGATAAAATGAGCTATAAAAAAGCAAATATATCCCATAGATACTGATTTCTTCATTGGGAGCCGGAATCTGAGTTTTGGGAATGCCACAAAAGATGGGTTTTATGAATACCATCAGTGATAATATTTTCCATATTTCTAAGAGTGCCCTAAACCGGGGTCTTCGCGATATCGCTCCACTTGTTTCGTCTTCCGGAAGAGCGAGTAAGACCACACACTTTGGCCAGCATTGCAGGTGTCGCCGTGTTACAGCCACTAGCAACTCATTAAGAATAACAGGTACTGATTGCCTTCCGTATACTCGTTTCATATGTTTCTGGTGTCGATTCCTACTCATTGGATAATGTTGTAAAATTTATAATGGGTTTCTTCTTTCTTTTCATCTGTCTGGCTTTCCTGCGTCGAGTTCGTTATCCTAACTTTTTAACTTCTCCGCTAGAAGTGCCGCCATCTTCTAGATCACAGCACGATCCCTTTACTATAGATAAAACTAACGTGAATACTCATGGACGTTTCCTTGCAAAGTTATTGGGGTGGTTAAAGACGTTCTTGGGAACCCTGTATATACGCAGGGAGACGGGCATCTTTCTAAATGTGTTTTCCGTCAAAATCAGGAATTTAAAATTTAAGACAATACTTTTTCTACATAAATAGAGAAAATAATAATCGCACTACTGATGTATCTTACAGGACGTGCCTACCGATCTGAAGTACGTCCATTCGAGGACAAAGTTTTTCGTACATCTGGATAAAATTCGAATGATTCCCTTAGATAAATTCTCTAAATAAATGGAAAGAAAATAAAACCTACCCGTATTGAAATAAATGATCCATAAAAGTAGTAAAAGAATTATTTTAATTGCTCTTTATGAGATAAAGCAATTGCGAGACTTTATTGGAATCATAGCACAATAAATGGCTAAAATCAATAAGTTTTAAGAGGACTTTGCCATTTTTTATGGAGGTCTCCACCCTTTTAATGATGCACGGAAAAGGAAATTCCCTAGGGTTAGATTCGATTAAAACTAAGAATGAACCAGTAAGCAAAGTATAGAAGGATTGGATTCATATTTATTGAAGTTCAAATACTCCAAGTAAAATATAATTCTTTGCAATCATGTTCTTTTTTCTTCGAATTTCTACAACGTGCCTTTCCAGTAAATTGATAATTGGTACTGCTTTGTAGATAATAGAGCTGAATTGCCTTGCCAGTTATTGCTTGAATTATTATTGCTCGAGCATACAAGAGGAAATTTACGATCCAAAACCTTGTGAATAATCGGTTAATATTTATTCCATGCGGTTGAATCATCGATGCATTAATCATTACGCAACGTGACACTGCAAAAGTCTACTGGAATGGTCGTATTTAGTATATGTAAAGTTTTACATAATTACTTTCCTTATATACATAATGTATAAGGAAAGTATTGTGACGGGGTCGAAAATTCGAATTCGAGTTTTCGACGGGAGAGCACGTTTCAAGCATCCCTGATCACGAATCGAACATTTTTGAAGTGATGTGTGTGTGTGTGTTTGTGTGTGTGTGTGTGTGTGTGTGTGTGTGTGTGTGTGTGTGTGTGTGTGTGTGTGAGTCAGTGAGCCTCTGGAGACGATAACTGACGCACGACTGGACCGATTTGAACCAAATTTGGTACAAATATCACAATCCATAAACACTGGAAGGTTATTGTGTTTATACGCAATCGAATGCTCAGAACCCCCCTAAATTTTTGAATGAAATTTTTAAAAAATCGTCAAAAAATCAAAACCACTAATAAAGTTACGCAAATAGACATTTCTTATGTAATTTTTCATTAGAAAACGATTGACATAAATTTTAGAACACAACATGAACCGTTCTCGAGATATTGTACATTTTTCAAAAAAAATTATCAAAAAGTCATATGAAATTTAAAAAAACATTCTATAGAGAAACATGTTCACTTTTTATATGTAATACCGTGCGATAAATTGGGTGACATCATTCTCGTGGATCTAGCTTGTTCCATTCATGAAAAAAGATACTTTGAGTAATACTTTTGTATTTGAACGCCGATAGTCATTTATCTGCTGTAAGAATAACTTATTTCTAAGTGCATAACGCTTGGCGAGATTTTGGAGACGAATTTGACGGAATGTCGCCAACTTGGCGACTTTTTTAAATGTTGTCAAATTAATGAAAAGCTCGCTAAACGGATAAAAATGATAGTGAATCGATGAAAATGACGACTCATTGACGAAAATTCAATATCTTGGAAAGAATATTAGTATCTACTATAAGAAAAACCTATTTTGTTTACTGTAAAAGTAGTAAATTCATTACATTATATAAGGAAAGTCATGTGTTGCCCACATCAGATTTTTTATTTCTTGAAATTTAGAAAATCTCAAAAAACATTTTAGTGAGCCTATACTAGTACTTCAATCCGTTTTCAAGCATAAAACTACCAATATTATATATATGTGTGTGTGTGTGTATGTGAAAAATGGATTAATAATTAATACAAAGCAATTATTAATGTCAAAACATCAAAACTATAAAGTAACCTATATAAAAACTTTCACTTCTTCTTCAGTGTGAACAAAAGAACGAATAACAATAGGTAGAATATCAAGAATTCGCAAAATCATTAACAGGCGCGTGTATCTCCTAACTTCCTGAAAATTCTTATGATTCAATAACATTGTTACTATGAGCAAAAAGATTGCGTCCCAAAGAACTTAAAAAATGAAATCATGATCAAGTAAACAAGAAAGTTCAATCATGCATAAAGCATTGATTATAAAACACTTTCCAACTGGAAATGTAATTTTATTTAAGCGTCTCTAAATTGTGATACATTCAGCGCTGATATTTTTACTTTCCTTATATACAATAATGTCTAAGGAAAGTATTGTGACGGGGTCGAAAATTCGAATTCGAGTTTTCGACGGGAGAGCACGTTTCAAGCATCCCTGATCACGAATCAAACATTTTTGAAGTGATGTCTGTGTGTGTGTGTGTGTATCAGTGAGTCTGTGGAGACCAAATATAATTTGATATATGGTCCCCATTCACAATGTTCAATTTTCAATTAAATATAACTCCTTCAATTTAATAACTCGTTCAATTAAATGCATGCCAACACGCCTCCCCTTGTCAAAAATCACACTTAAACATAAACATTTTTAATTTGTGTTAGAATTTCATTCAGAAATTGTAAAAAATTAAAATATATAAATTTCTCGTTATATTAAAAACTTACTGGCTTTGCGGATGTCAAAATTATTTCTGATTGCAGCCCACAATTTGACAGTCCAGCAGAAGGGAAGAACTATTTTATGCAATATCGTAACATTTCTACAAAATAGCTCTCATTTGCGTCAAATTAACATTGGCAACAAACTCACTAACCCTACACAGCCTGATTAGAATCCTCGAATTCGAGAAAAGTGTTACTCACCCATTTCTACTTATAACGGTATCGATTATATCTTTCGTACTATATGACCTACTTGGGTATGATTTTTGAAAATAATTTATTGATGGGCATGATAAAAACAAGAAAGATCAATCATGCCTAAAGCATTCATTATAAAACACTTCCCAACTTCAATGCAATTTTATACAAACATCTCTCAAATGCGATACATTCCTTGGCAATATTTTTAAAATTATCACAATACTACATCAATTTATTACATGTGAAAACTTCATCGAAGAAAATGAACTTCATTCGAATGACGGCATTGAGATATAAATTGCCTGGTTTAAACATCTCTAAAATGCCATACATTCCTCAGTAATATCTTAAAAATTATCATAACACTGCAATAATTTATTATATTTGATAACTTCATGGAAAACAAATGAACTTTATTCAAATGACGTCATCGAAATATAAATTGCCCCTATATAAAAGCAGCATTTCATTCAAAATCATTTTTCCAATCGTTTAATTCATCACAATCCTATAATAATTTATTTTATTTAAAAATTTGAAAATTGTTATCTACCATATTTACTTTAAAATGTGAAACCTTTCTCATATATAAGATAATTAAACTCTTGGAAAGATATTTATTATATAAAATATCTCTTTTTTTCTTTCTGGAGGATATAACGAGAGTCAGAATTTAATTGAATTTGTTTTTCTCCCTATATTAAATAATTTTTATTTAAAAAACTACCTAACATATTTTACTGAATTTTTTTTTTATATATTTTATGGGATAATTTGAATATTTCCTAAAATTTTCGAAGCAATTTGTGAATTTTAAATTTGCTTAAAAAATGTTTGAAACTTTAGGTCCCATAGGATTCAATGTATTTCATTTTTTCAATCCGGGTTCAATAAAAAACTAATTGGGTGATATTATTCATTTATATTCCCATAGGTCCCACAGACCGTCTGAAAAACATACTAAAATTTCATTTTGATAAAGCTATTTTTACGGCTGTTATCGTGCTAACGGACAGACAGACAGACAGATAGAATGAACAAAGTCATAAACACTTTCAACTATGTTGTAAAGTATTAATAAAAATAATTAAACTCTTGGAAAGATATTTATTATAAAATATATCTCTTTTTTCTTTCAGGAGAATATAGCAAGAGTCAGAATTTAGTTGAATTTGTTTTTCTCCTTATATTAAACAATTTTCATTTAAAAAATCTGATATGGGCAGCACATGATTTTCCTTATATAATTCAATGAATTTACTACTTTTACAGTAAAAAAAGAATAGGTTATTCTTATAGTAGATATATTCTTTCCAAGGTATTATATTTTCGTCAATTAGTCGTTATTTTCATTGATTTAGCGTTATTTTTATCCATTTGGTGACATTTTCGATTATTTAGCAGCATTTAAAAAGTCGCCAAATTGGCGACATTCCGCTAAATTCGTCGCTAAAATATCGCCAAGCGTTATGGAAGGAGAAATAAGTTACTCTTATAGCAGATAAATGACTATTGGCGTTCAAATACAAAAGTATTACTCAAAGTATATTTTCTCATAAATGGAACGCGCTAGATCCACGAGAATGATGTCACCCAATTTATCACATGATATTACATATGAAAAGTGAACATGTTTCTCAATAATTAATATATTTTTTTTAATTTATGGGATTTTTTGATAAATTTATTTGAAAAACGTGCAATATCTCGAGAACGGTTCATTCTAGCATTCTAAAGTTTATGTCAATCGTTTTCTAAGGAAAAATTACATAAGAAATGTCTATTTGCGTAACTTTATTAGTGGTTTTGATTTTTTGAAAAAATTTTCAAAATTTCATTCGAAAATTTAGGGGGTCTGAACATTCGATTACGTATAAAAACAATAGGCTCCCAGTATTTACGGATTGTGATCTTTGTACCAAATTTCTTTCGAATCGCTCAATTCGTTCGTGAGATATCGTCTCCACAGACTCACTGACACACACACACTTCGTCGGGAGACCACGTTTCAAGCATTCCTGAACACGAATCAGACGTTTTTGAGGTGATGTCTGTGTGTGTGTGTGTGTGTGTGTGTCAGTGAACCTGTGGAGATGATAACTGACGAACGAATAGACCGATTCGAACGAAATTTAGTACAAAAATCACAATCCATGAATACTGGAAGCCTATTGTTTTTATACACAATCACATGTTGTTGTTGTTGAGACCCAGACCGTCCGACCTACCAGAAAGGTACACAATCGCATGTGTAAAACCCCCCTAAATTTTCGAGTGAAATTTTGAAAAAATCCTCAAAAAATCAAAACTTTTAATAATGTTATAAAAAAAGTCATTTCTTATGTAATTTTTCATTAGAAAACGATTAAAATAAATTTTAGAACGCTAGCATGCACCGTTCTCAAGATATTATACATTTTTCAAAAAATTATCAAAAATTCCTATGGAATTAAAGAATTAAATATATATATATATTACCTATTGTTGAATTATGTTCACTTTCCATAAGTAATATCATTCAATAAATTGGGTGGCATCAATCTCGTGAATCTAGCTAGTTCCATTCATAAAAAAATATACTTTAGGTAATACTTTTTTATTTGGACGTCAATAGTCAGTTATCTACTATAAGAATAACTTATTTCTCCGTCCATAACGCTTGGATTTTGGCTGAATGTCGCCAACTTGGCGACTTTTTATATGGTGCCAAATTAGCGAAAATATCGCTAAATTGAAAATAAATGGCGCTAAATCAATGAAAATGACGACTAGAGGAAGAAGTAATTATTAAAATATTTTAATATGGACTATATCGCTAATTGGGTATGCTATCAATATTAATGATTGTTTAGAGTTGCGCAAAGTATAAGTTAATTGAGTATTTTGAAATAGTTTTACATGTTGTCATCCATAAAATCGCCCAATGTACAATTCAACGATAAAAACACAGCGCCGTGGAACTTATACATTATTACTTTCCTTATATACATAATATATATAAGGAATACATAATGTATATAAGGAATACATAATGTATATAAGGAATACATAATGTATATAAGGAAAGTATTGTGACGGGGTCGAAAATTCGAACTCGAGTTTTCGACGAGAGAGCACGTTACAAGCATCCCTGATCACGAATCAAATATTTTTGAAGTGATGTCTGTGTGTGTATGTGTGTGTGATTATTAGATTGTATTGTGTGTGTGTGTGTGTCAGTGAGTCTCTGGAGACGATAACTGACGAACGAATGGACCGATTCGAACGAAATTTGGTACAAAAATCACAATCCGTAAACACTGGAAGCTTATTGTTTTTACACGCAATCAAATGTTCAGAACTCCCTAAATTTTCGAGTGAAATTTTGAAAAAATCGTCAAAAAATCAAAACCTCTAATAAAGTTACGCAAATAGACATTTCTGATGTAAATTTTCATTAGAAAACGATTGACATAAATTTTAGAACGCTAACATAAACCGTTCTCGAGATATTGCACATTTTTCAAAAAATTATCAAAAAATCATATAAAATAAAAAATAATATATTTCCTATTGAGAAACATGTTCACTTTTCATATGCAATACCATGCGATAAATTGCGTGACATCATTCTCGTGGATCTAGCTCGTTCCATTCATGAAAAAAGATACTTTGAGTTATACTTTTGTATTTGAAAGCCAATTGTCATTTATCTGCTGTAAGAATAACTTATTTTTCTGCCCATAACGCTTGGCGAGATTTTGGCGACGAATTTGGTGGAATGTCGCCAACTTGGCGACTTTTTTAAATGTTGTTAGATTAACGAAAAACTCGCAAAATGGATAAAATGACGCTAAATCAATGAAAATGACGACTCATTGACGAAAATTCAATATCTGGAAAGGAATATAAGTATATACTATAAGAATAACATTTTTACTTTCCTTATATACATACTGTATAAGGAAAGTGTTGTGACGGGGTCGAAAATTCGAATTCGAGTTTTCGACGGGAGAGCACGTTTCAAACATCTCTGATCACGAATCAAACATTTTTGAGATGATGTCTGTGTCTGTCTGTGTGTGTGTGTGTCAGTGAGTCTGTAGAGACGATATCTCACAAACGAATGGAGCAATTTGAATGAAATTTTGTACAAAAATCACAATCCGTGAATACTGGAAGTCTATTGTTTTTAAACGTAATCGAATGTTCAAAACCCCCCAAAATTTTCGAGTGCAATTTTGAAAAATTCATCAAAAAATCAAAACCTTTAATAAAGTTACGTAAATAGGCATTTCTTATGTAATGTTTCCTTACAAAATGATTGACATAAACTTTAGAACGCTAGCATGAACCGTTCTCGAGATATTGCACATTTTCTAATAAATTTATCAAAAGAATTCTATAAATTAAAAAAAATATTAACTGTTGAGAAACATGTTCACTTTTCATATATAATATCATGCGATAAATTAGGTGACATCATTCTCGTGGATCTAGCTCATTCCATTCATGAAAAAAGATACTTTGAGTAATACTTTTGTATTTGAAAGCCAATAGTCATTTATCTGCTGTAAGAATAACTTATTTTTCCATCCATAACGCTTGGGGAGATTTTGGCGACGAATTTGGTGGAATGCCGCCAACTTGGCGACTTGTTTAAATATTGCCAAATTAACGAAAATCTCGCCAAATGACGCTGGATCAATGAAAATGACGACTACTCGTCGAGAATTCTATATCTCGGGAAGAATATAAGTATCTACTATAAGAAAAACCTATTTTTTTACTGTAAAAGTAGTAAATTCATTGCATTATATAAGGAAAGTCATGTGCTGCCCACATATCAAATTTTTTTATTGTAAAACTAGTAAATACATTGCATTATATAAGGGAAGTCATCTGCTGCCCACATCATATTTTTTATTCATATTCCCATAGATCCCACAAACCGTCTGAAAAACATATTAAAATTTCATTTTGATAAAGTCATTTTTACAGCAGCTATCGTGCTAACAGACAGACAGGCAGAATGAACCAAGTCATAAACACTTTTCAACTATGTTGTAAAGTGTTAAAAAATGAATGAACTTAACCAGATTTAGCCAGAGGGTAATATTTCGCACAGTCTCTTACTCAACTCGTGTTAAAAGAATAATCAAAATCACTAATGCCATTCACAAACATATAAATATGTGACGGGGTCTAAAATTCGAATTCGAGTTTTCGACGGGAGAGCACGCTTCAAGCATCCCTGATCACGAATCAAACACTTTTGAGATGATGTGTGTATGTGTGTATGTGTGTGTGTGTGTGTGTGTGTGTGTGTGTGAAAGTATGTGTTTTTATGTGTGTGAAAATATGTGTGCGTGTGTGTGAAAGTATGTGTTTGTGTGTGTGTGAAAGTGTATGTGTGTGTGTGTGTGTGTGTGTGTGTCAGTGAGTCTCTGGAGGCGATATCTCACGAATGAATTGAGCGATTCGAATAAAATTTGATACAAAAATCACAATCCGTGAATACTGGAAGCCTATTGTTTTTAAACGCAACCGAATGTTCACAACCCCCTAAATTTTTGAGTGAAATTTTGAAAAAATCATCAAAAAATTAAAACCTTTAATAAAGTTACGCAAATAGATATTTCTTATGTAATTTTTTCCTTAGAAAACGATTGACATAAACTTTAGAATACTAGCATGGACCGTTTTGCGGATATTGCACATTTTTCAAATAAATTTATCAAAATATCCCATAAATTAAAAAAATATATTAACTTTTGGGAAACATGATCACTTTTCATATGCAATATCATGCGATAAATTGGGTGACATCATTCTCGTGGATCTATCTCGTTCCATTCATGAGAAAAGATACTTTGTGTAATACTTTTGTATTTAGACGCCAATAGTCATATATCAGCAATAAGAATAACTTATTTCTCCGTCCATATCGCTTGGCGAGATTTTGGCGACGAATTGGGCTGAATGTCGCCAACTTGGCGACTTTTTTAATGTTGCCAAATTAACGAAAATGTCGCCAAATGGATAAAAATGACGCTAAATAAATGAAAATGACGACTAATTGAAGAAAATTCAATATCTTGGAAAAAATATAAGTATCTACTATAAGAATAACCTACTTTTGTGCTGTAAAATTAGAAAATTCATTACATTATATAAAGAAAGTCATGTGCTGCTCACATCAGATATTTTTTTAATGTATGTGAGTTTACATATGCAGCAAAAGTGGCAAAATACCTAATTATATGTCCAATATTGGCTATAAATATATTGTAACTATGAAGTTTCAAAGTTATGCATGTGTGAGGCAAATTTATAATAGTTATTGAAGTTAATTAAACACATTGAGTTGATACTTTGAAATGCCGCTAATAACCTACCATTAAATCTTTAGTAGAAGTCCTTTTTCCGAGTTCCTGGAATAAAATATATTAACATAATACCATACAATTAACTTTACCCACATTTTAACTTTAAAATATATACTTTTAAAGCACCTTATAATCATATTTCATATTTTAACACCACAATAGGAAAAGTAAACATAACACAAAAACAAAAATTAGATTTAAGCCTATCAATATTTCTATGTATTTGGATCAATATGAAAAGCAATATCAGTATAAACAAGAGCAATGTGTGTATAGAAAAATTAAAATGGAATAAATATGTATGTATAAAAGAAAGTAGAAAACTGGAAAAGATGAATTAGGGCCATAAGAATGAGCTCCATATTCAACATTAAAACAGAGTCAGATTGTGAAATAGAAATGCAATCGCAGAGTTAATACTTTTACATGGATCCACTTAATTTGTGATTGACAATATATTTATCATGTATGTTGGAAATATAGTCAAGTATTTTGTCATTTATATTGTTGATTATTGAATTACATAACATTTAATTCTTATTTATAGCTTCTGCATTTGCGCAATAACGAACTTTATATTTGTAGTTTTAAATTGCACGTTAAATTTCAATTTCAAGAATGATTGTTTAAAGTACATAAATGTGTATAAAACTAGTTTTTACACACTTTTGTGTATTATACGCTCCCTTAATCAAACGTGCCTATTCCGCGAATACTGAAACTAGCTATATTTTAAATTAAATTAATCCCTGTCGCTTTGTTGGAATTATTATCAAATAAATTTAATTTAATTTTCAAAGATATTAAATTATCACGAGCTTGACGATATTTAAAAAAAAACGCCAAGTTGGCGATATTACTCAAAATTTGCGAGACAGACAGGGATCTAGCATTTTTATGCATATTACAAATTTTACAATAAACATTTATTGAAATTGTGCGTAATTTTTATTTTATTTTATCTAATTTTGCTAGCCATTTCAAATAGGATCACTTCATTTTTTTTTATTTGTACCAATTCCTAATCACTACCAAAGTAATACATCATTCCAAATTTCATGAAAATTTAATGGATAATTATTTAGTGGATAAATTAAAGTACATATTATTAAAATGGATACATTCATAGCACAACATACACAAAGAGACAAGCACATAAACACTCACACACAAAAACGTTAAGATATGCATAGTTCATTCTTAATCTAATGATGCCCAAAACGTCAAATCTGCAAAATTGCGATTTCAAATTTTGACCCTCCTCCCCCCCTTTACATACTCTATAAAAAATATTATGCATGTGCTGTAGAGAAAATGGTAAGTGTTGTGTACTTTGATTCTAATTATGCACTTTCGAAAAAA